>CM022087.1:6387500-6561926 GCA_011114355.1 Carex littledalei
TTTCTCTCTCATTTACCTCCTAACTCTTAAAGGACATCAATGGATAGAGGATAATTAGGAAAGCCAGATGAAATTAAATTGACAGTGAAAATGATGTATACCTTCTTATTTTTGGTTGAAATACAAGACATTTTTATTTTATTTTTAGTACACATTCTGACTGACATTTTTGACGGTGAGATGTATTCTATGTTAGCTAGTAGAATTCTAGAGTTCATAACAAAAAAATGCAGTGATATTTAAAAAGAATAATTATTTCAGTACCCGCGCTACAGTACCAGCATTTAGAGAAATAATGTATTATGGTCCTCACTAATTATTATTCTAAAAAGATATTATATGTTCCTCACTAATTATTATTCTAAAATTCCAGCAACACTCTTCATCTATGATCCCCACTAATTATATGGTCCTCTTTCACAATCCATGCACTCGTCCTCGTGTCAACCTTCATAAATATAAATCATGTCAACCTTCGTAGATATAAATACTTGGAAGATAAGATATTAATACTTTGATACGTAACTCATTATGATCATCCCTTTTCCAGTCCCCCAATCGTCCCACATCAACCTTCCTCTAATGAAGTAGTGGGAACCCTGTATCACCGCATCAACTTACCCAATCATCCCCGAGTCAACCTTTCTCTAACAAAAATAGTTGACCACATAGGTATAAATACTTTGGTGCAGAGGTATAAATACTTGCAGTACTTGATATTAATACTTTCAGACGTCATCTAGTGTCATATGTAAAAAATATTTGCATGTATAGGAATAAATACTTGCACGCCGAGGTATAAATACTTGTGTGACAATGAGCCCGAAAGTACGTCATCATGGATCTCATTTGAAAGAGAAAATTGCGTAGAAGACGTTCGTGGTTTTAGATTCGCAAAATTCCTCACAGATCATTAGAAATATGGACGACATTGAACAGAGAAAAAAAATCCACCTCTAAAAACATGTATGGTCCCCCCATGTAGATTGAGTGGTCCCCCATAGGTATTTATGGTGCGGGTACGTTTGGGAGATTTGGTTGGGAGACAATTATTTACGTAAAAATTGTTCACCTCATAGGTATAAATACTTCCGTGCATATGTATAAATATTTTATTGGATATGTATTAATACTTTAGAAAAAAAATTATGTGCTGGAGTTTTTTGTGGTCACCGAGATAATTATGGTAGTTATTATGCGAGTACAGTGCGGGTACTGTAGCGCGGATGTTGTTATCAGCTTCCATTTAAAAAGTACTCTTAGAAAAGAATGAGGGTCAATGCTCTTATTTATTTATTGAAGTTATTGCTGAGTTATTATACTTTTAGCCAGACATATTTTTTTGTTAAGCTAAAATATTTAGAAAAAATGACGAGAGGTATTCAATGCGGCTAACTTCAATATACAGACCAGCGAATTTTTTTATTAATTTTTCTCTAGTCGTATACTCCCGACATTTTTATTAATATCCAAAGTTTAATACAAATTATTAATTATACCCGGAGTTCAAAACTTTCGCTAAAAATACCCAAACCGGCCAGAAAATGGCCGGTTTACGCCCCCCCCTAAACCGGCTATTTTCTGGCCGGTTTACTCTTTTTTTTTTTTAACTCTTATTATTGAACTTCTAGATATTAATAAAAATGTCGGGTATTAGTCCACAGAAAAATGTCGCCATAAAACAATATAGCACATATACTCTTATAACTACATGATATACGTCATTCTATAATTTACGATTTATAATCGAATTTTTTTTCAAAATAATTTATAACATGATACGTTTCGAAAGTAAAATGATAGATAAAGGGTGAATTTTGACTTAATTGCATTATTTTCATATTTTATTTATTTTTACAAAATTTCAGCCTTTTTTTTGGTTAATTACAACCAAGGCGTGATCACATTTTCATATTCAAACTTTTGAAACCCCAGATGATGATTTTCTGACTAAGCTCAAACTTTTGAAACCCCAGACGATGGTTTTCAAACTTTTTATTCAACTTTGGATATTAATAAAAATGTCGGTTTAATCTTGATGAGTTTATTTTTGCTGTTTAACATATTTTTCTGTTTATTTTTTATGTTGTGCTACTATTTTAATTTTGTAATATTTTCTGTTTAGCATTATCATGATAATTTTTTTTGTTTGTAAAATATAAAAATAGTACCATAAAAGCACACATACACAAGAACCGAAATATAGGATAATCCAAATATACCAAACATAAATAGCATATCAAATATAAATAGTACAAAACTAGTAAAAATACAACTAAAACGGAGAGGGGGAATATCGCTGAGGCGGTACTCCGGCGTTCGCCCGGCGCCAGCGCGGCCAGGCTCGGTCTCTCTCGGGGTCATCGGCAGACCTGAGTATCTGATCGGCGGTATCCCATATGGCATCACCCGTAGGGACTGTCGGTACTGGCGGAGGTGTACCAAAGGTAGATGCAGCGAACTCAGTCCCAAAGGCAGGCTGAGTATGAGACCCGCTACCACTCGCCTCTCCATCATGCGGCATCTCTGTGCCATATCGGGGTACCCTCGGTGCCGAGCTGAACTCATCATCGGCTATCCCGTAGTAGTCCTGAAGACTGTACGAGAGGGACTCCATATAAGAAGTATCGGTCTCCGCAGGTGGTGGCTGTGGCGGCATCTCTACCGGACCCTGCAATCATACACATAAATTATTAAATTTGATCTGAATGGAGAAATATATTAAAACCTGACAGATACTGAAGTATGACATATATAAGGCTGCACCGGACGTCCATGCTCGTCGTACCATGCCTGCCACCCAACGCCGGACAATACCCAATCATGGTAGTCCCACTCTGGATGCGAATCGGGAGAAGGTGGGAACTCCTGTCCAATAATCGGCTCCGGGTCAGGCTCGGTCGGATCTATCTCACGCCAGTTGATGTTCTCTCCGGCGTCTCGCAGCATCGTGATGATCTTCCCACCGTTCCAGGCATCCTCAACCGCATTTGCATTTTTCTTGAGGATGCGGTACCCAAGATATCGCCAGTTCTTCTTGCCCATCGTGGAGATCCCATGAGCGCACTCCTTGATCCCCGCCAAAAGCTGAAACAAAATTGGCATGTCAGATCAAACATTGATGAACTATTAAGTTAGAGAAAAACTATGTAGTTTTAGGTAACTTACGTTGTGAGCGAATGAACGGCCATTAGGATGGTAACCATCATCAGTCTGGATCATGTCGCGGAGATGGGCACCGTAATCGCCCCGCAGATAGACACTGGCCATGCAGATCTGCATGTACCAAGTATCGTACCTCAACTGGGGATCTCCCTGTGTCTGCAGAATCAGATCTGGCTCATGATAGAAGTCCAGATACTGAGGCTCCTGGGCTGTCAAGCAGTATGCATCAAAATGAGTGCACCAGTCCTTATCCACCCGCCCTCGGTGGTTCATCCTGTAAGGAAGACGTTAGTTGCAATACAAAGCCATCAAGTAATATGAGAAATTTGACAATAGACTACGACTTACCTGTGCAGGTGTCTGTGCGTGTGCATCGGCAAAGATGGGTCTGCGGGAATAAATGCCGGTCGATCAAACTGGCGGAGCACCCGATCTGGGTAGTGGTGCTCCACTGTCCAAAGTGTATGAGTGGACCTCGGTAGAACCACATCGCCTGCTCCTGCTGGTCAATCACCGTGACCGGCAAGAGGTGCTCCAAGTAGAACTGCTCGTAGGGCGTCCACTCAACTAGAACGGATGGCAAACTCTGGATCTCTGACCGGACTGGCCTGATCCCAACGGTAGCACCGTGGGTCTGATTCTGGTAGTTGTGGCCACCGTGCCACTTCTTGCCGTATACCGGGCATCTCCATATATCCGGCTTGCCCCATTGCGGTGCCGCATTGGGGATAGGACGGCCCACCGGTAGCCGTGACCACGACCAGTGCTGAAGCAGGAGCACCGGCCCGTACATCTGCTTCACACTCGGGTGCATTTTCAAGAACATTAGACGTCAGTGTATTTTGATGGAATGATTGATTAAATAATTTATGCTAAATTAAAGAGTTGGTGACTTACCTCACTACTATGACACATGTGAGAATACAGATACGCCAGGACAGCTCCACCCCAGTTGTACCGCTCTGGCTGCTCAAGGTCTCGCAGCAGCGGTAGATACATCATCGGCATATGGTCGCCGCTGGAATCAGGAAACATGACAGAACCAAAAAGGTCCATCACGTAGCCCCGTGTATATCTGCAATACAAAACATATAAAAATTCTAATTTAATCCTCGTATTATAAATTGATTAATAGAAACAAGTTATAAAATTTACCTCTGAATCTCCAGCGCGGTGGAATCTGCCGAGAGACCTGTGCTGAAGTGCTGTCGTAACCTCGTCATCCGCAAATGAAATTTAGACCTCCCATGGTCCCCAATGATATAGTCCGGATCAGCTCCCAATAACTCATCGACATCACCTCTGAATCTGGTGCTGTCAGAGACGCCGCAGACGGGTGTGCCACGGATAGGCAAACCCCAAAGAGCACTCACATCCTGGAGAGTCACCGTCATCTCTCCGAATGGCATATGAAACGTATGCGTCTCGGGACGCCATCGCTCCACCAGTCCAGCGATGAGAAAAGCATTGATGATGCTTTTCTCTATCCGCACGATGTCCATAACCTGGTAGAGACCCAGGCTGATGAGGTACGGGGCCATCATATCGTAATACTGCATGTGAGGACACCGCAACTTCACATCTAACAGACCCATGTCCTGCGTTGAAAAATGTATTCCGCATGGTGATAACATAATAAAATTTAATCCCAACAAAATTTAAAGAAAATATAAGAAAATGAACGTACCTCACGAGAAGCTAGTGAGACTCGGTGCTCGCTGTGGGGAATCCACATGAGAGGACTGATGTGCTCCGTGCTGCTGGTACTGATCGGCTCGTCCACTACTGGCCGTGCTCTAGACATCCTGATGTCTAAAATAACCTAATTTCGGTAAAATTACGCTTAATTAGCCTAAATATGGTAAGAAAGGCCAAAATAACATAAATATTGGTCAACCGTGCTAATTTCGGTCAAATGACGCTTCATTAGCCTAATTATGGTACAAAGGGCCACAATACCCTAAATATTGGTCAACTGTGCTAATTACACTAAATTACGCTTAATTAGCCTAATTATGGTTAAAAATGCCAAAATACCCTAAATATTAGTCATCTGCGCTAATTTCGGTCAAATTACGCTTAATCAGCCTAATTATGGTCAAAGTAACCAAAATACACTAAATATTGATCATCTGTGCTAATTACACTAAATTACGCTTAATTAGCCTAATTATGGTAAAAAGGGCCAAAATACCCTAAATATTAGTCAATTGTGCTAATTTCGGTAAAATTACGCTTAATTAGCCTAATTATGGTAAAAAAAAACCAAAATACCCTAAATATTGGTCAACCGTGCTAATTACACTATTACGCTTAATTAGTCTAATTATGGTAAAAAGGGCCAAAATACCCTAAATATTGGTCAATTGTGCTAATTTCGGTAAAATTACGCTTAATTAGCCTAATTATGGTAAAAAAAACCAAAATACCCTAAATATTGGTCAACCGTGCTAATTACACTTAATTAAGCTTAATTAGTCTAATTATGGTAAAAATGCCAAAATACCATAAACATTGGTCAACTATGCTAATTTCGGTAAAATTAAGCTTAATTAGCATAATTATGGTAAAAATGACCAAAATACACTAAATATTGGTCAACCGTCCTAATTTCGGTAAAATTACGCTAAATCAACCTAATTCTGGTAAAAAGGACCAAAATACACTAAATATTGGTCAATTTAGCTATTTACACTAAATTACAACAATATACTCTAAATTCTAACACCTAAACCCTAAATCCTAAACCCTAAAATAAATAAATTAAAAATTAAATTAGATAAAAAAAATTTACCTCAAAGAAGAGAGAATTCGGTTGAGAGATGAGAGAATTGTGAGAGGAGAGAGAGAAAAAGGGGTATATATAGGGGTTTTTGCGGGTTAAAAAAGAAGAAGAAGAGTAAACCGGCCAGAAAATGGCCGGTTTAGGGGGGGCGTAAACCGGCCATTTTCTGGCCGGTTTGGATATTTTTAGCGAAAATTTTGAACTTCGGGTATAATTAATAATTTGTATTAAACTTTGGATATTAATAAAAATGTCGGCGTATACTCGTGTGCTTATAGCCTTATACGAGTGTTGGAAGTAAAAATTCATTATGGTTAAGATTGGGAACAATTTAGTTCTACAATGTACGGTGTGGTCCCGATGCAAGAACATTTTCTCATAAATCATAAATGTGTCTGGGTTTTCTAGGAGGTGTCTCCATCGAAGAAATTAATTCATTTCTTGCCTTTTTGGGTTGGTCTGGGTCTAGTCAGTATTTATTAACTACCGGATCTCCTTAGCCTCATGCTGATGCCGGCAAAAATGAATATTATTTTTTCTTCAAGAAAAAATATTAATATTATATCCCTCCACTCCGCTGAACGGAGATGTCCCTTGACTTCAAATGATAGCTCCGACAATTTACAGTTTTTTTAATAGTAATTTATGACAAAGTTGATTTATACAATATTTTATATAATTATAATAAATAATTTATATCTCTTAAAATAATGAGATAAATAATTTATTTATTTGTTATAATTTTAGGTTAAATTATATAAGCGATTAATTTATTCGATAATCATTCATTAATTATTTTGTTGTCCGTTATATTGACGGATAAGGACTAGGTATGAGTAAGGCTAATACTTGACGGGTAAGAATAGGGTACTTATCCATTATTTATATTAACGGAAAAACTGGATTATTTTTTAAAACTTCTAAAAGTAAAAAAAACTGAATTATTCTAGTTTATATAATAAAAATTTAAAATTAGATTTAATAAAGGGGAAATGAGAAAAAATATTTGTTTTTAGTGAGAATAAGTAATATTTAAGTTATGATGGGGAAATTGAATATTTAGAAGTTTTTGATGGTAGACAACAATTATCTGTAATAAATTTTAACATTAGTTTTTACTATCATCAAATGAGTTTGCTGTTGTTGTTTAAAAAAAGAAAAAAAAAAATACAAAGGTCATATTCTATTACGAAAGAGTTTGTGTTAGAATACTTTGTTAGTATACTGTAACTAATTATTCAAAACGGAGTTTCTGACTTTAATTGTTACAAAATATAATATGCAACTAGTATATTATAAAAATGTTTGTACTTTGACTAAAGTATCTATGATCCAGCTCTTGCTTTCATGTCCAGATGCTTGACTCAGAATGTTCAGCGCTTAGGCATGTTAAAATCTTGTGCGAAGCAAAAAAAGGCAGAATTTAAAGCAAATCTTTGTATTTTGTTTTACAATATAGGGCCATGTTTCAAAACAAAAGGATAAAGAATTTTTTACTAAACAGGGCCATGTAAATCTTTGTATTTTGTTTTTACTAATTGAGTTTATTGGACCTGACATAAGAAGAGTTATGAATAATTTTTACAATCCCCTAATTCAATATGGATTTATTCGTCTATCAAGTGACCAAATTTAATCCATACTAAAGAGCTTGTGTCCCATAGTGTGGATTAAGAAGATATGTAAGAAATCTTAATTCATAGGCATAGGCTCTATAGTACGTGTTCGGCAACTAGGGGTGTAAAAGGATCGGATATTATCTTATTTCGTCCGGCTTCGAATTCGGAAAATTACTTAAATTATCTGATCCGATCCGTATCTGAGACTATCCGTATCCATATTCGTATCCGAAAAATTATAACGGATAATGATACAGTAAGATTTTTAATTACCCGTAATTACCCATATCCGACCGTTTACACCCCTAAACCACAACAAATGTACTCTATGTTCTTAAATTGATTTATTAAACTGCATATACAATATATTCTGATGAACAATATAACACTAGTGACTAATTTTGATAATATGATATATATTTTGTAACCAACAAACTTATTATGAAAAATATTAGATCTACTTTATGAATGAAAAATTATATTTAGATGTTATTCTTTACTAGAATGTACATTAGTAATTTATTTTTAATTATCCGAATTATATTTATATCTGTATTCGTATCCGTCCGATATTCGATCCGTACGCGTATCTGTTTAATATCTAATCCGTATTTGTATCCGAGACTATTCGTATTCCGTATCCGAAAAATTATAACAGATAAAGATATGGTTTGACCACTATCTGATCCCGTTTACACCTCTATCGGCAACCCTTTCTTAAGGGTTTAATCCGTCTAAAATGAACCAAACATTATCTCCTTACGTTGGATTAAACGATCTCCTTAGACTCCAGTCTAAGTCAGCTCCTCCCCCTCCTTAACGTTTCACTCTCCTTAGACTGTGCTCCAGAAACAGTGTGAGTAGAAGAAGGGGACAAAAGAGGAAGGATTTGGTTCACTCCCTCTACAACCCGAATCGGAGAGGACAGATTTCGAAACTTTGTACGTGGAGTTCCCCTTAGTACAGTACCGCTTCCCTTCCTCTCCTCTCTGATTTTCTCGCTTCTGGAGCGGGTGAAGGTCGCAGGCAGCTCCGATCTAAGCGCGTTTCACCTCCCGTCCCGTCCCTTCGCTTTAATAACTTAGTTTTGGAGCACAGCCTTAAGGGCCTCCTTAGAGCAAATTTAGATTCTTTGAAATATGAATGCTACTCTGACAATGAAAGTCTCAGACGGAGTAAATATCTAATAAATTATTCTGTCTAAAAAGATGGAGGAACTGATTCCACATTAACTTATGTTGCTCCATCTTACTTGTCAAAATTTACTTCTAGTTTGAAAGTTTAAAGATGAAGTAAGGAGTTTACTCCACCGCTTACTTCACAATTAAGCATGCACGTAACTAGTGAATGTAGGAGCATTAGTTATTACTATATGTTCAATCTCTCCAAAAGAAATTCCATTTGAGGCAACTTACTTTTCTATGTATTTACAGGTCGAATATTGTCCCACACTCGCATGAAATATCTATTATTCTTTAGTTAGCATTTATAAAAAAAAATTCAGAATTGGTCCAGCAGTGATCAAATCTCGGAACTAAACAAAAAAGTAGATCTAATAATATGCGCATTCTTTAAGATCGCACGTAGACTAGATCTGCGCATCAATAAATGGTTATACATCTTTTTAACATATTGAAGATATGAAGGAATGAATTGAGTTGAAATTCTGATCTCAAAGGCATGTGTTTGAACAAATAGAGTGAGAGTTCCAAGATACCCAACTTAAAAAAAAATTGGATACACAACTTCTCAAAATTGAATACATAACTTTTGAAAATTGGATGAGCAACTTCCAAAAAAGTTGAAAAGAAAATAATTTCCAAATTGAATCCACGACTTAAAAAAAAGTTGGATACACAACTCTCCAATTTTTTTTTTTAATTTAGTAGCTTGAATAAATACTAACAATCATATTGATAAAATAAAACACCCTATTATTTTATTTCCATAAATCTCCTCTCTTTGTTACCTCTATTCTCTTTATTTTTCAAGTTATTTTATTCCCACATATCTTCTCTCTTTGTTTTTTTATTTTTAAAAGAGGCATTAAGCCCATTTCATTGCTGAAATTGGATAATTACAAAAACCAGTAGCACTGCATGCAAGAATAGTAAAGAAACACCTCAAAACAAAAACTACTACACAGCTAAGCCCAACTACCAGACCCCCCTTCAAAACATTCCACCTAATCTGATATCCACTAATCCACATCATTAGTAGCATCTTATTCTAACATTTTCCTCTATTTACATCAACAAAGAAGATAAAAGACTACACAAACTGCATCTAAACCCCTGTCAAATTTCCCCTTGAACCTTTTGCATCCTCTGTTGCTACGCAGACAAACCGTACACCCTTAGTCTTCGGCTTCTCATCGGACGCAAACTGCCCCCTGTTAGAAACCTGGCATCCCCAACGTCCCTCGGATCAGGGGCAGTGCCAGGATCAGCTTGGGTTTGATCAGCCTTTAGCTTTTCTTTTGCATGAGCGACTAAGGATTCTAGGAAGCACTTAATCAAATCATGACCAGCAGGTCTGTCAGAATGTTCAGAAGCTATCTCGGTATTCATTTTAGCTGCAGTTCTATGTCGCTCGACCTCTATCTCGTGAGATATATTCTCATCCTCCGAATTAGAGGAGTGGAAAGGATGGTAGTTCTCAGCAGTGTTGATTGGGGTGTGTTCAGAATCTGTTGGATGAACAGACTGTTGCTGCTCTATCTCGGTAACCAGTATAACATCTTGTATGGAATCAGCTGCATGTTTCTCATTCTCTATCGCGTGAGATCTATTCTCAACAGATTCTGAATTAGAAGAGGAGAGACTCATCCTCTGACTACAGCTTGGATCAGTCACAAAATCGGCTGTGCAATCTGACTCTTTCCCCTTAGTGGGTTCCCCAATCCTAAACCCGCTATCAGATTCTTCTTGTTGCTGGTTATCTGGTTTAGAACTCAATTCACATTTTCGTGCTGCTATAGCAGCCTCAATCTCTGTCAAATTAGTCTCACTTATATGAATTTGACTATTGATACCTGTCAAGGCTATCTCCATTTCAGATCTTCTCTGTTTCACCCTCGCCAACTCTTGCTTAAGCTCTGATAACTCCATCTCCAGCTCCTTAATTGAACCCCTAACCGATACCTGGTAGTTCTCGGATCCGATATGAGGATACGGTATCGGAGCTCGCGGTGCTGGTTGAGCGGTCAGCGATCCACATTCCGACGATCTGTGACCGAATCGATTACACACGAAACAAAGAGTTGTGTTTCGGCACTGACTGGCTATATGACCTGGATCTTCACACTTAAAACACAGAGGGCGAGACGGAGAAGAAGACGCCTTGAGTTCAGCGAGCTTTAATCCAACGAGATTAGATCTGCTGAGTCGATCTGGATCGAAACTCGAATCATCGTTTTTACGCCAAGTTCTGCCTCGCGGGAAGTTGCTCTCAGACTGCATTTTGTGGCCTGGCCCATGGAACATCGCAATGGCCGACGTGAGAGCTCCAGAAAAAGTCTGGAAGGCTTGATCCAGCTCAGAGAGAGGCCCATATTGATTTGGCGAGAGGGGAGACGAAAATTGCCTCTGAATCGCCTCTGAAGTGTCCCTACGCAAGAGGCTCATCCTATTAGTTTACTTTTCCATCGGACGGTCCATCCAACAATAGAGCATATCACGGAGTTCTCCTGTCACCTCTATTCTCTTTATTTTCCAAATTACTCCATTTTTCTATTCCACATTTCTCTCCATAGAACATATCACGGAGTTCTCCTGGATAGACCGATAGAATCACCAACAATAGAGTACGATTATGTTACATAACTAACAACTAAAGACTTAATCCCTTTTATATATTACAAATTTTCTGATTCCATTTGTATGGTCCAGATGCGCTCCGATCAAGATTTACTTTAATGGTAAAAGACAAGAGGAGGGTTCAAATGCCTCTATTTTTGTGCTCCATTATGCCTCCACTTTTTAATTTTCTAATAACAATAATTCTAAAATTTATATGACAATAAAAATTATCACTTTTCGATTATGATTTTATACAAATTAATAAGTTGAAATATCAATGTTCAGAATTTATCCACGTCAGTGTATTTTTACAAGCATTTGATACTTACCAAAATAATATTGAAATGTCATGATCTTTTAAGTGTGCATAGAGAAAATGATATATAACCTATACAATAATTTTATTTTGACATTTAAGTTTTAACTTTTGAGTTAGTTAAAATTTTAAAAATAAAGACAAAATAGAAGTCGCAAAAGTTTGAAGAAATTAAAACCCTCCTCAAAAGACAATATGTTTAGATCTAACTGATTTACTTGTCTTTTATAAAAAAAAAATGTTGAAGTCTAACTATAGGTTCCTAACAAACAGCCGAAGGTATAGTCTGAGAACCATGTCAGAATAGAATGCATGGGCACAGTCGTGTAATGTTGGGATCTACAACTGAAACAAAAACCTTGTCAGAGTGTGGTTAGCTTTAGTTCTACTACACCAAATACTGTTCTCTGACTCTCTATGACACATTCAGACACTCTTACTCGTAGAACAGTTTGTATTTGTGCTCTTGTCATATACTTAAATTGGAATCACGGATATCATGGTACTTCACTGCATATGTCACATATATTTATTAGGAAGAGGGTTCAAATGCCTCTATTTTTCATGTCTCCATCATACCTCTATTTTTAAAAACTTTAATAGCTCAAAATTTAAAACTTAAAAGTAAAAATAAAACCGTTGAATATGATCTACATCATTTTATCTATACACGTGTAAAAAATTATGACATTTCAATTTTGTTTTAGTTGTCATCAAGAGCTTGTAAAAAACATACTAATGTGGATAATTTCTAGACGTTGATTTTTCAATTTATTGATTCACATAAAAACAAAATCGAAATGTGATAATTTTTTATGAGCACATAGATAAAATGATGTAGATCATATCCAACGGTTTTATTTTGACTTTTAAGTTTTAAATTTTGAGTTATTAAAGTTTTTAAAAATGAAGGCATGGTGGAGGTACAAAAAATGGAGAGTAGAACTAGGGTGCTCTCGAGTTCACCAAGCCCTTGGTGAACTCAAGTCCAAAACTCATCGGATCGGCTTCAAACGACGAATCCGACTGTTGAAACCCGTCTACCTTACGAGTGATGCGTCTACATGCAAAAATTTTAAATTTTGAAATTAATTTTGCATAGAGTCAAGTGGTCAAAATTAGAAGGTTAATAAATTAATTTTAATGCATTCATTTTTTGACATTTTTTGACCACTTGACTCTATGCAAAATTAATTTCAAAATTTTAAATTTTTTCATGTAGACGCATCACTCGTAATGTAGACGGGTTTCAACGGTCGGATTCGTCGTTTGAAGCCGATCCGATGAGTTTTGGACTTGAGTTCACCAAAAGCTTGGTGAACTCGAGAGCACCCTAGTTCTACTCGAAAATGGAGGCATTTGAACCCTCCTCATTTATTAGTACTGCGAGTAGTTGACTAGAGGAGATATTTTAGGAGAACTTTAATTTGTTACACATTAGTCTACAATGGTCCACAAAAAGATAGAGAGCCCACGTATAAAAACATACAGCCATTTTGTTTTAGTCCAATTGATCGCTTCTTAGTTTTAGTTCGCGAGATGTTAGAGGAATGGAATAAGCCTTTATCTTTATTTCTTGATTAGATTGAAATAAGCCCATTCCTAGTATCCTCTCCAATACGGTAAAAGATTCCCTTCACTTTACGGTTCGAGATTAACTCCCAGCTGCTTTGAGATTCGGGCTAACACGGAGTAGTATTATTAGGCTTTAAGATTCGTGCCAAGTTAAAAAGAACGGTTAAGATCTAGTAATTGTAAAAGATTCCCTATTACGGTACCGGGGAGGATCTGAATTCAGTAGGAATAGGATTGTCCTGAGTGTTTTGGACAGACTTTATTCAAAGCCAGATCCAAATTGTCAGATCTGCATTGAAAACAACACACAAAATAGTGAACAAACAAAAACCTAGCTGAGTACGAATCGGCTGTTACTTTTTCTCATCCAACCCTGTTCAAATTTTTCATGTATGAATCTCCATAAAAATCAGCAGTTGAATGAGAAAAAACAGATTTCCGTTATTCCAAAAGAATAATAGCCGATTACATTCCGGCCTGGCTACCAACTCGCACCAAAACCTTTTTATGTAGCCCTCCGGTACCAGTGTACTGATATCAGCAGTGCCGGACCTAAGTGGAGTCAGGATAGACTCAATTTAAAAAAAAATATACTTCTTTTAATATCTCTATAATTTTATTTTATAAAAATATACTTAAGATTCAAAAGATTATGCAAGTGTGGCTATCTTGAATTTTTCTTTAAAATATTCTTATGTTTCTTTGTTTTCTCAGAACAAATTATAAAACACTTAATATTCAATATAGTTACAACATTATGCCTCATCAAAAAAAATTTCCCCTCTACAAATTACCCTGATTCCGCCCTTTAGTACAAGGTGAAAAAGATAAATAGCTTCATGGGTCTCAGACTCTCCAAAATGGATCGATCTCATCAAAGACAATCAGAATCAACCGATCTCAAACATAATTTAAGTTGAAGTTTAAATCTGTGGGTATTGGGTCATGACTAACAAAATTCATATAACAAATGAGATATGGAAAGTACTTTTAACGCACAGAACTGAAATAGAAAAATAGCTAATCAAAAGTTATAAATCAATGTAAAGTGGCAAAAAAAAAAAAATAATAACGGTAAAACAAAAGGGATGGGATATTTAAAAATATTTAACAATCGTGACAACTATTATAAAATATTACAAAACAATAGAGTATGTTTTTCAGTTTTAAGATTCAAATAGATCGTTTATTTGAATAATATAATAAATATAAATTAACTTTAACTATATTTGATATATATTAAACTATTATTAATATTACATTTGATTTTCTTACATAATTTTCTTTAAACCGATGAAAAATGCACATCAAATATTTTTTCCATTTCAACAAATTTCGATAATAATCGTTGAAATACGTTACTTTTTCTTTTTTGGCACATTACTTGCTTATGTTAAACTGTACGACAGTAGACGGGCGAACTCATATCAAGAATTCAGATCCTTTGAGATGAATCCAAATCCGCTTCTTATTCTTAAGAAAAGAAAAGAAACACCATCCAATTCTCTCTCCTCTTCTATCTCTTTTCTCTCTCTTCTTCTCTCAGTTCTCTCCTAATTCCCTATATGAGATAATGCACTGTTGACTTTTAATTCGGACCGTCCGATCATAATCCGGACCAATCCAACTCAAATATGCAATGCACGGAATGACTTTAAGATTTGTACTATTACATAAACGTACATACAAGATTCAATATCTCAGGTGATATGAGTTCCACATATCGGATCGGATTATAGCAACAAATCCTGACCCACTACCACAAACCAGGGCAAGAATAATAATAAAATGTGGTGTGGATTCCCAAATCTGTTGACTACGATATATGAAGAAGAATTGCCCTCACGGTACCCCATGTGGACCACCATTAACGCCACAAAAAGAAAACAAATAAACAATCGCAAACTTGGAATTCTTAATTAGTATGGAATAATTATAATCACTACACTCAGTCAACATGATAACTTCAAATTTAAGCAATTTGTTTCTTTGCATCGCACTCCGAGAATCCGCACGTCGATCGGCGAACTTTTCCGATCTCCACATTCTATGTTTCAAACGCTCCAATAAAATACTCATGACTAAATCCGATCTTACCAACTCTGATCGATTGTTAGCCAATCACCGCCTAATATTTAACAAATCAATGTAAGATTACAGATAGATTAAACTAAAATATATATCAGAAATCAAACTCTCACTTCAACCCCCACCTCTCTCTCTCTTGTCTCTGCCCCGCTAAATCCGAGCCATGGTGACTTGGCGATGCGTGATTGGAGCAGCGACGATAGCTTTTTTCTCGCTAGCGATAACCATACCCGTTGTCTCCGCCGCGGCTCCCCCGCCGGTGAACAAGAACCACACGGTCGGAGAAGCTGCTGGGTGGTTCTTCAACACCAGCTCCAATGCCGCGTCAGCAAATTACTCGGACTGGGCTGCTTCTCAGAATTTCTACCTGGGAGATTTTCTCAGTAATATATTGATCCATCAAATCTCTCCTCCTCTGCTTCCTTATCTTTTGTTATGCTTTGTTTTCTGTTGCATTACATTTGGTTTAATCTGATTTCTTTTTCTCTGTTTTTATTTGCTTCCATTTTACTCGAAAAAATCACAGAGAGATCCGATGAAAGTTGATTGACCGGTAAAATACTGACAGAATAATATTTGCTTCATGCAGTGCAAGATTCATATGAATTGCTTTTTTAACTCTATTGTGTGTGCACTACATGAATCAAAAGCTACTCTGTTAATATCTTTGCCTTGACTGACCTGTTCCGTTGAGTTACCGATTTGTGACCACATTTTAGTGATTAGACCTCCTAATTTATGACTATGTTTACATTATGCAGGTGACCTTGTTAATGTATTATTTTAGCCTCCATTTATTTGCTATATTTCTTTGGGTCTTCATTATAAGCCGGAATCATTACTGTTTTGGAAATAAATCTGCTGTGATTGAAAAGAATCACAGGACTCTGCAATTTCAAATCCGCCCATTCATTTTTCTCATGCACGAAGCTCAAAAACAGATAGTTTTTGTACACGAATCTCAAAATAGATGAATGGGTGGATTTATAATTGCAGGTTCCCAAAAGTTCCCAGTGGGACCTAACGAACTCATCCTGTAAAGTTGTAATTAGTGCAACATAGTTTTATATTTTCAAACTGCGGAATAGGCAAATACAGATATTCTCAAGAAAGATTTAACAGTAAATTACACGGTGGATCTCAATTAATATCCATTTCCTACTTTTGGTTTCTAATATTGTAATTTTTTTTCTTTATCCCTCAATATTCTTTTTAATTCTAAGTTGGTCCATCACATCTTTTCCTAATAAAACCATAGATATCATCTAGGCATCTAGCCAAATATTTATGTAATCACTCGTACTTCAGTTAAAAAAATCCACTAGAAAATGACTCAATTTTATGTCCATGCATATTCTACCGATATGCGTGGGGACGAAAGAAATTATAGTCATATATTTAGGTATGGTTGATGTTTAAAAACAGAAAAAATTAACAATTGAAGTATGGTGCAGAAATGAACAAACAATTCACTTCTATGTTCTAACTCTGATTATAACATTTTGCAGTATTCAAAACAAACACAAACTCCAGTGTTGTCCAGACAAACAACGAAACCACATACAATCTGTGCGATGCAAGCAGTGACGACGGCAACCAGACATTCCTTTGGGGCAGCGACGGGGGCGATTCCAATTCGTCATCACCTACACCACAGGTTGTGGAGATTCCACTAGTCTACGAGGGATCCAACTATTTCTTCTCTGACACCATGGAGGGCGCGCAGTGCCAGAAAGGAATGAAATTTGGGATCAATGTGGTGCATGGGAACGGTCTACCGCCAGCATTCAACCAACCGCCACCAGCTCCCTACACAACGCCGCCTCCTCCTATGACAACTGGAGGTGGCGGAGGACCGAGTCAGGATCAAAGTTCTCCAAAGAACGGAGTCGAAGGGATGCAAGGTGGAATGGTTTGGACATGTTTGGTGTTGCTGAGTTTGGGTTTGATGGCAGTGTGAAATGTTTGTTATTGATTTATGACGGTTTTAATTAGCATGTAGCGGAGATGAGATGAATTTGTACTTGATAACTTTCTTATTTATCTTTATTTGGTGAATAATTGATATTTGAACTGTTGGGGGATCATAAAGGTCAAACAATTACGCCTTATCTAGAGATCAAACAATTACATCTCATCTAGGGGTCAAACACTTACACCCCGGGGAAGAAGAAACAATCCCCACCTTAAACCTAAGGACCGTCCTATGCCAAAGATACCCGAAAACATAATCTTAAGTGCGGAATTATACCTGATTCCATGCCGTTTGCCATGGAATAAGTCTTGAGCAAGCCGTCTCCGTGAGCGCGAGACAAGTCTTTAACGGCAAGAAGTTCTTCTTGCCTTTGTGGTTGGGTTGTGGATTAGATCTTCCAAAGCAACAAGATACGCCCTTGAGAAATCCTCTCCAATTTCTTTATGGATCTCTCCTCTCAATTCTTTAATGGAGAAAGAAGGGAGAAGGCACTCAAAATTCTGTCTAAGAATAACCTCTTTCCAGAAATATGAGTTGAGTTGGTTATCTTGTGCCTTGGGGACCCATCCTTATATAGTATTACACATCTGGCGCCACGAGTGCGGGTGCACTGGGTCGCACTGGGACTCAGTGCGTCCGCACTGGGTTGAGACGCGTCCAAATAACTGCTTTTCTTTTAGCCCTGAATTTTTCCTAAGTCCTGAGTGCGTCCGCACTGGGCTCGGACTTTCTTTCCAGTTTTTACACTGGACTTCAGAAAATCGTCT
This sequence comes from Carex littledalei, assembly GCA_011114355.1. NCBI lineage: Eukaryota > Viridiplantae > Streptophyta > Magnoliopsida > Poales > Cyperaceae > Carex > Carex littledalei. The sequence goes on from CM022087.1 coordinate 6,405,591, forward strand.
AAGTCCTGAGTGCGTCCGCACTGGTTCTCAGTGCGTCTGCACTGGGCTCGGACTTTTTCCATTTTCTTCACTGCAGTTCCCAAAATTTGGCTAAGTCCTGAGTGCGTCCGCACTGGGCTCGGACTTTTTCCCAGTCTCTGCAATGCAGCTCCTAAAATTGGCTAAGTACTGAGTGCGTCCGCACTGGAGCTCAGTGCGTCCGCACTCAGAGTTCTGAAAGCAGTTTTCTGTATTTGCAAATCTCAGAATCAGTCCATTAATGATTTGATCTTTGCCCAAATTGTTCTACACATTTATGGACCATATCCTATTAAATACATAGATTGTCTAATGTCTTAATTCCATATTAGATCACTTTAATTGTGACAATCATATTGACAGTATACAATTCATAATTATATTACATATATGCTCAACGTTGGATATATGATCCAACATGAACTTGATCGAAACTTGTGTATCCGTGCAAACCAGTGTTCTAAATAGCTAGCTATAGCTACGCTATAGCTTTTTTGGACCCTAAAAGCTATGGCGCTATGGGCGATATATAGCTAGCTATTGGCGCTATAGCTAGCTACTTAGTGCAATGGCTTATTTTTTCTAACCGTCCCGCTATACCGCTATAATCGCTATTTAAACCATTGGTGCAAAGTGATAGTCCTGAATTTAAATCACACATGTAAGGGGGGCCATAAGCAATGTTTTCTTTACTTTATACCATTCTGTTACTTGTTATTATTACCTTATCAATAGCCTACGGGCCCATTATCACAAAAAACATGTTATCACCTCAGCCTGTTTTACAAAACAACCCATGTAAGAAATTCATTGTGAAATTTATTTGCTAGAATTAGAATAGCCCATGAGATATAATTAGGCCTCCAAATTTCCCAAAATGGAAGCAAAATTAAAATACGCACAGGTACGTACCTTATTGGGCCTTGTTTTGTTTCTTCCTATTCCCACATTCATTCCATCTACACTGTACAGTGAATCAAGTGATAGAATACCTACTAGTCTACAACTTAATTAATTAACTAGCGCCATTATCCCACGTTTAAATTAAGAGACGAGTTCGGAGTGCTTATAGAAATAATAATGCATTAGAGTTAGTGGCTGTCTTGTCAGCTCAAAAACCTTTAGATAGATAGCAAGCTCAACTTATTAGAAATGCCATGAAGCCAGAAACTTCTCAAAAATTAGATAAAGTTGCCACCTTTTTCGCAGATAGTACTATTGTTCAACTCTCAAGATCAACAAAGATGTGAATTTTTTTTTTCTGAATAAAGTTGAGAGTCAAGGCACCCAACTAGTTTAATAGTTACAAATGATATATTTCATCCGAGTTTAGAACATATGATACAGAGGACATTGCTTTTGACACTAGATCAAATGTCGGTTCTTAGAATAATGTGAATTTCGATTTCTATATTGCGAAAATTCCTTTACAGTCCAAGTTGGAAGACCATTAATTCTTAAGAAACAAATGGTTATATATGTTCTTATATTAAATAAGTAATAGTTTTTTTTTTCCTTCAGAAAATAAGATATGGTCAAGCCCCTAATTAACTTATGAGATAATTATTTTTTGTTTCTTTAATTAGATATACTCCATGTATACTTCCAAGTTCTAACTGAGATTCTTCTCATATATGTAACTGCAAAATTAATTATAAACGAACTTTGCGACTACAGAAAATTTAGGTATTGAGGTCATGTTTCATGGTACATCCGCAAAATTAAGCTTGTCTTTATTGTGCACCTTGAAAGTTATTCTTGTGTGGAACAAACTGGGAGAGCGAGATTAATTTACATAATTCTTTTTTGCTAGTTAGAACAGATAATTATATTGCAACAGTAATACTATTGCGAGGCCAGACAAAATTTTGAGTATTTGTACAAAATGCTGATTTTGGCATCACCATCAAGTGGAGCATGCGCCATTTGTACGCAACTCCGAAGGAGCAAACAGTAGGGGCTAGCTCATACAGTCATGACGGCGAATTAAACTATCTAATTAAAAGCTACAGTGATCTGATGTAATGAGTAGCTAATCAGGATATATGGTTTATTTAAAAAGCTATGAGTAGCTACAGTATATACTTGTGCCATCAGATTAGCTAATCACTGTAGCTACAGTATATACTTGGCTAATCACTGTAGCTACTCATAGGAGAGTAGCTAATCAGGATGGTTGTAAGTTAAAATCACTGTTTCATCAAGGAAACGGGCTACTTAGCTTTTCATCAATGATGGTACAAGTGTAATGAAGTCAATATCCAAACCTCTCATGTACAGAAGCGCTTTACCTGAGGTGCTATAGAGAAAATCAAACCGTTCTTTTAGTTCTGACATGAATCTTACAGCAGACTCCCTATGTCTAAATAGACACCGAATTCTTTTGGCCCGGTTGGGATTAAATCAGGCATGTTCTTTGTTATTTTTTGTAAGAGAGAAATAAAATGTAAGAGAACAATTTTATTATTGCAATCTTAATTTCAGATTTTACATGTATGTCTATTTATAAAGAAGAAGACCAAAAACTAGCCGTTATACTATTAATTACAACTACCAACCACTAACCACTAACTCCTAGTCTATTAATTAATAACTAGCCTTTATTTACAATTTGAAAACTAGCCGTTATTTTTAACACTCCCCCTCAAGCTAGTAATTTTCTCGAATGGACCCGGATCCAAGCCTTTAGTGAAAATATCCGCGAGTTGATCTTCACTTTTTACGTATGGTGTTTCAATTTCTTTTGCTTGAACTTTTTCTCTAATAAAGTGACAATCCACTTCTATGTGTTTTGTTCGTTCATGAAACACGGGATTTGAAGCTATGTGTCGTGCCGAATTATTGTTGCAATACATTTTCATCGGTTCTTGAATTTTAAATCCCATGTCTAATAGGAGTTGCTTGATCCATGTTAGTTCACTTGCGGTTGATGCCATGGCACGATATTCGGCTTCGGCGCTTGATCGTGCTACAATATTTTGTTTCTTGCTTTTCCATGTGACTAGATTTCCGCCTACAAATGTGCAAAAACCGGTTGTCGACTTTCTATCGAAGCTTCCGGCCCAATCTGCATCGGAATAGCCACATATATCATTAGATTTATTATTTTTCATCCAAATACCTTTACCGGGATTATTTTTTAAAAACCTCAAAATTCTATTTACTGCTTCTAAATGTGGTGTTCTTGGTGAGTGCATGAACTTACTAATTTGGCTTACGGAAAAAGAAATATCCGGACGAGTAACCGTTAGATAGATCAATTTTCCAACAAGTCTTTGAAATTGATTTATGTCTTTTAAAGATTCACCATCTTCACTATTTAATTTGCATTTGTTGTCAATTGGGGTAGAGGCCGGTTTGCATCCTAGCTTACCGGTTTCTTTTAGTAAATCAAGTGTATATTTTCTTTGAGAAATAAAAAGTCCTTTATCCGAAAAAGCTATCTCTATTCCTAAAAAATATTTAAGATATCCTAAATTTTTTATATCAAAATTTTCTTTTAGTTGTTTCTTAATTTTTTGAATTTGCTCTAAATTATTTCCGGTAATTATGATGTCATCTACATATACTAAAATGAGAGTTGTATTAATACCATCACATTTAGTAAATAAAGAATGATCGGCATTACTAATTTTAAAATTACAAGAAATTAAATAAGAGCTAAGTTTGTCATACCATGTCCGTGGAGATTGTTTTAATCCATAAATTGATTTATTAAGCCTACAAGACAAGTTAGAGTTGGTTTGCAATTTATGACCGGGTGGTAATGTCATATACACCTCTTCTTCAAGTGTTCCTTGAAGAAAGACATTTTTGACATCCATTTGGTAGAGGTCCCAACCATTGTTTACGGCAATAGAAAGTAAAATTCTTACGGTATTCATTTTTGCCACCGGTGCAAAGGTTTCATTATAGTCTATGCCATAGGTTTGAGTAAATCATTTAGCTACAAGTCTTGCCTTATACCTTTCTATGGTACCATCACTATTATATTTGGTTTTATATACCCATTTACAACCAACCGGTTTTTTATTTTTTGGAAGGGGAACAATTTTCCAAGTTTCATTTTGTTCTAAGGCTTTTAATTCCTCCTCCATAGCCTTACACCAAATTGGACTTTTAATTGCTTCGTGGTAATTATTTGGTTCCAATTCTTTTTCAATATTAGTGAGAAATGTGTGATATTTGGTTGAAATATTGTCATATGACACAAAATTTTCTATTGGATATTGTACCGAATATGTCACATAGTCTCTAAGTCTAGTTGATTGTTGTCGTTCCCTAGATGATCTTCTAACCATTAAATTTTCATCCGTTTCATTTTCGTTTTCGTTTGTGTTGTTAATAGTCTCATTTTCTAGATTATTATTCTCAACTTGAAGATTATTTGTAGGAACAAGATTCAAATTATCTAAATATGGTAATACTATATTGTTATTTTGATTATTAAAATATTGTTGATGAATTGTTTCTTTTTCTTTGAAATATGGTTCATTTTCAAAGAATGTAACATTTCTTGATAGATACAATTTTTTATTAATTGGATCATAACATTTGTAACCTTTTTTATACGATGAGTATCCTAAGAAAATAGTTTTTTGTGATACAAAATCAAGTTTGTCACTTCTTTTGATATGTACGAAGCTTGTACAACCAAATACTCTCATATGGTCATAAGTAATTTTTTGTTGATAAAGAATTTCTAATAGACTTTTGTTTTCTAAAATAACACTAGGTAATCTATTAATTAAATGAGTGGCACAAAGTATGGCATCCAACCAATAAATTTTAGGAACATTATTTTGAAATAATAAAGATCGTGTCATTTCTAATAAGTGTCTATTTTTTCTTTCCGATACTCCATTTTGTTCAGGAGTATTTATACAAGTTGTTTGGTGTATAATACATTTTTCTTTAACTTGAAATTTTTTTATTTATAAATTCGGTTCCATTATCCGATCTAAATTTTTTTAATTTTGCATTAAATTGTGTTTCTATAAGATATAAGAATTCATAAAAATAATCAAACACTTCATCTTTAGATTTAAGTAAATATAACCAAGTTGCTTTTGAAAAGGCATCAATAAATAAAACAAAGTATTTGAATTCATTATATGAATCAATTGGGGCCGGTCCCCATACATCAGAATGCACTAAATCAAAAATAGCTTTACTTTTGCTAGTATAAAGAGAAAAAGGAAGCTTTGTTTGTTTTGCTAAGTTGCAAATTTCACAATTAGTACAATTCAACATTTTTAAATCTAAGATATTATTTAAAATCTTGTTGGAAGGATGCCCAAGCCTCTTATGTCAAATATCAGAGTTAATAAATGTTGCGGAAGCACAAAGATTTAATTTGTTGGAGTTCAAAATATAGTGTCCATTTTTAAGAAATCCTTCACCAATCTTGACGCCGGTTTCCCGGTCCTGAAATACAACATTTTTACAAGAAAATATTGCATTACAATTTAATTCTTGTGTTAATTTATTTATTGAAAGTAAGTTTACGGGAAATGTTTCTAAATACAAAACATTTTTAATTTGTTTGTTACACAAATTAATTTCTCCTATACCATTTATTTTTGTCTTCATACCGTTTGCAACCAATACATATTTATTACCATTGGTCGGGTTGAGGTTTGACAATAGTTGTTTGTTACCAAACATATGGTCTGTTGCACCACTATCTATAATTATTTGATTAAAAAATAAATCTTTTGAGTTAGAAGCAATACCACATGCACTTGGAGTGTTTTGGTTGTTCAGCAGCGTAGAAAGCTGTTGTAAAACTTGTTGCACTTGATCTCCATGGCTTGACCCGCTTGGAAATGACCCATTTCCGCTCAAATTGCTCTCTGACCCGTTCCAGCTTGACCCGTTTCCGCCCCAGCTGCTAGCGGGTCCGCCAGAACCATTAACGGGTCCGCCTAAGAACCCAGTAGAGGTTTGCCCTTGGAGTCCCCCAGTGGGGTTGTTATTGGGTCCGAAAAATTGGTTATTGGGTCCGCAGTTTTGGTTGAACCCATTAGCATTAAATCCACCACTAGTATTGTTTTGAGAGAGGTTATTGGGTCCGAATCCAACACCAATCGGACCCACTAGCCCATTTAGGTCTTTCTCTTCATTAGAAACAGTATAGCTTCTGTTTTTTTCACTGTTTTTCTCCCAATTTCGATTCTGGTCATTGTTTTTGAATTTTTTTGGTTTAAGATGGGGATAAAGATGCCAACATCTATCATGAGTGTGACCATCTTTTTTACAGTGGTTACATCTCATATTTTTTGATTGATTTGGGTGATTTTGAGAGCTAGGGTTTTGGTTAAAATTCATATTTTTTACGGCTAAGCCATGGGTCTCGTGTCTTTCATGGCTTACAATCGGCTGACCATTCATAGTAAGTCTTCTACTTTCCTCTTGTTGGATTAAACTTTTAATTTGAGAATAAGAGGGAAGAGGTACCGTGGTCATGATTTGAGATCTTACGGCTTCATAGCTCGGGTTTAGACCCGCGAGGTACTGAAAAATATCATCCTCTTCGGCTCGCTTTTGGAGTGTGGCCAAATCTGTTGTTATTGGTCGATAGGATCGAAGCTCATTTCGTTTTTTCTCAAGAGCACTAAGGTACTCCGTATGACTTCTCGACCCTTGTTTTTCTTGTTGAATTTCCTGCATGAGTTGATAAATATGAGAGAAATTATTTTCCTGACCATACATAGATTTTACCGCTTCCCATAAATCATGTGCTGTTTCGGCCATCATAAAGAGGTCGGATACAGTCGGCTCCATGGAGTTTAGTAGCGAGGTAATGATTCTATCGTTTGTTGTTCTCCATTGTTTTGTTGATGCCGTTTCGTCAAGCGATAGCTTGCTAGCGTCTGCAATTTCTGGTTTTTTCTTTTCACCAGTGATGTATTCTAACATCTCTCGGCCACTCAGGGCCCTGGATGCTGCCCTTGCCCATGACACGTAATTCTTGCCATTGAGCAAAGTGTTTGTTAGCTTGGAGAAATTCATTGCTTCTTCTTGAGCCATTTCTCTTTGCTGAAATTTGTTGCGTTTTGTGGTTTTTTCGGTCACAGAGTCTTATGCTCTGATACCATGTTATTTTTTGTAAGAGAGAAATAAAATGTAAGAGAACAATTTTATTATTGCAATCTTAATTTCAGATTTTACATGTATGTCTATTTATAAAGAAGAAGACCAAAAACTAGCCGTTATACTATTAATTACAACTACCAACCACTAGCCACTAACTCCTAGTCTATTAATTAATAACTAGCCTTTATTTACAATTTGAAAACTAGCCGTTATTTTTAACATTCTTTCTCTATTGCACCTCAGGTACTTGTGAGGATACGGACCCGGGAGAGAAGAAGCAATGTCTCATAATTCACCGTTACCTCCGGATCAAAATCCGAGCAAGATTTAATTTACATTTTTTATGTAGAAGATATTATCGAATAGTTTACGGACTTTGGTTGATTCATCAGTAATTTTTTTTTGTTCTTTGTATGGAGTTAGTGAAGTTATCTTAATTGAATATGCAAGCAAGTAACATTAAGATCTTTCAAGCACATGCATTGGGTTGTTTGCTATTGCTTGTGTGACTTATGAAAAAGATTAGAAATTAGTGTTTGCCTGGGTCAAGAAATCATAAAAGTATGTTAGGTGTAATCTCTAAATATTTATGGTTGAATTTCAAATAAATGTATACCTTACTAAGCGACAAGAACTAAGCATGCAACTGATAAAATTTTAAGGCAAATAAGTGCCAAAAAACGACTTATTCCATGCTTGTTAAGATCTTCTATGACAAATATTAATTATTTAAATCTTTCATTGTTATAAAGGTTTATATATAGCGAATAGCAAGTTCATATATGACAGTGGACATTTGCCACATAATATATATCATCATATAATTATAATGGGTATTTATCCGATAATATCGGCTCATAGTAGATATGACTTCTTTTTATTAATTTTTTTATAGTTTGTAGGCCATATGCATGTATCCAATCAACAGATCTCAAAATATAAAAGTCACATCATAATATAAATTTAATATTTTTTTTTCTATTACAATAAGAAAATTGGACGTCAAACCAACCTAATAGCAATTATGAGAAATTTATAGCATCATTTTACTAAATTAAGTGAACTAATAAAATTTGTCTTTAAAATATAGAGTCACTGCCACAATAATTAAAGAGTACTAAATGAAAAATAAAATATGGGCTCAATTATAAATTTATAATAAATGAAATTGGTAGAATTTCAAAAGTTCCAGTAAATTAGAACAGGTCCATTATTAATTTCCGTCAATTGTTCGCTATATAGTGCCAAACATACTACTATTAGAAAAATGCTAATTTGTGAATTAAAAAGATCATTGCTACGGAAATTTTTTGCATATCAATCATGACTAGTTAATCCTTTTTGCATAATTGCACTCTAGGTTGGGGGGGTTAAGAATTTCATTGATTTGCCTTGGGTTAATTATTAACATACATGGGTTCATACTTTACACAAGTTTGGTTCGCACTTGTTAATATATGGTTGATACTTTATAAATTAATATGTGATACTTATTAATATATCTAGGTTTATTTATAGGTAGGGGTGAAAATGGTAAGGATAATATCTGATCTGTATTCGATCAGTATTTAAAAAATTAGATGTGGATATCTGATATCCGAATATCCGTGTGGATATATATGGATACTAATATGGTTTTACGTTTTAATTATCCGTATCCGAATAGTTGATATATACCATATAGTTAATATATATATATATATATAGAGGGAGAGAGAGAGAGAGAGAGAGTGGCTAATATCAAAACGTTTGTTCCTAGCTCCCGGTGCAACCAAGTTGTTTTCGGGTTTTCAAAGTCCAAACGGTCGATCCGAACCGTTCAACATGTTCTCTATATTGAAATGTGCTTGGAGACTAAATTTTACATTTTTTGGAATTTTTTTACTATTTATTAAGCCACTTTGAAAGTTGCTGATCACATAGTCCAGAATTTAGTTGCACTGTTTTTAGTGTTCATCCGGATCAGCAATTTTCAAAGTGGTTTAATAAATAGTAAAAAAATTCCAAAAAATGTAAAATTTAGTCTCCAAGCACATTTCAATATAGAGAACATGTTGAACGGTTCGGATCGACCGTTTGGACTTTGAAAACCCGAAAACAACTTGGTTGCACCGGGAGCTAGGAACAAACGTTTTGATATTAGCCACTCTCTCTCTCTCTCTATATATATATATATATATAAAGAATTATTCACCACTATAATTAGATAAATATTATGAACTTTAGTATTTTTAAATAATATTTTAATATTTTTTTAATAAATATCCAATCCGATTCGATCCGTATTTGTGAAAAATTAAAAGAAATATGGATATGGTTTTACCACTATCCGCTCCGTATCCTCTCCGTTTTCACCCCTATTTATAGGTCTTAACTATTTCCTGAAAAATTGAAATAACCATCAGTGCTTGCATGCATCCATTGCGCCATTTCCGAAAATCTATCTGCCATCAAAGAATCTTTGTTGCAGGGTTAAATTCATGAAAAAAAGTCTAGGCCCAGATCTTTCGAAGGAGCAATAAAAACCGTGAATCAAATAAGGATTGGTTGTAACCATTAAATAGCGTTTATCGTGTCATAGCGGAACGGCTGAAAAAACAGCGCTATGGCCATATAGCGCCGCTATAGGGCGAAATAGCGCGCTATAGCGGTGCTATATGGCCATAGCGTCATAGCTTTTTTGGTCCGAAAACGCTATAGCGCGCTATTTAGAACATTGGTTGTAACACTTTAGATTCTATATATATATGCTTGTTGATTAACAATTCATATTTAATTAGAGAAAATTGTAATGGTTAACATATTTTATTTATTAACTGGGATTTTGAAAGCCAATTCTATGTTTCTTGCTCTCTTCCATCTGTTTAGTTTTATATGCATGATATATGTACAATATAAATCATGTAACACTAAATATACATATTAGGTTATATGTTGTTACAATGGTACGTAGCTAGTCAAAAAAATTAAATCAAAATTTTAACTGTCAATAATTTTCAACTTTTTAGTTATTGACAAGTAAAAATTAAAATTATTGACACGACATATGAAAAAAGACCAATTAATTCAAAATTAAATTGTCTACATAAGTGAGGCAAAAAGAAAGAAATTAAGGACACGAAAAATAAAAACATGATATGAGACAAAAAATAATAATTAAACATCTGCCTAGAAAAGTTTATTATGTCTTTATTAACAACGTACAGTATAAATTAAGGAATGAACCATTGTATTCTTTCTTTACAGGTGCTTTAGTGCGTGACAGAACCAAAGCTGGGAGCAAAGGTGGAGTAGATTTGCATTTGGTTCAAAATGTGCTCAAAATTGTCATTTGATTTCTCAATGGGATGGGTGTGCATTCCTTCATAAGTGGTCACGACCACCCCTTCGTCTTTTGATAACCTCTGCACTTGCTTTTTTACATTGCAACCTTGGTGTGTACATCTGTAGTAGCTTCTGAAATAATAACATGCATGTAGACCGTTTTTGTTAGGAAGAATTAATATTGGTAGTATATACAACTACTTCTACTGTGAAATGTGCTTTGTCCGCATGGGTTATCTAGAAGCTAGGAAACATTATGTAATTATGTTCGTGCTTACGACATCACATAAATTAAAATAATCAGAACAGTAACTTTATTCTAGGTCAAAACATAACATCCCCGTACTATACACATTGGGTGATTGGCAAATACAATTCATGTCAGAAAAGTCCTTATCATTTTTAATCCAAAGAATATATCTTTTGAAAATAATTGAATACAATTTAATTAAGAACATCTAGAAGACTTAGGTTGAGAAGCCTACCAACTCTCTTTTGAAGATTCTACTCTGGTAAAATTTAATGCTATGCATGGGAAGTACTTAATTAACCAATAAACAAACAAAAAGAAAAAAAAAAGATTTATTTTGGGTGGCTCCGAAGTCCGATCCTTTAAGATAAAAACTCAAAAAGTTTTTTAGGATATGAAATATATGTGACAATTAAAACTTTGATTTCATGGAGATATATTTAAGAAAATTTGTTCAAGAATATAGCCAAATTTAATTATTGAAACTCTTGAAAAATTTAAAAGCTTACCTATCGGAGTATATATATATATATATTAACAGTTTAAGGACCATTAAATAGAAGTGTGGGTTAGGTTACTTTAATCAGGTCTGTAAGAACTGAATTTGACCGGAATGGTTAGGTAAAACTCAAAAGGATATTCATGATGATAACATAAGTTAACTTTTCTTAAAACATCACAGTGATCTGTTTGATGAAATGAGCAATTCGAGGAAAAACAAGACATATATGCAACACCATATCCTTTTTATGATAATGAAAAAGAAATATCAGTTTTGTTTGGTCTATTTTGATCATGAGTTGTTTAAATTCTAATTAAAAGCTTAATCAAACAAAAGCATACATACCTAGGGAACTTGTTATTCTTGACAGCCTTTTGGCCATATTTTCTCCATCTATATCCATCATCAAGTATATCCACTTGGCTCCTTGTTTGAAATGCATACCGCGCTTTCTTTTCCTTTTTCTGCCCCTTTTTCTTTTCATTTTTCGCATCGAAGTGCTCGACGCCATTGCTAGGGTTCTCATGGCCTTGTTGGGAGATTGCGCTAGCCTTCTTATTGTATCCTTCTTCTCTCACACCCAAATAAGCATTCAATGAAGTACTATTGGCTTGAGATGTGATGATGTTACTTTGCATGTGGGAGATGTGTGGTGAGAGGTATGAAGAAGACGATGGCTGTGAGGGAAAGAGTATGGAATAATTCTCCATGGTTTGAGAGAGAGAAAAGAGAGAAGAGTGCTAAAATCAATTTTTGCAGAGAATGAGATGGAGATAAATATAAGGTGGGGGTCAAGTGAGAGATATAAGGCGGCTAGAGAATAGAGATATGGGCATTTACAACTTGGTCGAAGGTTTGTAAATGAATAAATGATGTTGAGAGATCAACACGAATCATGCCATGCTAATTGGAGGAGAGCAAGAGAGAAGTAGTCGTAAACGGCACGTAAATTAATGGGTAAAGGGAGAGTAAAGTTAACACATCTGCTCCCTCCAGTTTCATTCTATGAGAGATGTCCATTTCATACTACAATGCTCATTCATTTCTATATATCTTGCTTTGTGTTGGTGTTAAGAAAAAGTTCTGATTGGCAATGGATGCCTCCAGTTCTTTCTGAACCGGTGACATTGCATGATCAACACAAGTAATAGTGTTTCTAGTAATGCAATAACATGAATTAATCTGGCTGTGGACCTCTCAGTTCACATTCTTTGTATCAGTCAAAATCTCATGTTTGTTTTTTATTTTCCACAAGACCGGAGAGATTTGTATGCATTTTGACCCTATGTTGTGGGATGCATATATAGGGTAGTAATATCCAGAGCAAGATAATTAATTACGTCTATTATCAGTATCCTATGCTCTCGTGAAGAGTCTTTATGATTTTGCTATCTTCATATATTATGAAAAGAAAGGAATGCAATCAAATCTTTAGTGATAATTTTTATTTTGTTTTTGAATTGATCGGTCAAGTAGCACGAGAGATGTAACTTTTTATTTCATTTATTTTATGCTCAATACTCATTGAATGAAGGAAAAAAAGACGTCTATCAATGAATTAATGAATTAATAATTACCTCAATTTTAATAGTTTATCTTGGATATGGGAATGATGCTCAATGTATGGATGTAAAAGCATATCCGAAAGATAAGTGCGAGAACAGAATCTTGTCAATTTAATTATATTATTGCCGATTTGTGTTTGTGGGGATAGTGATGTTAATTTTGATATATCTTATTCTTCTAGAGAGTTACTGTGGTGTACAGGTTCCCTCTCTAGAAAGATTTAGTTAGCTAGTAAGCATGTATTACTCAATACACGTCAATTAATTTATTTAATAACAAGATAATGTTTCCTTGCTAGGATCATTACATTTTTTTATTATGTAGTTGTAAAGCTGTAAACGTTTTGATAGCAATTTTTGCGTAGTCCAGAATTTTAGATTTTTTTTAGATTTTGCGTGCCATGCATGATTAAGAAACTATATATATTATATACGGATATGGTTACATACTTACATGCATTGTAACTCACTAACTTGGTAAGTATGATCATATATAGAAGGCGCGCGTTCATTTTTTTGAGACGTTGAGAGTATCTAAAAATGCACTGTTGGATGGAGTTTGCCAATGGAATTTTGAACACTGATAAAATAAAAGAAATGGCCAGAGTATATATGATCTGTTTTTTTATATATATTTTTTGAAGTTGCTTAGATTTGCATGTTCCTGACAGGGAAACCGATTAATTTCTAGATAAAATTCAATGCAAGTTTGTTCCCTGCATGTCACTGTTCTAGAAGATCATATATAACACACTACAAAGATTTGTACTATAAAAAGAGCTGTAATATAATCAAACGGAAGAAAATTAATTGATAATCAGAACATCTAAGAAATGAATTAGAAATTTTATTTTGGTACACAATTTTAGATCAATTATGTTTTTACAGATTATAGCCATAGATTGAAAAATGATTAAGATGACCTGTATGGGGGTAATTTAGACTTCTTTTAATTCATGGTTGTCACAAGTTTTAAAGATATGTTTTTGAGTCGACGAAAGAGTTTAGATTGTCGTTTTTTAATAGGAAGCTGATATGAGTACCCGCAGTTGAGTACCCGCACTGTACCCGCACATAAACTATCATAACTGTTTTTGGGAACCGCAACCGTTCCAAAACTGTAATTTTGTTTTACAAGTATTAATAGTAACATTGTGAAGTATTTATACCTATACAAGACAAGTATTTATATTTATACAATGAACTACATATATGATATATGAATTGAGACCACAACCAAAACCAAAAAGTATTTATACCGTACCCGCACCTTTTTATAACTGTTAGACTGCATTGGGGACAACCAAAAAGTCACGTGGATCACACCACCAGTGCTACATTCATTGATTAAATTAATTCACATACAAAATGGAAAGTATTTATACCTAAATTATCAAGTATTCATATATAATTCATCAAGTATTCATACCTAAGATATCAAGTATTTAAAAAAAAACTGGACACAATACCTACTCATCTTTTACATGTTTTTCAAGGTGGTTTTTTTTTTCTCCGTTCAATCTAACCAATTTTTGGGACGATCTATGAGAAATTTTACAAATTTAAAACCACGAACGTGTTCTACACAATTTTCTCTTTCAAATGAGATCCATGATGACATACTTTTACACGTTTTTCAAAGTATCAAATATTCAAATATGAAAAGTATTCATACCTAAGATATCAAATATTCATATATAATTCATCAAGTATTTAACGAAAAAAACTGGACTCATCTTTTACACGTTTTTCAAGGTGGTTTAATGATTGACAAAGTTAGTTATACCGTTATAAAAGTTAATTGGGAAAGAATCAACTGCGGGTACGATGCGGGTACTCAACTGCGGGTACCAAAATAATTATTCTTTTTAATATCTGGTCGAAACGGTACGTTTAATTAGTCCTCACATGAAGAGTATTGTAATTAATTAATTTGCAAATTAAGGTGTTTAATTAATTTGGATATTTAGCTATACATTGCTTCCCAATTGAATATCCACCTTAATTTAATTTACATATTCCTTTATTTTGTAGATGTTTAATTAATTAGTGGCAAAATCACGGTTCACTTTAAAATGATATCGTTGTTATATTTTGGGCTGATGGATATGCTGAGTAATCTGAAAAGGAGAGAAAATAGAAGAATTAAAAAAAAAAGAATCAAGTTGGAACTATATTATTGTGTAAAATACTGAGTTTAAAAAATGGTGGTAATTTTATTGCTAATTATGTGGCTTTTTTTTCATTGTTCTAGCTAGCTTTTATATTTTTATGTTTATTTTTTTAAATGATGTGATGTATTAGTTGGCAACCGCTAACTGAATTATAAAAAGCTAACTGACAGAATTTAGAGATGTCAACAGTATGATATTAATTTCAATTTCTTCAAAGAATAAATCCAAAAATAACGCAATTTGGCTTTTTGTGTGCATTTTTTCAGGTGACGAGGTTCCAAAAGAAATTGGCTTTGTGTTGTCTTTTGATGGAAAAGCAACTATTTCAGTTAGATAAACAGGTGCGAAATAACAAAAGGAGGCTAAACAGGAAGTCCTGTCAAATTTTTGCTGCTATATACGTACTAAGATACCAATTTTATTTGTCTTTGATGTATACGATCGTTAAATTGATCATAACTGGCAAAAAAAAAAAATGATCATAACAGAAATTTAAGTATCATGCAAGCAAGTAGTTTATGAAAGCGAATCTTTACTCTTTAATTAGCTAGTCGATCATGTGCTTCTCGTGTTTACTGATTGGGTTTTTTTTCTGGGTGGGGGTGGGGGGATTGTGTTTCCTAATTATAATTAGGGATATATATAAAAAAAATTACGTTGTGATGGAATATGTTACGACACATCACATACAGTTTCGTCACGGTATGATATGTATGTGGCACCGTGATTTGCGGGTTCTATGTTGTTATTATTTTTCAGAAAATTGACATGGCATGTGAGCTGGTTGGTCACAATACGGCAAGACACATCATGTAAGTTACTCGTGATCGAGATCGAATGGTGAATCTTGAATAAATTGATTTAAATTACAAAAAAAATAATTAAATGTGACCAAACATGATAAACGTAAAATGTTTGAACACTACACATGTGGTTACAACATGTCTTGATCACGTATGACTAACGTGTCGTGACTGTCCTTTCAAATTTGATCATAGCATGTAACAATCTGACTTTTATATTATACGTATATTTATATCATACGTCATGCACATAACTCTTGTCACGACACAATGCATATATTTATATCATGCGGCCAAGGCCTATGAATTTCGATAAATATATTGTAAAGCAATTGAATAAATCAAATTTGTATGCATGCATGGTTTTGGACTTTTAATACACCTTAGTAATCAGTCAATTAATTAATTTATGAATGTTTTGGGCTCATATTTAACATAAAAACTCTTCCAATTATGCAGTGAGTTAAAGTTACAGCTTAATGCAAGCTTCCACCAAATATTAAGATAAAAATTACAATAACAATCAAACTCTGTCCTGGGGACTCAAGTTTGCGCATTTATCTCGTTTCATAAAATTTATTTATAAATAATCGGTTATTTGTTTATTTGTCAATTTTTGGTACAATTGTAATTAAAAATTTGCAATAACGGGTGTCAATTAGATTTGAAAAAATGAACAAAATTATTCTGATTTCGTAAAAATTTTATCCGCTAAACTAATTGTGCTAGTAATTCCCTACCAATACCTTATCAACTAACAAATTGATCAGTTAAGTTTGGTCAAATAAAAGAATACTTGAAAGATATGAACAGGAGCTGAATGATGATGTTTAATCCAATTAATAATTTGCCTACGGCGGCTATGTTTGAAGACAAAAGGAGTAGTCAAAATCTGGACCCGTCAAGCACACGGACAATAGAAAAAAAATTAATTAATGTCCAAAAAATTCTATACAGCCATTACTGTTCTAACAGAAATTCAATACGGCTCTATATAAACTTAATATATAACACCGGTTGTTTCATAAAAACCGGTGCTAAAAGTATTATACAACACCGGTTTTTTCATAAAAATTGGTACTAAAAGTTACATTCAACACTGATTTTTTTGACTCAACGGTGCATGATTTGTTACATTTAGCACCGGTTTGATTAAATAACCGGTGTTGTATATCAATTTGTTTGCAATATTTTTTTTATTGTTTGGAATTCGGTTTATATATATTAGACTAGCCTCCGGATTTGCTAGCCATAAATTAAATATTCACATGCACAAAATATAAACATGCACAAAATTAAATATATATTTGATGAAATAGCACATTCATTCCGAGTATAAAAAGAAGTGACCATCTAGTGCAAATATGAGTACACTGTTTGTTGAAAAAGGAAACTGAACAAGATATAAAAATGTTACGCCGTGGTTGATTACGTTAGGACATGATATATATGTGTATCAGTTTTCATAATGTAATTTGCATATTTCGTACCGTATTCATTCGCGTGTCATAATTATTTTCCGAAAAAAATAACACGACATCACATGCAACCTAACTAAATACGTAGTATTATAATTTTTACAATTTTACGGCTTATTTTGATAATATTTTCTATATTTTTTCTCCTTACACAAACTTGAACTCAAAAATCATAATTAAACATGACTAATTAAATTATCAAACGTGACCGGTCACAACACATGTGATCATGGTGTGACTAACGTGCGGTGATCTTTCGCATGCCATAAATATTTTCTGTGATTTTGATCACGACACGTGAAAACTTGATGTGATTACGATAAGACACGATACAACACTTGACTAGTAATTATGACACAACATAAGTTTACATCTGGCTACTTGAACTGAACACTGAAATGTAGTTTATTAATTATTTGTTGCACAGGTTATAGTTATTGGAACATAGAAATTAATCTACACGCAGATGAATTTAGAAAATTAAACACCAAATTAAAGTCATTGATGTAACATTTAAAGAGTATAGAATGCATCCAGCACAAGCAACAAATTAGTCATCTTTGATAACGTCTCTAAGATATAGAAACATATTGTCTGTATGCCGTCCAAGGTAAACTGCCAGTAAACCCCGCTGTCCGGAACACATGTGCTCAAATAGAGAGAGAGAGAGACAGCAGAGAGAGAGAGAGAGAGGATTCAGCAATTAAATAGTTCTTTTTCAAAAAAGAAGAAGAAGCAATTAAATAGTTAAAGAATAGTCAATAAATGTGGACACGGAGGAGGTAGTTGAATCTTGCATGTTTTCTTTGTACTGTGACTATTTTCTCTTGACGCCAGAATTTGTGAACCATTTCTGATATCTCTTTCAAAGTTGCACGTATGATTAATTAAATTTCCACGTTTTCAACTTTCCAACCGAGACATATATAGTTAATGCGGTAGTTAATTCTGAAATGGTCTATGCAGTAACTTATTGCATTTAATTACGATGAGGTCTAATTAATTAAGTACCTCTGTTTTTTATATTTTTATCATTTATTTAGTTTGTTAATTCTTGCTGATAATTTTTTCCAAAATTCAAATAACATAATAATAATACTGCTTGTGCTATGTTAGTTTCGGGCATCAAACTATAACTTTCAACATGCACTCTTCTAAACAAAAAGTACTTGACCGTCCGATCAAGATCGACGTCTGAGATACTTCTAAGAAAATTCGGCTCCCAATCCCCATCCAAAGCAACAAGCAACGGACCAATGCATCTGTATTGGGATGCATCCCAAGTAGATGGTCAAATATCCAAATTTCGATCACTAAAAGAAAGTACACAGAAAAGGGATGCATAGAATAATCAACGAAAAAAATTAACAAGAAGTGTCAGCTAATATGACGTCGGACCCCGCCGGATCTCCTGCGGTTATAATAGAATAATTTCTGGGAGAGCTAAAATTATTTCTCTACCTATTTAGATTATATGCCGATTTTTTTTAAATACCCTCAATAAAAAAATAACAAATATCTCATCAGTTTTTTATTTATTTTAAAAACTGTCCTAACCGCCTCATAGCTCTTCTAAAGTGGACTGCCTCACTTTGAGACGGTTAGTTTTTTTTTATTTTGAAAAATCTTAAAATGAAAACAGTAAACTAATTTTTTATAAAACACTAAACTAAATCTCATCGATTGTCTTTTTTTTTTAATAACATATCCTAGATATGAATACCAAAAACACCAAACTAAATTTCAAAATGAAAACATTTATATGAATACATTCTAACTAAAAAAAAGAAAAATATAACAAATAACACTAGATTTGATACTTTATACACTTAAATGAACAATGCCTAAGAAAAAGTATCACATATTATATCACACATCATTAGTTACATGAATAACATTCTAATTAAAAAATAAAAATACAACAAAAAATCCTAGATCTGAGACGTCATACATTTACATGAACAATGCCTAAAAAGAAGTATGGTAAAGGACAAAAAAATCGAAAATTAGAAATGAAAAACTTAATCGGAAACTTCAACTCAAGTTTTGAGACTCGTCCCTTTGTTTTTTGGCAAATCTGAATTTTGAAAAATGGAGTAACCATCATCAACGCATGCATCTTCTCGCAAGCTTTCTGAAAAGTGGTCATTTGCTGAAATCGGACACTCGAGCGCCGTTTTATGACCGTTTGAAGTTTCGTTGTTATTTTTCGCCTTCTCAGTGAAGTTATCGTCTCTCTTACCTTATCCCTTGTCCTAACCTCGTCTGTTTATGAGAGATGCATTAGATAAATACATGTACAACCTACAAGTGCTTTAGGAATGAGAGAAATAACTTACAAAAAATAGATAAAGATGCATTATAACCAAGAAGACACGGATCGATAACGTGGAAAAATATTATATTTCTTTTATCAAACCGTGTATAATTGTAGGAGCATTCATATACATATGTCTGAAAGAAGGATGTTTCTCATTTTTTTAATTGAACTAATATAACATTTATGTTCTGTTCTATCATTTAGTCAGAGTTTTATATTATCAATTTGATATTAATCATTAAAAAAATTAATTGATGAACAATTTCAGTACTCAATTACTCCTCAATTTTAAGAAAAAAAACCATAGCCAACCGCCCCGCAGTGGGGCGGTCAGACCAAAAAATTGAAAAAAAATCATAGCTGGTCGGCTTTGGAAGTGGACCGCCCCACTGTGGGGGCGGTCAGGGTATTTTTCGAATTTTTTGAAATATGAGGGTAGATTCAATAATTTTTTTTAGGGTATTAATAAAAAAATCGGGATTAGATGGAAGAAGAGGGTTCAAATGTTTCATACCTTTCATGTCTCATCGTACTTCATATCCTATATCTTAATTTTAAAAGTTCAAACTGTTGATTCGAACTGCTCAACATGATATTCATATTAAAATATATTCAGAGACCACATTTTTACATTTTTTTAAACTATTTTACTATTTTTTAAGATAGGTACAAATTGTTTTTAGACTATCCAAAAACAGTCATTTTGTACCTATCTATAAAAATTCCAAAAAGTATATAATTTGATCTACAAGCATATTTTAATATGGATATCGTGTTGAGTAGTTTAAATCAACAATTTGAACTTTAAAAACTGAGATATAAGATATGAGCCACGATAAGATGAAAGACGTGAAATATTTGAAATCAAATTTGTGCCAAGTGAAAACGAACGCTCCAAATTTCATTCTACACAATATGCTACTACACTGGATCGAACCCGCCATCTACTGCCCGCGCTGTTGAAATATAAAATATGATTCAAATTATAATAGCTAGTTTATTTAATAGAATAGGAAATAGTGCATTGTAATTAATAGCAATAGGAAATAGTGCATTCTAACGGCTAGTTTTTTGTTGCCTTGTAAGTATAAATAGAAACACTTGTAATAAGAAAAACAATATTACAACATAATTTGTTTTCTTAATCTCTTCTCTCTCTATATTACAAAAATAACATGGGATCAAAGCAAAAGACTCTGTGATAAAAAAACCACAAAACCGCAACAAATTTCAACAAAAGAAAAATGGCTCAAGAAGAAGCAACGAATTTCTCCAAGCTAACAAACACCATGCTCAATGGAAAAAATTACTTGTCATGGGCAAGGGCAGCATCCAGATTCCTAAGTGGCCGTGAGATGTTAGAATACATCAATGGAGAAAATAAAGAACCAAAAGCTGCAGATCCGAAAAAACTAACCGATGAAGAAAGAAAGACAGCAAAACAGTGGAGAACCACTAACAATAGAATCATCACCTCACTTATGAACTCAATGGAGCCTGATACGTCCTATCCCGAGGGAGTAGGTAGTATGGGAAAAGAGTTAAGAGATTGGGCTCGTCCCGTCTCGGATCGACGGGCCGAGGTTAAGAAAAAGGGAGAAGGTTTGAAGGTATTAGTGCTCTATCCTCTATAATACCTTGTCTTAATGAAATTGTGATCCGTATTTCAGGGAATTCTTTGCCTTAAATAGGGTGCCCATACCGTTAATACGGGTTGTCAGAACGGTTAGGGGAGTTTGCATAGAAGCGGTGACACCCGCATAATCAGCGGTGACGCAAAGTCGAGGTTGGACTGGGCCTTATCGGGTGAGGCCTAACTCGACTTTGCGGGCCAGATTGCTTCGGGTTGATTGGGCGAGGCCCAGCTTGGTCCTCGCCAGGCCGTTCGGCAGCTAGACTATGGGCCTCGCTTTGCTAGCTCTCGGGCTGGCCCCAAGAGGGGGTCCGGGTCCCGAGTTACTTTTTGGGCCTGTCGCGTAACGACCTGACTGGGCTTCATTGGGACAGGCTTGTTGCTGGGCTACGAGCCTTGTTGCTTTCGGTCTCGGGCTGGCCCTAGGAAGGGGTCCGAGTCCCGAGTTGTTTTTGGGCCGCGACCAGCTTGTTAAGGGCTCTATTCTATTTTACCTCGGGTTGGCCCTTGGCGGGGTCCGAATCCTGAGTCATCTGTGGACCGAGTTCAAGTTTATTGAGGGTCATTGGCACATGGATCTATCATTAGCCCCCGAAGCCAAAATGCATCAGCATGATGCTTTCGGGTTTTATTGCTTCTTACATGGGAAGGAACTTTGTTTCAAGTAGATCGGTTTTACTTAACACTTTAGTAAATAAATTTTTGACTGAGCAACGATGTCAGCCCCCGAGTTAATTGGTCTCGGGGTTGAGCTATTATTCTAACCCCCGAGTTAATCGGTATCGGGGTAGAGCTATTATTCCAGTTTCTGAGTCGATTGGTATGGAAGTTAAAATGTTAAACGTGGGAGATTCTTTGTACGTTTCGTGTTTTGTCGCTGCTTCGAGACTAAAATTGGTCAACATATGGCTATATGAATTGTAGACAAGCTTTGCTTTGTTGTCGTTTTGAGATCGAAATTAGTTATCTCTCTTTAGACAAGCTTTGCTTTGTCGTCTATATATATATATATATATATTTTTTTTTTTTTTGGGCGTTGTTGGGACATGTAATGTGGCGAGTGATACCGATGACATCATCCAAGCTATTATGTTTATACTGCTTGCAAAATATTTTTCACTGTCTGTGACTTCGAAGGACTTTATTGCTGTCAAGAAGTCTCCGGAAATTTTTGATTGGGACAACAACAACAGGGTTAGGAAAATTGAGAATTGGAGGGGAAGCCCAAGCTGAGTGGTTTTGAGATGAGTGCTGACGACCACAGGGTTGCCACCATCATCGATCAATTGCTGACTGGTAGATTTTTGAACTAACAAAGCTTCAACTGTTTTTTTTATATATATAACTCTTGAGTTCATATGTTATCTGGTGCATAATATAATCTGATGGAGTTCGCATTTGAGGGCTGGAGCTGTCAACCGAAATCAGTTCGCCCGCAAGAGTCGACACCGAATGTCGGGGCTTGAGAGGCAGAGGTTACCCAAGTTCGGCCACGCGAGGGTAGACAGAGGCAAGCTGTAGCGAAGGTCCCCGAAAGCACGCATACAAAAAAGAGGAAGACAACCGACAATATTAGCCGCAAAGAAAAAGGAAAACAGGTAGCTACCAAAAAGAAGAAGGGGGTGCGAGGCTGTCACCCTTAGGCCCTAGTGCGAGGAGTGTGCCTATTACTCCAGTGTCGGGGGAGACGGTTCCTCCATTAGGGCCAACTACCGCCGTCCTAGCCCAAGAAGCCGTGATAGGAGGGAGGCTCAGCGGGAAGCGATAGCCCTATCGTGAATGCTCCTTCCGCTGCGACGACAGCTTCCTCTGGGAGTCGCCACATCGAGGGCCTCCCAAATGATGTCGGAACGGGAGTGATATGGAGGACCCTTTTTCCATCGAATCATTCTAAATTAACTTAGCATGTGGCTTCCTACTGTCTTTTATGTATAATCTTCTTAATATATGATTTATCAAACATATTACTCTATGTACATGTGGAATATATACTTGTTACTTGGTATTGGAAAGATGGTCTAACCAGATTGTAATTTCTTCCAACTTGTCAAGTAAAAAATAAAACTAGTTTTTGGTCTAATAGTTAAATACAATGTTCACTTTATAAAAAATTACATGTTCAAAATCCGAATATGCATTTTTTTTAATATTTAAAGATGAAAAACTTATTCCCCCTTATCTTAAAACAATTAGATAATTATATATGAATACCTATTTCAAAGATAAAGATTTGACCCTTAATGTTTCTAAAATAAAAAAGTTTTGAAACAAAAACAAAACTTTCAATTTGCAGAAACATCCTTTCTAACATAAGTTTTGTTAGAAGTTTGTTTACTTGTCTGTATAATTATTATAATTCGTATTTCTTAATTGTCAATTCTAGCCTCCCCCCATTGAAGTTCATAAAGACCAACTATCCACATAAATGATACGATTATAGAGCATTGCCTTGATTAAAATTAGAATACATGATGTCAAGATAAGGATCAGCAAGTCATCTTCCCTACGGATTTTCTACTATTATATATCGACAACACAAGACGGAATGATCTAAAAGATAATGACTTGGCTGGATATAATATTAAAATATTGCAGCTTTTTTTCTCAGGTATTATTATATATATATATAGAGTAAGGCTGCGGTGCTTTGCAAATTAAACAACCCTCTTTAATTCGGGCCACTTTTTCAATTTGTAAAATTCAAACAACCGATCCGAACCGTTCAACATGTTCTAAATATTGAAATGTGCTTGGAGACCAAATTTTACATTTTTTGAAATTTTTTTACTATTTATTAAGCCACTTTGAAAATCGCTGATCCGGTGGTCCAGAAAATTTTACTGTTTTTTACTGTTCACCGTCGGATCAGCAATTTTCAAAGTGGCTTAATAAATAGTAAACAAATTACAAAAAATGTAAAATTTGGTCTCCAAGCACATTTCAATATTTAGAACATGTTGAACGGTTCGGATCGGTTGTTTGAGTTTTGCAAATTGAAAAAGTGACCCGAATTAAAGAGGGTTGTTTAATTTGCAAAGTACCGTGGCCTTACTCATATATATATAATCTACAAATTTGCTTAATTTTTGCCATAAACTAGTCATCTAGCTCAATGATAGATTAGAGAGTAGATTCTAGTTTATTAATTTTTCTTAAATGATTAGTGCATGAACAAAGTCACAACAACATAAATGATGAGAGATTTCGTCTTTCTATATAAAAACGCATGTTAAATTTCATCAAGAGATATTAACAAAATTTCAAAATTAACGGACTCCTTATATCAAAAAAGAAAAGAAAAAAATTAATTCCACATGAAGACTCTCACAAATACAATTCCTCGATCGTTAATTAGACCGGGAGCAACAACTATTGATTCTATTTGGAAATGCTACAATTCCTCAAAGGTTCAAACCATTCCCCTTCTTCTTTTGGTTTAAAAAATTTATTAAGCATATATAATATATTTTTGAATTCAATGCTAGAAATATACAGGTATTAGGTATAATTTAATTAAGGTCTCAAAACTTCCGGAAGAACTTTTACTTTTGGGCATGAAATATTTGTTTCTTAATTTCTTACAAGCTTTGCCTTACCATTTGATGTCATGTATCCATATTTTCTCCATTAACTATGAAAATTCAAGCAAAAAACTTCTAGAAATTATATTATATATTATGTTTACTTTTCCACACAAGCTTTGAGTTAACGTAAATGTAAACTTTCTGATAATCACAGCATTTGTGTAGAGACCAACATATAAAATAAAATAACCATTTTTTAGTTTATATTTTGGTCGATAAAAGACAAAAAATACAATTAATTATTAGTCATTATTTACATGCCGCCGGTTTAGTGACGACAGAGAAATGAAACTTTTACTTAATTAATTGCCATTTAACTTGTACGTACTTCTTTCAGCAGCTGCTCCTTATTGGGTGATGCAATTGAAAACTAATTCCATCTGGATAAAGTCATTTAATAAAAATCGCGTCATATCTAAAGTAAAAAAAACAAAAAAAATCAGCATGACAAATTACTCTATTGTGTCCCCAAAAAAAATTGTAATTTTAGTGGACAAATTACTCTATAGTCATTGAGGCAATAATCGGTTTGTTGGCTTTGTGCCTTTGTGGAAAATTTACCAAAAACAGGATGGCTAAAAAATATAAGGGATCAATTTATGCATGAAATTTGAAGTATAATTCTCCTCTAACTATAAATATATAAAAAAAATAGCAGGAGTTTCATGTATGTCCCTCAACAAAATCAAATTTACATATTTCTCTTTTGGAAATTCACAATATTATATTTATCTTTCTAAATTAAAAAAAAACTCACAAATTTATCAAATATAATCGCCTTTTATGTTAAAACTCATTTTATCCATTATTTTTAAAATAAAAACTATGCCCCATGTAAGAGAAATGTTTAACCTTCTGATTGGCCGGTTTGTGAGGGCAAATGGTTAATTTTTCTACTTGTGACGCACATACAAACGTATACCTAAATGCCACCCTGTATGCATCACCGGTAGAAAAATAAATCATTTACCCTCATAAACTGATCAATTAAAAAGACTGGATATTTTTCTTACACATGCTACATCTATTTTTTTTTTTCAAAAGAGTAAAATGAGAAATATATAAATTTAAAATGAGTCATAATAAAAAGACAATAAATTGAGTAAATTTGTGAGTTTTTAAAATATAAAAAGCAATATTATAATATGAAATTAAAAGGGAAACTGCCTAATTTTTATAAAAAAAATTTAGGGGTGAAATTCTCCCGAGATAATAGCTGACCTTTGTATGCAAACAGTATGTTTGAGTAGTACAAGAAAAAAATAATGACAATACCTGTTTGGAGAAACTTATTTTCAAAAAGAATTACAACCTTTCCGGTCTAAAGGCAGATTTCAAATTCCCTCTGACAAGAAAAGATTAAAGCAATTGTGTATGTAAACCATTTTTGGAATAATATTTATCCTAAATTTTGATAAAAGAAAAAATCATTACTCTATAAATCTCTAATACTTGACCATAAAATAAGAAATAGGTTTAGAAAAGATGATATCAACTGATTTTGATGGGTGTTTGTAAAATCAGGTAACAACTACCACTCGGGTCACATTTTCAAGTGGAAATTTTCACCAGGCCTTTTCAAGGTGTCAAGTTCCTGGAAGTTTCTCCTAATTGTGGTGGCATTTACCAAAGTTTGGGTAAATGTCCACTTTGCTTTTATTCTTTGCCTTCGATTTTTTTTAACGCTGATTTTGCTCTCCTATTAGTAAAGAAAGGGAGCTTATATGAGAATACCTAATTATATTTATATACAAGTATTTATATAATTTTTGAATGGCGTTATGAATAGTTGCCTAGTGTAATGAACATTGGAGCAATCATTATAAATGGGAAGCGCATATAAAAGTTTTCCGTTTTTTTTATTCATTTAAACAAAGGGTTTACAATTTTTTTTTCATGAACTCCAGTTAAAGTTGATTTATAACCAACGCATTCTATATAAAGAATAAAGGGCTTGTTAGCCAATAGTGTTAGCAGAGTAAAAAAAAAAAAAAAACTGAATTGCACACAAGTTCACAATAAAATATTTCAGACACTCAAAATATTAAATGATTAACCAACTAAATGTAACCAGTTGTTGACTTGCCGTTTGGTCAATAGAAATTTTTACATAAATGATATCTCCTCTTTCATTGCTTGTTTCCACAAAAAAACTGATGCCAAATAATTTATTATTCTGTATATACTATATAATATCAATGTTTCTTAACTAGCAATATTACTTCACAAAGATCCATATATTCTTGCAAAACACATCAAATACAAATGATTTAAACAATACTCTTTGTATAAAAGACATGTTGGAAACTAACTAAATTCAATCGGATATAACTGGATATGAAAAAAAGGAGCTGAGTCATGGAGGTAGCTTTGTGGGTGCAATTGGGGGTGATTTATTATTTTGGTGTCATGTCAGTTCTCCAACGCTTATCTAACGACTAACGCAACAAAAAGAAGATGAGAGGGACAGGAGACACGTGGTTTTACAAAGGTCGATAACTAAACAACATGAGAGGTTGATATTATTTGTATTTTTATATCTTTTCCAAATTCTAGTCCTCTAAACTAGATTTCCAAGTTCCAGCTATCATTAAAAATTAACAAGGGAAGGGAATTCAAGTTCTTAAACTCTGGTTCTCAAGTCTTGCAAAATTAGCAATTGAGATAATACAAAGAATTTTCGTACCAACCAACGATCTACTTATTCAAAAAAAAAAAAAAAACAGATTTAACTACCCCAGGCAAAACTTTGTGAATGTATTAATCCCCCAAAATATTTCATGACAGATAGTGTTTGGACAATGACAAAAAAAAAAATTTTAAACCAACGCAGAAAGCACCATTTCTTTCTCAATCAAAAGACCAAATTTTTAGTCAACACCAACCTAGCAAAGCTACCAGAAAAAAGAAATCTCCAGAGATGTAACAAGCATCTCACAATTTACAAATAAACCTAAATTGATGATATATATTAGGCAAATTGGACCGATATTTCTTCTAATAGCTCCTAATGAGAATATAAATTCCAGTCAACAATTAGAAAGAGAACAATTTTTTTTTTCAGACAGCGAAACTTTTTTTTTTGTTTTCAAAAAGCTGTTATGTTCATAGGAACTGGTATAAATCAGTACCAAAATCTGATACCTCAAAGGTGAACACTTTAATTCTCCATCTTTTTTCCCAAGAGGTCACAATCCAAAGATTAGAAAGCTTGACTGCCAACTTATTGGTAAGTTAGACACCGAGTTGCCGTAAGTTCAATTCCAATGTATGGTTACACTTGCATGCGTCATGCATTACATGGGACACCTCCCACACCATTTTCCACGATTTGTCTACCAGTGGTGTCAGCTCCCTACAACTGAATTTTCCTGCAACAGTAATTAAGCTTTGCTAGCAAAATAAAATTCACATTTACATATCTCACAGGGGGCAGAGTAGGCGCCAGCCTTCCTTGTACTTCCAAAAATAAATCATTGCTATACATGTTTGTTTTAAATGAAATTTGTCAAATTATTCCCTCTTATCATAAAAGAGCTCCTTGATAAAAAGCAATTGATCATCAATTTAACTCTTTACCTTAAATATGAAGCATTTATGCAGATTTAAAACTATTGCTGATTTATTACCCTTAAGCAAAGTAAAACTTATGATTTTTAATAATGACAATAATCAACTTTGAATGAAAAATAGTTATTATTATAATATATGTCATTTGTTGGAATGAATCTACAGCATCCATTCTTTTATAACTTAATGAAGTAGTAATGATACTGTTGTGCTTATTGTTATCCCCTCTTTATCTTAAAAATCCTTGCTCCACCCCTAAAGGTGGCCCTTGATTTAACCAATGGCAGAGTGCAGGTCTTCACAAGGAGATATTTTCCAAACCCACCTACCATTCAACAAAAAAATGGTGTATTAATTGAAAAGAAATTCACATAGCTCTCATGTACTGAGCCGATGGTGCATTGAAGATTCAAAGCAATCTCTTCTCTGAGTAATGCATCACACTGTTGCCTTGGCGACCCAAATGTAATTTCCTCAAGTATATTGTATCTGCCAAGAGGTACCTATCATGCGCACAAATCAAATTCGATGACGCTATAGACATTAATTTCCGCCCAAAAAAGTGGAAAGTCTAATTTTGGCTCCGAAAATATTATTCTTAGTTCAATGGGACCCTGAATTTCTTCCTGGGAAAGATTTAGCCCTTATAATTTTGATGTTCATTTTGAGGGCCTTTCAATCAGTGACAACTTAATAGTGCTGATGTGGCACCTGTCAGACTTGATAATGCAACAGTAGTCAGGTTTTCCTTTTTGTTTAGGATAACCACATCATATTTGGTTATTAATATAAACAACAATCACGGCTTGTCCCAGATTATGAAGTATTAATGCCAAATAATGAAATGTCTAACAGGTGCCACATCAGCACTATTAAGGGGTCAAAATCTGACAACTGCTGGCTGGTCCATCTTTGCCGATGAACCCAAATAAACCCAAACTATTGAGGAGCTAATGGAACCAAACAAACGTCCAAGTGCCTAACTGAACCTGGTGCAATAGTTTACTGTCAAAAATTTTACACCCCTCAAAAAATAAAAAAAGGCTGAAATACTCCGCTGTATGACTTTCCCTACAAGAAGTGTTAATTTGACAAAAAAAATTAACAGTGAAATGAAGTGCATTTTGCCTTTTGGGAAAATGGAAAAGAATACCAAAATTTTCTGGTAAAAAGAGTATGGTGGCTCAATAGGGATGAATCTCTGAGGCACTACTGCACCAGAATGGACCCACTTGTAGGCCAAGCCAATCTGGCCGACATTTATAAAATAAATTTGTATGGCATAATGGACTAAGATGACAAGAGGAAACTAATCCATTTTTTTAGAGTGAAGTGACAATACAATTATTTATAAATTGATTAACTCAAACAAAAGATAAACAATAAAGTAATACCTGCACACGGGTTATTTTATTACTTCTGTTGCAACCCAAAATCTGCATTAGTATTTACCAATTAGTTGCTAATTAACTACTCAAAGATAAAATTTCAATTATTATAGAATTCTGGTTCTGGTACTGAATTTCATCGAGGAAACTTTTCAATCTTTGTTTATCCATAATTAAATATTCAATTATCGCTAATATGCATGGTCGCTGTTAAGAAAGATAACACAATGTAAAACAAGAGATTTAAAAATTAACAAATTGCAGAGCATAGCAATAAGAGATCAATACAAACAGATTTTGTTCAGCTTGTTCTGGTATGATATTTGCAAATTTGCTATGCAGGCACACACCACCTTCTTTTTTGTTTTTAAAAAAAAAAACACTGACTTGGTTGGGGTCTGTTGGCATAATTGAATTAACCGAACAAGAATTATTTTATTGGTATTAAAAGCTCTCTTTAAAATAACAAATAAATGTTTTATAACAGCTTAAACTTAATATATACATTTAGTTACCAGGATAATCCCAAGTAAAAACAACAGGGGCATTTATGCAAAAGATCTTAGTTAATAAAAGCTAATAAGATGTCCTTTTTTTTGTTAAAGGGAAAGATTGACTTCATTGAAAACACTTTGCTGGGTCCCAGGAGGCTTGTAGCAGTGAAACTCAAATTTCTAACCTTAAAGAACTTAACCTAGTACAAAGTTACAAATCTTTACTCGCTTAAAAGCTTAAATAGACACAAACTAGAAAACACAAGATGCTCATCACTTCACCTTTGTTTTCAAAGATTTCAGCTTCAGTAAGTGCCTTCTGGAAATTGAATATAGTACTTGTACGCCATGGAAGGAAGAGCGTTAGAGATTTGAATAGACCTGATTGATGAAATGCCGGAGCAATGGAGGCTGCTGCTGCCTCCATGAGCGAACTGCGACTGAAAAAAATGCATGCGTCGAAGGGAAAAAAAAAAGCCCACATTGAGGAAATATTATTTTCTTGTAATATGTTATATTGGATAGGCCTTTGTTTTGTGGGCTTGTAGGCCTTGGCTGTAATTCACCATAAATTACTCTCACTTCTTGGGATTAAAATTTTGAACAATTCGTAAGTTGAGAGGCTTAATTCGATGCAGAGCGAAGAACCTTACCAGGACTTGACATGTCGCCCTCTTGAAAGAGAGGAGAATATTGACTATATCAAAAATAAATACAAAATATGAGTTCGACTAATACGTTTATACAAGAACTTCACCTCCAAAAGGTGGAGATTTTATTTCTTGTTCGACTAATACGTTTATACTAATGAGTTCGACTAATTCGTATAAAAAGTCATTAAATATAGATTTTATTTCTTGTTTAAAAGGTGGAGAATTGATACATCAAATTAATTACAAAACTGCTTGGGCTTTTTTGTGTTTATATAAAATTACTTTAATTACAATATTTTATGTACGTACTACTGACGTATAATGATGTCCAACATAATGCGAATTTCTTGTTTGGAGTCCAAACATTGAATTCGTCTAAATATAAAATTGGGCACATGGAAGAGCAGGTATTTGATCCCGCCACCACCCCCCCCCCCCCCCCCCCCCCAAATTTAATTTTTATAAATTATTAAAGTCAAACTTTGTTCCCGTAGAAATCAGAAGGTTCTTTGACATATTTTAGTCCGTTCAATTTAAAACTCGTCATGCATAGAATTAACGCAATTTTCAGTATGCACATAGTGATTGACATATATGGACTATTATATCCAGTTATATATACTCCCATAAAATTTTGACAATATGAACTAGACATAATTATCTGAGACCTTTTTTGGCCGACATTTTTATTAATATCCAAAGTTTAATACAAATTAATAATTATACCCAGACTCCCATCAATTATCGAAATCTACCCAAGCCGGCCATTTTCTGGCCGGCCATGTACCCTCCTCAAGCCGGCCAGAAAATGGCCGGCCATGTTCCTTTTTTTTTTTTTTTTTTTTAACCCGCATTAACCCCTATATATACCCTTTTTTCTCTCTCCTCTCACAATCCTCTCATTCCATCCAAATTCCGAATTCTCTCTTCTTCTTTGAGGTAATTTTTTTTTTTATCTAATTTAATTTTTAATTTATTTATTTTAGGTTTTAGGTGTTATAATTTAGATTATATTGTTGTAATTTAGTGTAATTAGCTAAGTTAACCAATATTTAGTGTATTTAGCACAATTGACCAATATTTAGGGTATTTTGGTCTTTTTGACCATAATTATGCCGATTAAGCGTAATTTTACCGAAATTAGCACGTTTGACTAATTTTTAGGGTATTTTGGTCTTTTTTATCATAATTAGGCTAATGAAGCGCAATTAGTGTAATTAGCACCGATAACCAATATTTATGGTATTTTGGCATTTTTTACCATAAATATGCTGATTAAGCGTAATTTTACCGAAATTATCACGTTTGACCATTATTTAGGGTATTTTGGTCTTTTTTACCATAGTTATGCTGATTAAGCGTAATTTTACCGAAATTATCACGTTTGACCATTATTTAGGGTATTTTGGTCTTTTTTACCATAGTTATGCTGATTAAGCGTAATTTTACCGAAATTAGCACGTTTGACCAATTTTTAGGGTATTTTGGTCTTTTTTACCATATTTAGGCTAATTAAGCGTAATTTACCGAAATTAGCACAGATAACCAATTTTTAGGATATTTTGGTCTTTTTTACCATAATTAGGCTGATTAAGCATAATTTAGTGTAATTAGCAGAGATGACCAATATTTTGGCCTTTTTTACCAGAATTATGCTGATCAAGCGTAATTTCACCGAATTTAGGTTATTTTAGATATCAGGATGCCTAGAGCACGGCCTACCCAGCGTCCAGTAGTGGACGAGCCGATCAGTACTAGCAGCACAGAGCACATCAGTCCTCTCCTGTGGATTCCCCACAGCGAGCACCGAGTCTCACTGGCTTCTCGTGAGGTACGTTCCTTTTCTTATATTTTCATTAAATTTTGTTGGATTGAAATTTTATTATGTTGTCACCATGCGGATTATATTTTTCAACGCAGGACACGGATCTTCTAGATGTGAAGTTGAGGTGCGTTCACATGAGATACTACGAGGTGATGGAGCCGTACCTCATCAACCTGGGTCTCTACCAGGTTGTGGACATCGTGCGGACAGAGAAGAGCATCATCAATGCATCTCTCATCGCTGGACTGGTGGAGCGATGGCGTCCCGAGACGCACACGTTTCACATGCCATTTGGAGAGATGACAGTGACTCTCCAGGATGTGAGTGCTCTCTGGGGTTTGCCTATCCGTGGCACACCCGTCGGCGGCGTCTCTGACAGCACCAGCTTCGCAGGTTATGTCGAGGAGTTGTTGGGAGCTGAGCCTTCCTATGTCATTGGGGAACATGGGAGGTCGAAGTTCCATTTACGGATGACGAGGTTACGGCAGCACTTCATCGCGGGTCTCTCGGCACATTCCACCGAGCAGGAGATTCAGAGGTAAATTTTTATTAATATCTACTAATTAATTTATAATACGATGATTCTATTATAATTTTTATATGTTTTGTATTGCAGATATACACGGGGCTACGTGATGGACCTTTTTGGTTCTGTCATGTTTCCTGATTCCAGCGGTGATCAGGTGCCGATGATGTATCTCCCGTTGCTGATGAACATTGAGGAGCCGTCGTCGTACAACTGGGGTGGAGCTGTCCTGGCGTATCTGTACTACCACCTGTGCCGTAGTAGTGAGGTAAGTCACCAACTCTTATTTTAGTGTAAATTATTTAATCAATCAATCCATCAAAATACACTGACGTGTAATGTTCTTGAAAATGAAGCCGACGGCGAAGCAGATGTACGGGCCGGTACTCCTGCTTCAGCACTGGTCGTGGTCACGGCTACCGGTGGGTCGTCCTATCCCCAATGAGGCGCCGGATTGGGGAGCGCCAGATGTGTTTCACTGCCCGGCATACGCCAAGAAGTGGCACGGTTTCCACCACTACCAGGATCGGACCCACGGTGCTACCATTGGGATCAGGCCAGTCCGGTCAGAGCTTCAGAGTTTGCCTGAGCCTCTTGTTGAGTGGATGCCGTACGATCAGTTGTACGAGGAGTTCCTCTTGCCGGGCAGTGTGACTGACGAGCAGGAGCGGGAGATGTGGTTCTATCGAGGGCCACTCATACATTTCTGGACAGTGGAGCACCACTACCCAGATCGGGTGCTCCGCCAGTTTGGTCGACCGGCGTTCATTCCCGCAGACCCATCTCTGCCGAGTTCCACGCACAGAGCCCTGCACAGGTATGTCGTAGTCTATTGTATTTATTGTTAAATACATCATATTACTTGATAGATTTTTATTGCAACTAACGTCTTCCTTACAGCGTTACCCACCGATCACGACTGGATAAGGACTGGAGCACTCATTACCATGCATACTACGAGACGGCCCAGGATCCTCAGTATGCAGACTTCTATCACGAGCCAGATGGGATCATTCAGACCCAGGGGGATCCCCAGTTGAGGTACGATGTATGGTACACGCAGGTCTGCATGGCGAGTGTCTATCTGCAGGGTGATTACGGTGCCCATCTTCGCGACAGGATCAAAACGGATGATGGTTACCATCCCAACGGTCGTGCATGGGCTCGCCAGGTAAAGCACCTAAAACCACATAGTTTTGGTCTAACTTAGTAGTATATCAAGGTTTGATCTGACATGCCAAATTTTTTTCAGCTTTTGGCCGCGATCAAGGAGTGCGGGCATGGGATCCGCATGCTAGGAAAGAAGAACTGGAGACGGCTTGGGTACCGCACACTCAAGAAGAATGCGAATGTGGTTGAGGATGCCGGGCACGGTGGAAAGATCATCGGTATGCTGCGAGACGCCAGAGAGAACATCAACTGGCGTGAGATAGATCCGCATGAGCCCGATCTGAGCCCGGTTCTGATGGATGACATGCCATCTTCCCCCGATTCACATCCAGATTGGGACTACCACCGTTGGGTATTGTCCGACATTGGGTGGACGGTATGGCACGACGAGCATGGACGTCCGGTGCAGCCTCATGTATGTCATACTTCAGTATCTGTCAGGTTTTAATAAATTTCTTCATTCATATCAAATTTAATAATTTATGTGTATGATTGCAGGGTCCAGCAGAGATGCCACCACAGCCACCACCTGCGGAGACCGATACTTCTGAGTACGAGTCCCTCTCGTGCAGTCTCCAGGACATCGGGGTATTCGATGACAGTTTCATGTCGGCACCGGCATGGCCCCGATATGGCACAGAGATGCCGCATGATGGAGAGGCTAGTGGTAGCGGGTCTCATACTCAGCCTGACTTTGGGACTGGGTTTGCCGCATCTACCTTCGCTACACCTCCGCCAGTACCGACAGTCTACACGGGCGATGCCATATGGGATAGTGCCGACCAGATACTCAGGTCTGCCGATGCCAGTGAGGAGGCCGAGAGAGAGAGAGCCTGGCCGCGGCGCTGGCGCCGGGCGAACGCCGGAGTACCGGCTCAGCGATATTCCCCCTCTCCGTTTTAGTTGTATTTTTACTAGTTTTGTACTATTTTATTTCATGTACTATTTATGTTTGGTATATTTGGATTATCCTATATTTCGGTTCTTGTGTATGTGTGCTTTTATGGTACTATTTTTATATTTTACAGATCAAAATAAATTATCATGATAATGCTAAACAGAAAATATTACAACATTAAAATAGTAGCACAACATAAAAAATAATATAGCGTATTTCAATTAATATAGCGTATTGTAATGTAATGTAATGTAATTTAGCGTAATTTAACATAATATAGTGTTATTCAATATAATTTCAATTAATATAGCGTATTATAATATAAATATGCTAATTATATCAAAAGAAGTAATATAACAAATAATTAAACAAAAAATTTCAAATTTTCAGTGTTAAATTTCAATATTTTGATTTTCATAGTGTCTCTCTTAAAAAAAAAAAAAAAAAAAAAAAAAAAAAAAAAAAAAGGAACATAGCCGGCCATTTTCTGGCCGGCTGAGGGAGGGTACATGGCCGGCCAGAAAATGGCCGGCTTGGGTAGATTTCGATAATTGATGGGAGTCTGGGTATAATTATTAATTTGTATTAAACTTTGGATATTAATAAAAATGTCGGCTTTTTTGGCAATGATTTTAGCACCAAATTCATCTGCAATGTGCAATAATTATTATCAACAAGATCAATTTATCAATAACTGCAATAGGACGCTATCTTTCCTGTTTCACAACTACAACACTAGTCATTATTAATTTTTAAATGAATTCATTACTAGCAGACACTTATTCTGACGCCCTCCATTGCAGACCTGGTCAGATGTCAATTCAAACCAGTTGCGCAAGCTTCTCCTTACGCTTTTTTAACTTTCTTCGTGGGTGGAGGTGCTGGGAAGAAGATACGGAAAACTGACGCTGCGAGAAGAGCACCGATAAATGGACATATCCAGTACACATAGAACTGCTCCCAGGTATTGTGCCGATTGTTCACATATGCCCACCCAAATGCCTGCACACACATACAAAGACCTTCTGAGTGATATCTTCAACAGCTTAGTGCAAAAAAATCATCATATATACAATTTGTAGTAGAGAATGTTTCAAAAAAAAAAAAAAATGCAATGGTTTTCACAGGGTATCAACTGGACAAACAAACTCATTTCAAATTTTTCAACCACAGGAGTGCAGAATTTTTCATGAAAACATTATCCATTTCAAATTATGCTCAAGTCCAGATGAAATAACATAGCCTATTCAAAATACATATGTACTTATTACAACATTTCCTTCAAAAGCTTTACCGGATGCAGTTTTGTCAGAGTGATTAAGACATGGAACAACCCCATACAACCTCATTTTAGAATTGGCAACATCACAATCATTTTTAGCGAATCTCCTTTTGGTTCACAGATCATGTCTGCGATCATTTGTGTTCAGTGTTCACCATCAGTGTAATATTTTGAATACAGAAGATTGGAATTGTTTACAAACCTAACCTAGTTCGCAAACACTGCCTGCGGACCTCTTTCAGGTTTCGCAGAGAATAGTTGCGATTCCTAATATTATAACTTTCCAATTTCAGGTCCATTTTAATTACTTTCTTTTCCATATTACAAACAATGAATAAAATAAAAAGAAAGAAAAGGAGGAAAAAACAGTACATTGGCAGGATTCATAGAGGGACCTGTGTAAGCACCACCAGCAATGACGAGGATGAGGGTGGAGGTCGAGATGATAAGAATTTTGAATATGGGGTTGCGGGGCCCCTTTAGGACAGCCAAGAACACGGCAAGGGTAATCACAAAGGTGAGCACCCCCTCTGCCAAAGCCCCAGTGTGGATGTCAACCTTCAGCGACGGTCCCCCCAGCATGTGCTTGTACCCTACCGGCATCAGTTCCATTGCTGCCAGAGCGCCTCCCACCGCACCTGCTGCCTGTATTTCATTTCATTCCAGCATTTGTTTTAGTATATAATTACTGTATTGTTATTATTAAAGAGGAAATCGAGAATTATTATTCCAATTGAAATTGAAGAGGTTGAGAGAGAAATTATATTAAGACCTGAGCAGGGAAGCGGAGGGCCATGGAGAAGAGGCCGTCTTTGCTGCGACCGGCAGCATAGAAGGCGGCGATGCCGG
Organism: Carex littledalei; assembly: GCA_011114355.1. Taxonomy (NCBI): domain Eukaryota; kingdom Viridiplantae; phylum Streptophyta; class Magnoliopsida; order Poales; family Cyperaceae; genus Carex; species Carex littledalei. Next base: position 6,442,995 of record CM022087.1, read on the forward strand.
TGGGGTTGAAGCTAGCACCACCCAAGGCCTCACAAAGGGCCGTGAAGGTGAAGAGAAGCGTCGCCAGGATCAGCAGGGACACTCCGAGCTGGGCCGGGGGAGACCGCACCTCCGGGGGAAGAAAGGACATGACCTTGGCCGTTGTGGGGCCCAGGCTTGAGGTGCACAAAACCCACAGAAATGTCACCACAGCATCGCCTACCACTGCCTTCACTACTCCCATGCTTTCCTTCTCCCTTTCTCTATCCCTAATTCACAGCACCAACCAACACAACGATTGGATAAATCGATTTGGCGAAAAGAATATAGCACCAAAAGGTAGTATAATTGTGAGAGAATCTAACCTGAACTACGAAATTCGACCTTTGAATCGAGAAAGAGAGAACGGAGAGGCAAGGGTTTTGGGAGATAAAACCAAGAAAAGGGGATTAAACCCAAGTTAGGTAGAGACGTAGAGTGCTTGGAACTGGATCGGGGCCCACTGATCAGAGTTATACCAAATCAAAGATTCTGATTCATGAATAAAAAAATAAACAAAGAAAGAAAATAAATAATGTCCCAATCACTGACACAAAAAAAGAAAAATAAGCAAACAAAGAAAATAAATAATATCCCCATCACTGACTCAAAAGAAGGGATCCGGTTTTGCCGTTTTGGCTGTAGTAGTCTTTTTCTTTTTCTATTGAGAGCGAATTCAGGGTTCGATGGGCATGGACCTATTTTTATTCGATTGGTTTAATCAATGTTTGATTTGTATTAAGATGTGTGCACTTTACATTAAAATTCATGTACGTCTACTTCAATTTCTGTGTACACAGAGTTTAAAGTTGACCGGATGATTTTGAAGCTAATTGAACCTAAAAATAGATTTGATATCCATCAAACCTACTCCGATCTCTTTGAGAGCACTTCAGTAAATTTGTACCCGAAGCAAAATTGTATTCAATAAGAACAAGGATCATCGGTCTGTATCAGTTAACCTAAAATGTAATTGTTAAAAGAAAAATTACATATGAGACTTTACATATAGGTCACATAAAGCTTACAATTTTTAAAGATTTGTTAGAAAATTATATAGAATATTCCAATAAATAATATATTTCAAAACCATTTAGTGCTCTCCCCTAAAAAACATATAATACTCAGTTCTAAGAATATCTCTTGATTAATTCTCACTGATTACCAAATCTTACACTTTTATTGATACTCCAATTTATTTTTGTTGACAACAAATTTGTTCATGCAGTAATTTATATAACAATTATTATAATCAATAATAATATTCGTTTTAATGCTGAGTAAATTATTGTAATTTTTTCTTATACTATGATACTTTTAATATGTTAAAGTTCTATTTTTAGTGTTATTTATATGGACAAGATGATTTTTTTTCTAATTAATAATCATCCGTATTTGTCTATTATTATTATTACTCAATTTTAATGGATAAAAGTTAAGTATATTTATAAGAATTAAAAATAAATAAACTTAAGTGAGTACAAATCTATACTATATACTTAATCCTTGATAGGAGTGCTACAGTAATATGAACAGTGAGACCGACAGGCGGGCCCCACTGTCAGCGCCACAAGCTCCCTCCGATTTTTGTTTTTCCAGTGCCCAATATTTTTTTTCCCCTTCGACTTCTTTGGAAAATTCTATGCTCTTCTTTAGAGAAAACACGATTCCTCATTCCCACCGCTCCCACCGCTCCTCCCTCCGACATTTTTATTAATATCCAAAGTTTAATACAAATTATTAATTATACCCGGAGTTCAAAATTTTCGCTAAAAATACCCAAACCGGCCAGAAAATGGCCGGTTTACGCCCTCCCCCTAAACCGGCCATTTTCTGGCCGGTTTACTCAATTTTTTTTTTTTTTTTTTTTTTTTTTTAAGACTATGAATAGCAAAATAGTAAAATCTAACACTAAAAATTGAAATTTTTTGTTTAAATTTTTGTTAGATTATTTCTTGTGATTTATAATTACCATATTTATACTAAAATACACTGGATTACTGGAAATTATGTTGAATTACACTATATTACAATAAATTATGTTGAATTACACTAAATTACAATAACTTCGCTAATTACGCAAAATTACGCTAAAGTAGACCGATTATGTGCCATCTTTCATGAATCATAAAAAATAGTAAAAAAATTCCGAAAAATAGTAAAAACTGGTATTCTACAAGTTCATTATGTAACTAATTTACTGAGCTACTTGGATTGAATAATATAAACGAAAATCTTAATCGGAAACTTCAACTCAAGTTTTGAGACTCTTCTCTTAGTTTTTTGGCGATTCTGAATTTCGGAATCCAGCATTGCTGGCACTGACGCATGCGTCTTTTCGCAAGCTTTCCGAAAAGTGGTCATTTGCTGAAATCGGACACTCGAGCGCCGTTTTATGACCGTTTGAAGTTTCGCCGTCGTTTTTCGCCGTCACTAAATTACATTACATTACGGTACACTGAAAAGGCAAAACTTCCAACGTTGCGTGGAAGGCATGGTACGACGAGCATGGACGTCCGGTGTCTTTCATCTTGCACTGGTTGTTTTTCATTTACTACTGGTTGTCTTTCATGTTCTACTAGTTGTTTTCATGTTCTACTGATTGTCGTTCATCTTTCACTAGTTGTATTTCATGTTCTACTAGTTGTCTTTATTGTTCTACTAGTTGTCTTTATTGTTCTACTAGTTGTATTTCATGTTCTACCGTTTGAAGTTTCACCGTCGTTTTTCGCCGTCACTAAATTACATTACATTACGGTACACTGAAAAGGCAAAACTTCCAAGGGTGTGCATTTATCCTGTCCCATGTGCGGTTTTACCAGTTTGGTTGATTTTTGAGACTTGATATCTTTCAATTCTCTTGGAGGTTTTGGATGAAACTTCACAGTCTTGTTCTATGGCGTCAAGACTATGAGTCAGCCAATTTTCATGATTTTTCATGATGTTTAGCCATGCCAATCAATGGTGCGAAGTGATGACCTGAGCAGCAATTTTACACATTTTTACAGTTTTCTGGATTTTGTCTTTTTCATTGTGATTTATCCACTTGGCCATTTTAGGAGTTCTTTATATGGATTTAAAGCTTGACAGGTGATCTACCAAATGGTCAAGTATCAGATTTTTCTGCCATGGGAGGCTACGATAAACAGTAAATTGAAGTTGTGACCATATTACAATTCATTTACTGGTTTTTCCTTCCTGTTCTTTTGCAGGAAATTCAACATAATTTCAATTCATTTACCAAATGGTCAAGTTATTATAATTTAGTGTAATTTAACATAATTTATTGTAATATAGTGTAATTCAACATAATTTCCAGTAATCCAGTGTATTTTAGTATAAATATGGTAATTATAAATCACAAGAAATAATCTAACAAAAAATTTAAACAAAAAATTTCAATTTTTAGTGTTAGATTTTACTATTTTGCTATTCATGGTCTTAAAAAAAAAAAAAAAAAAAAAAAAAAAAAAAAAAAAAATTGAGTAAACCGGCCAGAAAATGGCCGGTTTAGGGGGAGGGCGTAAACCGGCCATTTTCTGGCCGGTTTGGGTATTTTTAGCGAAAATTTTGAACTCCGGGTATAATTAATAATTTGTATTAAACTTTGGATATTAATAAAAATGTCGGCTCCTCCCTCTCCTCCCTCTGCCTCCTGTCGCTCCTCCGCTTCCATGACGACCTCTGCGCAAGAGAAGAACAAAGCGCTTCCATCCGAAATCCCCAAGGCGCTCAAGGCTCTCTCCGCAGCGCAACGCGCACAACAAGGTACCGACCTATCTACCTTCCTTCTCTTAAACTTTCTCTAACTGCACTTCAATTGATTCCTTCCGTTATCTCTCATGGCCTTCGTAGTTCCTGCGAATTTTGTTAATTCTTTTTGCCTTTTACCGAGCCAATCTTGGTTTTAACTTATCTGTGTCATCTCGGGAGAAATCGCGATTATCGATCATATGAACTGTTCTTTCTGTGTTCGGAGGTATTCTTCTTCGTTTTTTTTCTCTGCTTTTTCACCCGATTTAATGTTAATTAGCTGTTAACCACCTATTGACCTTCATATATCAAGTATAAAGTGTATTCTGCCGAAAGTTTTCTGATTTACATGTTTTAGCTTTTTCTATTTTTTGTGCCCATATCTTTTAAATAATTATCACATACTACCTTCACTAAGGCCTTGCATTAATTTTGGTTTTATTCCCCATCTTTATCAGTTTTTTGTTCAGTTGGAGGAGTCTACTATCTCATGCAAAAGGAGCCACTGATTTTTGAGGTTCGGCTTCTAAAAGTACTGTGATATTTTCTGAACTTGCTTTTTTGGTACAAAAAAAAACGGTGACTAGCACCAAGATATAATTCAGAAAAAAAAACTTTCTCCTTTTTTAAATTAGTGAACACATTGTTTTTGCACTACCCATCTGTAAAAATACTATAGGTTATACAATTAGCACCACACCTTTTATGATTTAGAATTTTCTGATTTCTTGCACACATCCCATCTATAAATGTGCTAAGTTATCAATAACAGAAGAGAACATTGAAATGTGTCATTCTTAATTGATACCTTGCTTTCAACTAATATGTTGTGAATTAAAATGTTCACAGCTTTATTCATAAGCTATGAACATTTTAGCTCTCTTTCACTGCTCATGGACAAAAATGCTATAGGTTATGCAATTAGCATCACTTTTTTTAGGAAGGCTCAAATTCCCCATTGCTTCATGCTCCAATCGTACTCCAACATCTTTATCTTCGATTTCAAAGTCCAAACAAAAGATCTGAACCACCCAACATGATATCGACGTTAAACTGTGCTTAGAGATCAAATTTTATATTTTTTTCAAATTTGTTATTATTTTTTAAGATAGGTACAAAATCACTGTTTTTTAGAAAATTGTAAATTAGCAGTTCATTTATCATAGTTTACTATCATTTTATATTGCATGTTCATTTACTTATCTTTTTTATCACATTATTTATCTGTTAGGGTAACCGGTCCGCTCCAGAACACAGCCGCAACCTCTCACTGGCGCTACCCTAGCCGCCTCTGCCTCTCTCTCTCTCACACCCGACAACATGTGTGATCTCCTACGTACCAAAACTGATCGCGGCGCCATGATCGGCAATGATCAGTCTGGCTTATCCATCAGCGGCAAGCCCATCTACCATTTTGTCGTCACCTCCATCTTCAATGGGTATGCCGTCATCCACTTCGACTGTGTTGCGAAGATCAACCCTGAATCCCCACTCGCCAAAGTCTGTGTTCTGAGCTGTGGCATTTTGACTGGTAAGTATCTGATTTAGCCTCAACTATTTTGATTTCCATTGTTGATGGTTTATGGATATGAAATGGATATTGGGGCTTCCAGGATGTCATTAGTAAATAGTAAGTAATGCCTTCTTTATAAAAAAAAATTAGTGAAAAGTAAGTTGTTACTATCTTTTTTATGATATTAATTATAGTTAATATGATCTGATTTCTATTTTTTTTTTATTATTAGGACTTGATGCTACTTTTAATGTTACAAGACCACTGAAGGGTTTTACTGTGGTAATTTCAGTTCTGGTAACTGTTGCCTTGGTGGTAAGTCCATTCTTCACTTTCTTTTTTTGATGAGTTGTTAAAGTTGAGCTCCAGTATGGAGTGATTTATTTGGGTACTTAGGCTACCCAGGGAGACAAGCTGGCAGGAGCTTCGCACATCATCGGTGTTGATTTCAATCCAAACAAATTTGACCTATGTAAGAATTTTTTTGGTCTCTCTGGAATCCAATATAAGTCTTCAGTTCACCTAGTTTGATTCTTGATTTGCACAATTGTCCCTTTCACTATGCACAGGGGCAAGAACAAATTTAGAGGAAATTGTATCAGAAAAACAATGACAATACTAACCATACAGCAAAAGCAGGTACAATATTAAAGCATGTTTATTTCAGTTTCAAACTAATCCTATTTAATTGTTATAAAATCACTTAAACTTACAATATACACAGCTTGCATCTTCTGTACAGCTATTTGGAACTATAGTACCCTATTTTTTATCAAGCAAAAACAATAAACAAAAAATATTGGTTTACCTATTTACCACCATAACTAATGAGTTCTGAATTAAGTTAGTTCTCAACAGTACACATGCTGCTTTATTTTCTTTCACTCTATATTTATTCACAAAAAAATACTTTTTTTTATACCAAAAGTTGGAAAAAAAAATTTACTAACTCTGCACAAGAAACAACAAAGAAAAAAACCAAGAAAGGAAGTTGAAAATTTGATTTATTGGAAAGTGGGCTGAATTTCAATTTGTGTTGTTGTGATGGGCAAGTTGCAGAGAATAATGGAATGAGGATCCCAACTCTGCACTAAACATTGTGTACTCGGCAGAAACTGTGAAGCAGCTGCTCCAGGATCGAATGAGAAAGGAGCTTGGGGCTAACCATGACGAAGCAGTTGCATGGGTCTAACCATGACGAAGCTGAAGCTGGCTGTATCCTAACCCGCCTCGGGCAGCTTGATCAGGTAATCCATGTTCTCAAGTCTACTTGCACGTGTTTATGCACAATTGAATTAATTAAAAATATTACCAATCATGCGTAGACTCTTGATAAGATTAGCTTTATGTCTTTGAGTAAAGGTTAGGGAAAAATCAAGGTATGGTCAGGGAACTTTATCCAAGAAATGAATGTCTTTGACATTCTCTCACAAATTCGCTCCGACGATTCTTCCCCCCTTCGATCCTTCTCAGAAAAAATGTCATTTCAGCTCTGAACATGTTATAAGAATTCAACTCCGAAATTCAAATAGCTACCAAGAAAAATGAAAAAAGAAAATCAAACACCAATGATTTCTGGGAATTTGCACAATTCACCTTCCCTGCCCCTCCACAGTCCACAATTGCTATTATTTTTTCAATGGTCGGTCTTATGTTTGCCTTCTTGCTCGGTATCATTTCCTTTCTGATTTGTAAAGAATGATCCAGGACCAATAAGAAACACTTTGGAGGAATCCGATTAGCAACAAAAAAAGGTAAAGAGTTGGAGAGGTAATACCAAACACTGCAAATTTTGTAAACAAAAATTGCAACAAATCGACTTTACCAGGATCAATAAAAAAAAGGTAGGCAACAGTCGTTCACACTTTCATTTGCATCAGTTATTTAATGATTAACAGTCAATTCTTTTCGTCATATCTTAATTTCCATTTTTTGGCTAAAAGAAATAAATGAATATGCTTTTAATTCCAAATTGTCTATTACTTCATTTATATGCATTTGGCTTCACTTCCCTTTGGGAACTAATTTGCTACTGAAATTTGTGATATTCCTTCTTATTTTCTCTTTTCCATTCTTCTCTATAGGTAGTTAATATTTTTTTTTTCCAAATATTCTTACTTGCTTTTCTTTCAGATCTTTAAGCATGTTATAAAGGCAATTGGAATGTCAGCTGATCTTTCCAGTTTTCAATCTCAGCCTATTACCACAGTTTCAAGGTACTTTATAATATATTTTCATCTATCGGTAACTAGAAATTATTATTGAGTCAAAACTTTAACATTGTTACATAATTATATATTATTGTAACTTCAAAACTCAATTTGAATTTTTTGCACCCTATGGTAAATTAATATCAGTCAATAAATGACAAAAGATCTATATAAATATGTAGTGCCCTTTTTTTTTTCCAAAACATAAACAAAAAATGTGCATAAAAGCTCATGTGCTTTAATCCAAATTCTAATAAGCTTTTCATATCTTCTTTTTTCCAGTAATGATGACAAGAAAGCAGAAGAGAAGAAAGAGTAACATGTCATTGAAGCTAAATTCGTGCAAATAATATTTTGTTTATTGTCTCCATGCAGAGAGAATAGTTGAAATTATTATGATAAAGGAAGCTGATATGAGTATCCGCAGTTGAGTACCCGCATTATACCCGCACATAAATTATCATAACTGTTTTTGGGAACCGCACCTAAACTGTCATAACTGTTTTGGAGACCTAAACTGTCAAAACTGTAATTTTATTTTACAAGTATTAATAGTAACATTGTGAAGTATTTATACCTATACAAGACAAGTATTTATATCTATACAATGAACTACATATATGATATATGAATTGGAGACCATTACACTGTCAAAACTGGGACCATTACTTTTACACGTTTTTCAAGGTGGTTTTTTTTTTCTCCGTTCAATCTAACCAATTTTTGGGACGATCTATGAGGAATTTTGCAAATCTAAAACCACGAACGTGTTCTATTTTTTTTTTCTCTTTCAAATGAGATCCATGATGACATACTTTTACACGTTTTTCAAAGTATCAAATATTCAAATATGAAAAGTATTCATACAAAATAGAAAGTATTCATACCTAATATATCAAGTATTTATACCTAATATATCAAGTATTTATACTTAAGATATCAAGTATTTAAAGAAAAAAACTGGACTCATCTTTTACACGGTTTTCAAGTATTCACATACAAAATGGAAAGTATTTATACCTAAATTATCAAGTATTCATATATAATTCATCAAGTATTTATACTTAAGATATCAAGTATTTAAAGAAAAAAACTGGACTCATCTTTTACACGTTTTTCAAGTATTCACATACAAAATGGAAAGTATTTATACCTAAATTATCAAGTATTCATATATAATTCATCAAGTATTCATACCTAAGATATCAAGTATTTAAAAAAAAACTGGACACAATACCTACTCATCTTTTACACGTTTTTCAAGGTGGTTTTTTTTTTCTTCGTTCAATCTAACCAATTTTTGGGACGATCTATGAGGAATTTTGCAAATCTAAAACCACGAACGTGTTCTATTTTTTTTTTCTCTTTCAAATGAGATCCATGATGACATACTTTTACACGTTTTTCAAAGTATCAAATATTCAAATATGAAAAGTATTCATACAAAATAGAAAGTATTCACTAATATATCAAGTATTTATACCTAATATATCAAGTATTTATACTTAAGATATATAATTCATCAAGTATTTATACTTAAGATATCAAGTATTTACCGAAAAAACTGGACTCATCTTTTACACGTTTTTCAAGGTGATTTAATGATTGACAAAGTTAGTTGGGAAAGGAATCAAGTGCGGGTATAATGCGGGTACTCAACTGCGGGTACCAAAATCTTTATTCTATGATAAAACTATGTATATAGAATAACTGTTTTCTTAGAAATTTAAAAATGTCATAGATAGCACTAACATAGCTTTACATACACTAATATTTTTGTGCTTTCGTTCGATATGTAAACTATAACTTACATGACATGTATAATATTTTGTATATTTTGTTTTTTGTTGTTTCATATATATGTGAACTATTACCTCTATATTATAAGTTTATTACTTACAAGATGTGTAGAGCATTTTGCAAACCACTGCCAAAGCAAAGCGAGGCAATCCTCTAGTATAATACATCTTTTGATGTTCATAGATCATAGCGTTAACCATCCTAGTTGTTTCTCTCGTCTAATTACCAACTAGGGACGACAATGAATCATGTTGGTCTGAATATGTGAAACCAAACCTCGATTCAATACCTTAAAATTTTGATCAATCCTATCATATCCAAATCAATCAAGCTTAAGATTATACAATCCCAGCTTAGCCTGGTTTTTTTTTTTTTTTAAAACACAGCTGCTTATCCTTAACTTTTTTTATTTTTTTTGCAAATAAAAACTTAATTGATTTTTTTATAGCATGCTTCGTAGTACTAAGTTGTCAATCAATAAGTCGGCTCCATTACTACCATACAGGGGTGTAAACGGAGTGAATTCGGAAAGGATAATGCTCATATCAAAATTGTATATGTCTTTCAATGAGCGAATAATATGAATACATATAGTAAACATATATCAAAATTTAAAATCTAATTCTTCTTAAATAGATACATATACAAAGCGGATAATCCACGAATATGCATACAAAACAAATAATTGTCGGATAAGATACAAATACTAATTAACATAATGTAAATATTAAAATGAATGAATAATTTAAGTTAGTTTATTTAAGTTAATAATATAATCTATGAAAAAACCAAATCAAAATCAAAGACATAATTGGATACCTAACCGGATCTTGGAATGGAGAGAATTAGTTAGAGAAATGTGTAAAAAGAACATAAAAGAATGTAAAATATGATAATTTTCTTGTTCAGTTTCTTTCCATTATTTCTTATTCTTTACCTTTCTTTTTCTTCACCTTTTATGAATCAAATATGTTATTTGGTGAATCAAATATGGTAGAAATGAAAAAAAAAAAAAAAAAAAAATTAAACTTCAGGCAGAGTTAGATAATCTTTTTTTACAGCTAGCTTGCTAACTGTTTGCTGGCTCAATACTCTTTGAAATGAAAAAAAAATAAACACTAATATCAAATCAACCAATCTTTATAGCCTTCAGTTCAGGCAGAGTGAGGTAATCATTTTTTAAGATGTGGCAGTCATGCCTCATGCGGCCTATATTGGATTTGATTTGGGAGTTTTTGACTCATATCAGTCCGAGTTCAGGTCATGCTCAGCTCAGACCTTGCATTATTCAGGCTGCTATTTTGGTCACTTTCCTGGCTGTTAGGGGTGTTCATCGGTTCGGTTCGGTTGAAACCGAACTGAACTAGACAAACTAAAGTAATAATTCGGTTTCTAAAATAGAATCGAACCGAACTGATTTAGCATTGCAACCGAACCGAACCAAAGTTTTATTTCGGTTTGTTCGGTTTGTTCGGTTCAAACCAAAATATATATTTTTTTATTTAAAGCAATTATTTAATAATAAACCGAAGTATATTAAGAAATAAACCGGGATATTAAGAAATAAACCGAAGTATTTAAAGCAATTGATTATGAAATAAACCGAGATATTAAGAAATAAACCGGGTCCAGACCAAATTCATAATATATAAAAGTTCGGTCGGTTCGGTTATTTCGGTTTTGAAAATTTTCAAACCGAACCGAACCGAAATTATAATTCGGTTTTAAAAACCAAACCGAACCGAACCATTAAACCAAAAAAACCGAACCGTTTGGCCCAAATTAATTTGGTTCGGTTCAAAACCGACTAAATTGGACCCAATGAACACCCCTACTGGCTGCTGTTTCGGCCAATCTTTCAGACCATTGAAATTCTTATTATCTCAGATACTTTTGATGATTTGGGTTCATGCTCTTTCGGATCACGGATCATTTGAATTTTGAATTCAGATTTTAAGTCACTTTGACTTTTAGAGTAGCGCATGTATCAGGTTGTTAGCCCAATAAAAGTTTATTCTGAAGTAAGAATCGAACTATTTTTTTTAATCAAACTAGGTTAACAAGTCAAATTTAGCGGCTCACAGTGTTGTGTCGAACGAGGTAGATTTAAGTTTCGAATTTAGTCGGATGGAAGTCAGCTCAAATACGGATAAATTTGAGTCTGCATTGATCAGATTTAGATAGTTGGATTTCGGATCATTGAACTTTTACAGTCTTTTGAATCCGAATTCAAAGTTGGCTTTGGTTTCTGTTTCTCATCAGGTAGAACCAGGGTTTGGCACCTCTACCTTTTGATTCATTTTTTCTAATTAGAAAGGGCAGCCTATAATTGCTTGATGGTACGTAATCTTGAGAGCAGTAAAAGAGAAAGTCCATGTATATGCACTAAAAATTATTTGATGAAAAATTATGCCGGGACAAGGATATGAGGTTTACAGAGATCAACCAATAAAAGACTATTAGTTTCTTAATCAAAAGCAAAAAATTTCGTCACCGCTAATATAGCTAAGCAACCAGAATTAATTGCATAGATGTAAAATGCATCTCAGCATGTACAAATAAGACTAAGTTGATAACATACATCAGACAAAATATGACAAGTTATTCTTCTACCAGTCTCAATCTAATGAATATAAATCAGAGTTGACGATCAGGCATTGATTACCATTACTTCTTTTCCGTAGCCTTCCTATAATTTTAAAAAATCTTCTAACAAACTTCAAACAAGTGGCAAACTGATAATAGGTACTTACATCACCACCCAAGTCCGGGACATCAGAACTTAACAGTCTAATTTACCATTTTTTTACCGGAGAGTTGCAATCAAGAGATTAGAAAGCTCGCCAGCCGCTTTATTAGTCCGGCAACATACACCAAGTTACCATAAGTTCAATTACAGTGTTGTGTACTTACATGCGTGATGCATTACAGGATGAAGTATTTTCTCAAGGTGGTTAAAGCTAAAGAGGCACCGGTGCCTCTTTAAGGACACCTCCCATCTCCATTTCCCACGATTTATCTACCAGCGGTGCCAGCTCTCTGCAATTAATTTCATGCAACAGCAATTAAGCTTATATCTACACCATAAAGAAATTAGCTTCTATAGAGCAGATAGAAGCATGCAATCTCAAACTGTAAACCTTGCATGATAAATACTGGTAACAACCACTTCAATTATGCATATTAACCATTTACATGACAAGCTTATTGAACTCTTAACTGATTCGTTTAAGTTTGTAAAATCACAAAATACATCAACAAATTCATACGAACAAATCACTACTGTTAATCTGAAAAGTACAATTTTGTTTTAAGAAAAAAAACAGAGAGAAGTTACTTGAGGTCATGGCTCACTACCAGTATTGTAAGATCCTTCTTTATGTTTTTTAGCAGATTTACCACATCAGCCCTTGCCTTCCAATCTGCTTTCATAAATGAAATTAAAATCAATAATATATTAAAAAAGATGGCAAATATTGTAGCATCCAAGTTCAGTCAATGCTCATGGAAACTATATAGAACAAAGTACATACCGAGACCAGCAAGGGGCTCATCAAGTAATAACAAGTCCGGCATCTGAACCTAAAACTCCAAAATCATAAATAAAATTTTGCATTATATTTTCAATTTGTTTTGAGCTATGGAGGGAGCAATATAATAACAATAGGAAATAAAGTACAAGTTGAACAGCCAAAGCAAGCCGGCGCTTAAATCCCCCACTAAGGGAACGGGGGTCTTCATCCAAGGATATACTTTTCAATCCCACCTACCACGGAAATGAAAAAAGATAATAATTTATAACTAAAAGTTCCATCATAAATAAAAAGGATACTCATCTGAACAATAATGTACCGAGGTGATGGCGTACTGAAGATTCAAAGCAAGCTCTTCTCTGAGTGATGAATCAGATTTTTGTCTTGGCCAGCCAAATGTTATTTCCTCAAGCACTGTATCTGCCAAGAAGTACCTGTTATGTGAACCAATCTAATTAAATGCACCTGGGTTTCGGTACAAAAGAAAAAGTTCAACTGGGGTTTAGGTCAAACTGTAGACATTAAATTAAACCAATAAACAAAAAAAAATTTCTGATTTTATTATTGCATTTGGTTCTCTTAACCCCCGTTTTCTTCTTTTTGGGTTTGATTGTTCTTTGAACTTTTCTGCTGGTTTGAGGTTCCTTTGCTCAGTTATCACTTAACCTTGCTGATGTAGCACCTGTCAGACTTGGCTATGCATCAGCTATAAGGTTTGCTTCACATTTCTTAAGATCATATTGGAACAGTTACATGGGATATAATCTGCAAAGTTTTCATTCCCATATTTCCTAAACCAAAATCTTTTCATCCTAAGAAAAGGTAGTTGTTCTTAAATTATGAAATTTATCTACACAATCTGTAGATTTATTGCCAACCGCAGCACTTGAGAGGTGCTAATTGACAAAGGAGCCCAAATGAAACCAAACCTCAAAGATCAGGTGCCTAATTGAACCTGAAGTTATTGTCCATGGGTCAAAGTCTGACACCCTCCAAAATCATGCTAACTACTCTAGTATGTGCGGCTTCCAGTAATAGAGGTAATAATTAGAAGAAAAAAATAATAGTCAAATAAAGTGCATTTTACCTCTCAGGAAATTGGAAAACAATACCAACTCTTTCTGGTAAAAGAGACTTTGGTGGCTCAATTGGGCTCGAATCAATTCCACACTTCTGTATACTAACGGACCCACATGTAGGTTGAACCAATCCAGCCAAAATCTAATAAAAGTAAAAAAAGAGAAAAAAATTGGAAGTAAAGGGACTAAGATGAGAAAGCAAAGCAAATTGATTTTTTTGATGTCAAGCAAGTAACAACTAACTATTTATAAATTATTACCTGTAAAAGGGTGGTTTTCCCACTTCCACTTCGCCCAAAAATCAGCCCAAATCTGCATTGATACATTTATGACCAGTCTTTAATTTGCTTCTCAAAGAACAAAAGTCCAAACATGAAATTTTTTGTGATTGATAGTACCTCATTCTGCCACTAAATTTCAAGTATAAAATTTTAGTCCTTCTTTATTAATAATTTAGTTTTCAATAATTGATGGCATGCAGTATATTTGTCCCTAGAAATCTAAAAAACCCTAAACCATGCAAAGGAAAAGGTCCACAAAATTAACAAATTACAAAGGACATCTGTAAAGTAAGCTTCAGTGCTGGTACTGGCATGTCAGAAATCAGCATTTTGTTTCCATTGCTGTTAATTAAGTTAAGGTTCTTTTAAATAACTGAGGCTTAACTAAGCCAGAATTATTTTTCAGTCATTAGATTAGAACCACAAAAATAGCCTGGTAGCGGATGCGCTTCAGTAATTAATCAAAAACTCCGTGCAACTCATGCAACCAACAGTGAGAGTACCAACTCAGGCTATACAGTTTGCGGATGATACGGTAATTTTCTCGGAGGCACACCTGACAAATCTTAAGGTAATATCGCTGATCAGACAACTGTATGAAAAATTGACGGGGTTAAAAATTAATATGAACAAGAGCTCATTTGTCCCTGTATCCATACCGAACCACCTTGTCAACACAATACAAATTATCTTGGTGTGTCCGGCCTCAGAAATTCCAGTCAAGTACTTGGGGTTGCCATTAACACCAAGGAAGCCAACTAAGGAGCAGTATCCGTACCGAACCACCTTGTCAACACAATGCAAATCATCTTGGTGTGTTTGGCCTCAGAATCTCCATTTAAGTACTTAGGGTTGCCATTAACACTAAAGAAGCCAACTAAACAGCAGTTCCAACTGATCATTGAGTCCGTACATCGTCGATTGGCCGGATGGACAGCAAACTTCCTATCCTTTGGAGGAAGGATAAACTTGGTCAAATAAGTGCTTATGGCACTACCATTACATATATGCAAGATTTAAAGGTACCGCGCAGAATCATCAAACATATTGATAGATTGAGGAACTTCTTATGGAAAGGCAATGAGGAGTGCAAGCCGATAAACTGTTTGGTGAACTGGGACAAGGTGTGAACGATGAAAATAAATAGGGGTTTGGGAATTATCAACCTAACTGTCCAAAATGATGCCCTTCTGAAAAAGTGGTTATGCAAGATAAAGGAGTACCCAGATTTTTATGCTCGACAAATGCCGACATAGATACTCAGTCGGTTGGGATTGGAGATGGACGCTAGACGGAAGGTTCACGAGCAAATCAGCTTACCAGATGCATGACATGGGGGTACAATGCCCAATCCAAAAACTACTCAGGAGAATAAAAGCTCCCATTAAGGTGAGGGCACTTATTTGGGTGCTGGCACAAAACAAGATACTGATGCAGGAAATTCTAATAATCAGGGGTTGTGCAATCCCACCAGGTTGCAAATTGTGCAATAATGACCTGATTGAGACGAGAGACAGCATATTGTTAAATTGTCAGTATGCAAGGCACTTCTGGAGAACATTGGCGGTAAGATTGAGAATAACCCGCATCCCTGACAACACAACCACAATACTGATGGCCTGGAGGACCCCGGTACAGCTGTCAGATAGCCGAATCTCATGGGATATGGCCTGGGCAGCGGGGGTATGGGCGTTATGGTGCGAGAGGAACTAAAGAAATTTTGCAAATGAGTCCAAACCGGTGCAGCAACTGGTACACGAAACGGTACAAACAATTCGGCAATGTAGTTCGATTAGATAGGCTGATCAGGTTATCAAATTTGAGAATAAATTGTATAGAGATTTTACTAGGATAGAATACCGGTACTGGTACTGATGTGTGTAAATATGCGTAGCATTTGGATGCTGTTGAACATAACTTTGATTTTGTTTATATAATCAGTTTGTGAGCTATCTGCTCACAAACCTTCAAAAAAAAAAAAACCCACAAAATAAGCAGCTTAAAAAGGAATGTACGAACATCCACGTCATCATAGGCATATAGTTTAAAAGGAAAATCTTTCCTTAACTTAAGTTAAAACTATACCTCTTTTCGCGAAGAGAAAGATTGATTTCATTCAAAATACTCTGCTGGGTCCCAGGAGGTTTGTAGCTCAAATTTCTAACCTTAAACAAATTAACTGCATCTATATCAATTTTTCAAATCCCTATACATTAATAAGCATAATTAGACGTATATAAGAACACAAGAAAACAAGAAAACAAGATGAATTGCACTTTACTTCAATTTTAGAAAAATCCGAGGATATCTTCAAAGCTCTCAGTTTCCCAAAGTGCCTCCTAGAATTGGAATAGAGAGAGAAATCAAAACTGGGTAAAACAAATAATGTGTTCACCCCATATAAGGAAGAGAGTAAGAGATTGCGCGAGACCTGTTTGATGAAAAGCCTAAGAGAAGAGGGGAGAGAGCAAGGGAAGCATCCATCAGCGAACTTGTTGGACTGCAGAAAATGCTGTTTTCCTGTTTCTCTCTCTTCTCTTCTCACTTTTTGGGGTTTCCTTTTAATCGTATGGGCTGCGTCTTTGTAGTTTATTTCCTTTTGGTGATAGGTGAAGGCTTTGCATAATTCTATTTATGGGCTTTTGGGCCTTAACTGTAATCCTCAATCTTAGACCAACAAAATTGTGGTTTTAACTCATTTACTTGGGCTTTAAACTTTTTTTAAGGCTACTCTTCAAAGGAAACAAAAAATGTTTTAGAGTAAATGAGAGAATGGGAAATGCATGAACACAACGAGGACATGCTATAATTAATCAGAAAACAACGATTCTTAGGGATGTCAATGGTACCCTTTTACCTGTTTACCCTACTGTACTGTATTCGATAAGGCGGGTATGGGTAATTTTTTTTTTCATTAGCTAATTGGGTATGAGTATGGATAAAGATTTTTTTTCATTAGCTAAACGGGTAAGGGTACGGGTAAAGACTATTTTGTACCCGTTACTCTATAGGGTAATTATATTATAATCAGAGTAATAATTAGTGATGTCAAAATTTATTTGCGTGATATTTCATATAATAATGTTTGAGCAATAATTAATATGATTTTTTCTATAAGTAAAATGTTAATTATATTACTTTTATTTACATATTTTGTTATTTAGTTAAATAATTGAATTTGTCCGAAGAGATTCATGTTTTTAAATTTTCTTGTTTTATAAAAAAACAATTTAATTGGAATTGATTGCATATTTGTTTTTTTTTATTAGTAATGTGATTGCATATGTGTGAAATGAATGCGTTTTGATGTTCTATTCGTAAAACATAATAAAATTAATTATTATATTAGTATTATTCGTTATTCACCCGCTACCGTTTCGTTATCCGATAATTTTAACAGGTAAGGGTAGTGTAGGGTAAGGTCAATTCTTAATGGATAAGGGTAGAATATGGGTAAGATCAATTCATAATAGATATGGGTATGAAAATGCTTTCACCCTACCCGTACTGTACCCATTGACACCTCTAACGATTCTTTTGTTAGCATTTAAAAAAAATCAAAATTCAAAATTAGTCGGACTTTCTAACACTCAAAAGCTTCGGATAGACACGCAGATTAAATCTGTCTCAGAAGAATGCGCAAACTTAATATGCATATATGTCCAGAGAGATAATAGATACGCATGCGTATCTAATTTTTTTTATGCCTAGTTTCAAGGAGTAGCCTTGGATCTTTTCTCAAAAAAAAAAAAAAAACAAATGCCTTGAGACTCAATGAAAAAATAAAAAATAAATAAGAGATACTAAAGACATTAAGATAGTAAGATAGTATGCACAAAATCCTGCGCAATAAATAAAAAAAATCGGTTCAAAAAAACAGTCACCTGATTTCAAGAGATACGCATATTTTACTTAAAAAAAGAAGCCCCCAGATCTAGTATGCGTATTTAAGTGCGGACCAGATCTGTGTGCTTTAGAGTAGTTAAAAGATTGGTGATTTAATGCTAAATAAAAAAAGTTCGGGTATAAAGTATAACAAAGGAGAGAACAAAATTAAATTCAGAGCTCCGTTTTGTTGAAATTGAGATGGGCCGAGGTCACTGAGAAATTTAATCAAACTTCACCAGACGTGCCTCTAGGTCCACAATTAGTTTTGGGCCTAATTATGTACACTATCAACTAAGCTCAAAGCATATCTTTTAAACTTGGATGCATTTGAATTCATTTTGTTCCCGAAATGAATACTTGTCTAACATTTTCTCAACGAAAAAGTGTCCGAATTTCATTCTACCACGTCAAGTATCTGAATTATATCGTTAGGAATATGTTTGTTTAGTCAACATTTTTTTTCTCAAAAAAAACATTTCGTCTTCTTTATTCCTATTTAGGACATCACACACACACACACACATATATATATATATATATATATATATAGAGTAAGGCTACGGTGCTTTGCAAAGTAAACCACCCCGTTTACTTCGGACCATTTTTTGGATTTTGAAAATCCAAATAACCAATCCGAACCATTCAACATGTTCTAAATATTGAAATGTGCTTGGAGACCAAATTTTACATTTTTTGAAATTTTTTTACTATTTATTAAGCCACTTTGAAAGTCGCTGATCCGACGGTGAACAGTAAAAAACAGTCAAATTTTCTGGACCACCGGATCAGAAACTTTTAAAGTGGCTTAATAAATAGTAAAAAAATTCCAAAAAATGTAAAATTTGGTCTCCAAGCACATTTCAATATTTAGAACATGTTGAATGGTTCAGATCGGTTGTTTGGATTTTCAACATCCAAAAAATAGCCCGAAGTAAATGGGGTGGTTTACTTTGCAAAGCACCGTAGCCTTACTCTATATATATATATATATAGAGCTGGGCTATGGTGAGTTGTGAAGTAAGATGTCATTTTTACTTCACGCTCATATTTTCATTTTGAAAATCCAAACAACCGATCCAAACCGCTCAACATGTTCTCTATATTGAAATGTGCTTGGAGACTAAATTTTACATTTTTTGAAATTTTTTTACTATTTATTAAGCCACTTTGAAAATCGCTGATCCGGTGGTCCAGAAAATTTTACTGTTTTTTACTGTTCACAGTGGATCAGCGATTTGAAAGTGGCTTAATAAATAGTAAAAAAATTCCAAAAAATATAAAATTTAGTATCCAAGCACATTTCAATATTTAGAAAAAGTTGAACGGTTCGGATCGGTTGTTTGGATTTTCAAAATGAAAATATGACGTACTTCACAACTCACCATAGCCTATCTATCTATATATATATATATATATATATATATATATATATATATATATATATCAATCACACTTTTCAAAACTTGAAGTTATTAGCGGTTAGTGAAAGAAAACATCCCTAAGATAACACTAAGTCAACAAAAAACTTAAGTTATTGAAAAAAATGTCTTCTTCCATAGCGCTATGCAAGGCGCACAGAGAGGCAATTTCCAAGGCAGTTTACAACCTTACTCACCCAGAAAAGCCAACATACGCCCAAGCTACATCAACCTTCACTCCACTAATCAAGACAAGACCCTCTCCCATCTACCGTGCTTGGGCAAAACATGAGACATTGAAGGCTATCTCTCAACACCAGCAGCAGCTTCCCAAACAGAGCAAGGCTACACCCTATGGAGTAACACCAATACAGAGAACAACTCCCAACTCAACAGACTTCAACAAGGCACAGGGAGAAGACCGGAGAACAACACTTCTTCACACTGACAAGGCATTTACCACCGCTGCCAACAACACCCAACCACCTCTTGAAGAATGATGGACGACTGTAACAAGAAAAAAGAAAGCTCAAACTGGAAACCCAAGTACTCTAATCCAACTCTTCAAAAGCGCCTACAGGGACTTAAAGAACATGGGAGATGTTATAAATGCACGGAGAAAGGTCACAAGCAAGTAGCATGCAAAAACTCCATTAAATGCTTCATTTGCAATAACTATGGGCATATCTTGGCAAGATGTGGACTGAAAAAAACCAAGCAGCAAGACCTATAAATAGAGCTGCTCAGAATCAACCTCCTCCACACCAAACAAAGCCAAATGCAATAGCCACAGATCAAACAAACACAAAAACCATGGAGAATTGGCAAACCATGCCGATGTTGCACCCAAATCAGAGCCCACATGAAAGAATTGGGCAATTAAGGGTATACTTACCAAACAGAGGAGGCCTTCACCCCACAAACAAGGAATTAGAAAGAGCCGCCATAGTGCACACATGTCCCAATTACGGCGACCTTAATATACCCCATCGCCTCAGCATCACACTCGCGGCACAACTCAACCGCCACCCTAGGGACTTCAAGATCAGCCTTGTCGAGCCCACCTTGGGAGACTATCTAGTCACCTTCCCAACCATCGCGCTGCAAGACCAAGCGGTTAACATAGGCGTGTTTGCACTTGACCGCTACCACGAGGTACAACTTGCTGAATGGAGACCTAACATAGGCAAGGTTTACAACCCCCTGTCACATAAAGCCCTTCTCAAGCTACACAACGTACCTCTGAATAATTGGAATGTCGATGACATACAAGAATTGTTGTCTAGCGTAGGCCACTTGATGAAAATGGCGCCGGTCTTCGTCAACGAAAACTACGTCACCTTACGAGTACTCGTGGAATTTCACAACCTGACATTCATACTGCCATCTCTGTTGCTAAACACCAAACCCTATTCAATTGTCATCCATGTAGAAATAGAAGGTTGGCTCCAAAACACAGCTGGCAACTTACCACCACCACCCGGAGGCGATGACCAACTACGTACTCAACATCACAGAAACCATACACCGTCACAGCAAACACATGGACAAGGCTCCACAACGACTGACAATAGTCGGACCATAACTGACAAGTACACACAAGGAGCAGGCTCATCAGACTCGAGAAGAACACGTCAAACCCAACAATAGATACTGAAAAATGAACCGGAGACTCCAGTACTTGTCATAATGGGAGTGCAACACGGTAGTGACAAAAACAAAATACTACAAGGAAACCTTGCAAAAACAGAGGAAAAATCAGTTGTGCAGATAACTGAAGAAATCCCATCTATACTGTTTTGCGCTGCAGTAGGCAGTATTTTCCTCCATGCGCAATACGGACAAGAAGGAGCAATAAATGTGGCTCTGAAAAAGTTCTCATCTGACAACATTGGCTGGAACCCAAGAGAACTTTCTTGGTCCTCTTTGACTTTTATCTCAGAAAATCTCAACAACGGTAATATCTCTCATCTCCTTGGGTCATTATTTTAAAATAGAAACAAAAGCAAAAATGATGCCATAAGCACCAGCGAAGGCCCAACAGTCTTTGCAGTCATAAGCCCAATTAGTTTCAACTTGGAGAACCCATTTCTAAATCTGGAAGAGTCAAAGGGCTACAAAGTTTTTATCTCAACCTATTCGGCCATGAAGCCCCACTCAACGGAACAGCCCCAGAAGAAGAAGGTTCCCCACCAGGTTTTGAAGGCCCACCGAGATATAAAGAAAATGTAAGAAGGATCCCAAAACTGAAGGAAAAGCATCAGGGCCGCTATGTCTCACCACTGAATAGAGCTCGTTCGGTTATGGGTTTTGAAGAAATAGAAATCATACCGAAAAGAAACAAAAGGAATGCCACAGTGTCGGAAGAAGTTAACTTGACATACATGCAATCTCTCGAACCACTCACCGCACAACAAGCATACCTCGTGATAGCATCCGCTGGAGTCAAGAAAGATGAAGAAATGAAAGAAGGCATCAACAAGATTGTGATGGTGCAACTTATGGATATCAGCGGCAAGTCTCAAGCTGTTAATCTCTTTTTATGTATCTTAAAACTTTTTTTATTTTGGGATGGTGGAATGTAATAACAATAGGCAGGTTAGAAGTTTGGTGGAGTAATATCTTTAGGGTAGGTACGACACTAAGCCAAATGTATCTTAGTTTTTCAATTAGTGAACAAGTTGGAGTTTATGGTTACTCATGAGTCACAACATCAAAATTAAAATGATATCATGGAACGTCCGCGGACTTAACGAAAAATAGAAGAGAACTGCAGTAAGAGAAACATTCTTGATTGAAAAACCTGATCTTGTATGTATCCAAGAGACCAAATTAGAAACCTCAAATAACACAATAATTAGAGAAAATTTTGGAGCAAAACTAAGAGAGCATGAGGCCTTACCAACACAAGGCACGCGTGGTGGCATCATGGTTGCATGGACACCTAAAAAATTCACAAGGTTACAATCTGAAAATAAAAAATTCAGTGTAAATATTCGCTTCGAAAACAACATATATGGCTCGATTTTCTGTTTCTCGAGCATGTATGGACCGTCAACTGCCGAAATAAGGAATGATTTCAAGGACGAACTCACCTCTATAAAGCCATCATATGGGACCCCATGGATATTAGGAGGAGACCTCAACATCACATTAGCACCAGAAGATAGAAGTAACCACAACATAAATGAATGGAGAACTACCCTCAATTTTGCGAATCTGATTCATCCTTGGTACTAATCTATGTACCATTGCACGGAAGACGCTTCACATGGTCCAACGAAAGACAGAGGCCACACATGGCTCGCTTAGACTGATTTCTTGTCTCTGATGAATGAAACCTAGCATACCCAAACTTAAATCAGAAAACACTGCCGAATACTTCGTCAGACCATTGCCCGATACTTTACACCACAACAATGAGTCATAGAAAATAAAAAAATTTCAGATTTGAGAATTATTGGTTGAAATTTGAACAATTCAACGAACTAATCATGAGTACATGGCAACAACTCAGTTTGGCAAAAACTCCTCAACAATTACATGACAAGCTGACGACAATTCAGAGAAGCACCACAACTTGGGCACGAAGCAGGATTAACAAAATCAAGAGTCAACTAGGAACGTGCAGGGACTATCTCGGCTGGTATGGCAAGGTAAAAGAAACTCAATCACCAACAATTTTAGAGAAGCAAGTGGCGGCCATGCTAAAAAGACGATACACAGAGTTAGCGGCATTGGAAGAAATAATATGGAGACAAAGAACACGGACAAAATGGGAATTAGAAGGGGATAGAGGAACAAAATTCTTCTATAGCATCGTATCGGCATCAAAGAAGGTAAACATGATTAAAACAATTGAGCACCAAGGAAGGCAATGCACAAACCAGAAGTCTAAAGCCCAAGCTTTTTTTAGTTTTTACACCGAATTGATAGGCACTCAATCTGAAACAACCCCGCATATACAATGGTCAAATCTATACTCAACCAACATAGACACAATGAATGATTTAAAGGACTTGGCTGCACCTTTCACAACACAACAAATCAAGGAGGTTATCAAACAATGGCCAAAAAACAAAAGTCTAGGATCGGACAGACTCTCAGGTGAATGTTACAACCAATTTGCGGATTTGATCGCCACGAACCTATGCATGGTATTTCAACAGGTGACAGAAACAAATGCTTCACTTGCGCCGCTAAACACTTCTTACATAATACTTCTCCCAAAGAAAGAAGCACTGCTAATGGTACATGACTTCAGACCGATCAGCCTCGTACATGGAGTTCAAAAAATCTTCTCTAAATTGTTGGCAAATCGACTACAACAGAAACTCCTAAAAATGCTTCACAACGCACATACATGTTTCTTAAAGAACATGCAAATCTGTGAAAGCTTTCTATATGCACAACTCATCTTGCACAGGGCCAAAAAAATAACCTCCCTATCGCCTTGTTCAAGGCAGATTTTACGAATGCCTTTGACACGGTTAGCTGGGACTTCATAGTAAAGGTTATGCAACCTCAAGGTACACCGACAACCTGGCTATCATTGTTGCAAAACTCAGTTCTTACTGGAACTTCACAGATCATGATAAACAGACTCATTGGGAAGAAAATAGTCCTCAAAAGAGGAGTCAGGCAAGGCGACCCGTTATCTCCTCTTTTATTCATAATCGCAATTAATTTCCTTGCTAGATATGCCCAAAAGCTTGCAGATAACCAAGTGCTTAGTCTACCGTTTACAAAAATGACACTATGTTTGTTATACGCCAACGACGTAATTTTCTCTGTCAAACCATAAGTCCACCAAATGCAAGCATTACAGGTAATGTTCACGGTTGTTAGGAAAATGTCAGGATTATCCGTCAACGTAGCAAAGTCAGAACTAATTGTATCAAAGGGATCACAAAGCATGAAAGAAGAACTAGCAAGCTTAGTGGGATGCCGTCTCGAAGACCTGCCCTTCACATACCTCGGTCTACCACTCTCAAACAAGAGATTACCAACGTCAGCCTTTTTACCACTTCTACACATAATGAACAAGCGACTGGCCGGATGGGCTGCTAAACACCTCACGATTGCGGGGTGAATAGTACTCCTAAACTCGGTATTGTCATCTCTCCCCACATACTTTATGTCTTGCATGAAAATACCGGATTGGGTCATAAAGAAAATTGACAAGATAAGACAATCTTTTTTATGGCATGGAGTAACAAATTGGGAAATTGTATGCACACCAAAAAAATTTGGAGGCCTTGGGATCATGGATTTATATGCTTTCAATCAAGCACTGATTATTTTTTTTGAGTAAAGATTGGAGGTCAAGCCACCCAACTATTTAATACTCTTGTTATGACAACAAATGATTTTCCATATCCGGATTTCGAACCCATGACCTCTCACATAGAGGCCATGTGCCTTTGCCACTAGACCAAAGACTAGTTCTTATCAAGCACTAATCATTAAATGGTATTGGCATTGGGAAAAGCCACACAAATCACTTTGGAAACCAATGCTTAATCTAGCAATTCGGCAAGATGAAGTGATGCCAGATTCACCACTATTCTTGGCGCCACTAAAGAAAGCAATGAAATTCTGGGAATCTTCGGTCATGCACATACCAGGAAATGGTAAAAAAATACTGCTATGGCAACATGATTGGGGCAGGGGTAGACTGTATCATGAGCTCCCAAATCTGTACTCGCATGCACTTCAAACACAAACAACCCTTCACTTGGTAAAGCACGTCCACCAAATAAGATCTCTATTCCAACCCACAATGTCACCCGAAGCACAGGAAGAATTACAAGTACTGCAAGACTACCTAGCACAACTCACACTCTCACCTACAGCACAAGATGATGTCAAATGGAAATGGACGGAATCCGGCACATTCATGGTAAAAAGCTCATATCAAGCAATGAAGAATTTACCTACAATACTACGAAAGCGCATAGAATATGGAAATTACGAGCCCCACCGAGAATGAAATTTTTTGGATGGTTAATGGTGATGAACAAGCTACCAACCATCGATAAGCTACAAAAAAAGGGATTATCGATTGTCAACAGATGCAACCAGGGGCGGATTCAGGATTTTGGTCAGAGGTAGGCACAATTTTTTTTTTCTTGTCAGGGTCATTTATTTTCCTGTTTTGACTCATGCGTAGAGAACAAAGATACACTGGGCTTTTATTATTCTGTTTTGACTCATCCTGTTTTGACTCATGGGCTTCTATTTAATTTATTTCTGGGCCAGGGTTGGGCACGATTTTAGGCCAGGGGTAGGCACAGTCTAAAAAATACATTGGGCTTAATTTTTTTTTCAAATCCAGGGGTAGGCAAGTGCCTACCCCTAGCCCTATGTGGATCTGCCAGTGGATGCAACCTCTGCAAAGCATCACTAGAGTCTGTACACCACCACATGAATGAATGCGCATTCTCGATGTCACTATACGGTACTCTTGTAGGAACTGTTACACAGTCAACATCACAATTTTCACAGTCAGCTTTCATACTCAACAGTACAATAACAGAGCAGATAAAAACGGCCACACTCATAATCCAATTCGTTCTTTGGAGGGAAAGATGTACACGGACATTCACGGACAAGAGCAAGCACGTATTGGAGCTGTAAGGAAGAAGTGATCTGGCAGCTACAGTTCATACCGGGAAGAGAAAACTAAACGCAGAAACACAACACAAACACTCATGACAGCTTCACTTTTTTGTTATTTCACTTTGCGTTATTTAGAACTTTCATTTCCTTTCATTTTCTTTTAATTTCTACTTTTTTTGTTATTTCATTTCTTACTTATGCTCAACTGTTTTGAGCGTTTTTTTTTTTGTCAATTTTCATTGGCAGTTACACACTCATGTAACAAACACTAATGAATGAAATATGAACTAGACCTTTACTTTTCTTCAAAAAAAAGATAACACTAAGTCCA
The DNA here is from genome assembly GCA_011114355.1 of Carex littledalei. Lineage (NCBI taxonomy): Eukaryota > Viridiplantae > Streptophyta > Magnoliopsida > Poales > Cyperaceae > Carex > Carex littledalei. Next base: position 6,469,440 of record CM022087.1, read on the forward strand.
GAAGTGACATTTAAAAAAAAAATCAAAATCATCAAACCAGAATCAGGCTTAGTACTAGTAATTGATTAGAAACAAGCAAGCCAAATGTTCGGAACACAAGGATATGTAGGTCTAGTTAATTTACAAAAAGGAACTCATATATTAAAGACTCTGCTTTAATTTGGAAATGAAAATGATAAAGTGCGAAGAGCATTTCTCTTTATAAATTCTTCTAATAAAATAATGGTACATTGATAGTCGATATAAATGTAAATAGTGGTGAACAGAACAAAAGAGTCCATCAGTGTGTGTCCATTCAGTGATGGGTTCGGAATAAGAATTCCTCCATCAAAGGATTTGTCTAGTAGCAATTAATAATCCTATCAGCTCATATTTCTAACATGAGGTCATGTGCTACATGACATACAATTTTTGGTATAATTGTCATTGTCAAGCTATGGGCGAACACAGTCCTTTAATAGCAAACATGAAAATGCTTCCACATCTTCCCATAAACTTATCATTTTCTTTGTAAAGTTAGCAGCTTGTTTTTGGTATTCAATTTATGAAAACTGCATATGCATGAACAAAGTTACAAAGCTATAAATATCTTAATCATGTTTTTGCTTCTTTTCTAACCAAGTAGGCCCCTAAAGAATGAAGTACAAATTTGACCTATTGATGGAGGTCACGTCTACACTGAGAAGGTGCATGGCAGGAAATAGTAAGCTAGAAATTATTTATGTAGCGACATTTGCATAGGCAATTATTTATCATATCACTCTCGCATATGCTTGGGCAACCACTAATAAACAAAAGAGCAAAAACAATTATTTGAACCCATCCAAAGTACCCAAATTAGAGAACAGTACTACTAGTTACAATACAAAAATTGAAAGGACCTATTTCGTATCATAGAAAAGAGCAATGTCTTTAGAAATAAAAAGGGCATTCCTTGTACAAACATGCACACTTTCTTAAAAGTTGATGTTATTTCCAAAGATTTGTAGTATATTAAATTTGAAAACTGCTGTAATATCTTTATTGACGGAGGTAAACTGCTGTATATCTTTAGTTTGATGAGAAGTTAAGAAAAGAGTTGGCAAGATATGGAAATTATCATTTCTATTATTCTCCAGAAATATAAGAAAGAAACAGCATTTACTGAAATATGAATTCCTTTTAAAGTACAGCACAGGAGTATGTTTTTTGTACGATTATTCTCATATCCTTTTATAAACACTAACAAACAATAATATATGCTTATCATACCAATTACCACTCAGCTAACCAATTTAATAGCTTACACATATATGCTCTCACCAGTCACTCTCACACTCATACTGTTTTAGCTTACTTTGCCTTGTTGCAACTTCTAGAGCTCCAGAACTAGATCTGCAAAACAGTAAGCTAATATCATCAATCAAGATATAAAGTAAACAGTCTATACTAACATAAACAGTTTATATACTAACGGTATCAAACTTTATTATTATTTTTTCTTTACTTATAACTATGCTGTTTATGTTCCTTTTGCAATCATCCTTTTTTAGTGCTACTTCAATACTATATTCTTCCAGGAATATTATAAGAATTATATCCTATATTTAATTACTTTTATTCTTCTACCAAACATAGTTTCAAACCAGAGTTATTTTCTTTTAATTAAATATAGAACTTGACAAGCATAACTTACAGTCGGCATCAGTTTTGATCCAGTGCTCTCTATTTACACTCAAGTCAGTGCTGCCGCGATGATTGCCGAGCTCAACAAAAGACCGAGCAGAGCAGCAGTTGAAGCTCGGTGTGCACACATTTCTGCTTGTGTCCCTCGAAATATCGCTATTTGCAATGCAGGGCTCCATTTCTCCACTCTTTTTCTTAGAGATAGACCTGATATGATCCTTAGTTGCCTCACATTTCTTGGTTCTTGTACCCGTCCATTTGTTCTTACGAGTAGTTGCCGTCTCAGGATAGACTTTTCTGTGGAACATTTGAAGTATCTGCACAAACTTGGATGCAGTTATTTTCAAAGGAAAAAAATGAAAATTACTTGTCATTTGCAGGACTACAAATTTTCTCATAATTTAGAGGAAAAAACTATAATAATCACTCAGTTGGTTTGAGATGGTTATAAAGGTTAATCATATGGCCCTCTACCAGTATAAAGGTACACCTACCAGTCGCATTATCACATAATTGATGATTATAATTAAGGAGGCATCAAGATGTCACAAAAATAGAATAAAAACACCAACTCAAATCCAAAATAACCAAAGTACAGGAAACATGAATCATGGATTCCTGTAGTTAACAAACAAGTTTAATGATGTGACATCAAAGCTAATATATACTTGATTGAGGTTGTTATTTAGACATACTAAACGGTATTTAAGTAATAATTAAGTCGAAATTACTATGACGGTATTACTAAGCTTTCAAACATTAATTATAATTATCGACTTCATCTCGTCAAATATTTCATTATAATCTATCTAAACAAAAAAAAATATGGTTTTTAATCAAATTTGATGTTAAAAAATAACTCCTAATCAAATTGTAATCAATCTATATTAAAATATTATTGCACCGATATAGCATTTGCAAAAATCAGAGGTGCTAGATTACAGATTAGGCGGTCTTATATGAAGAACTCGTGATTTTAGTGTTGAATTTAAGAAAAAAGAAGCAAAAATAAATAAAATTTTGAGAAATTTTATCATCCTATAATTGAATTGGAGAGCATTAATTATCATAAATATTTATTTTTTTCTTATAATTATTATTATATTAGTATTGCACTGGACATTTATATGGATATTAGATCGAGTCAAGATTTGAGTTAGGCTGACAGGTTTAAATCATATCCCATCTTTTATAGTGTTTGGTCCCAATACAATTGAAATCTAACATATAAATATTAATACTATAATTGCATTATTTAATTACTCATATGTATAAAACTATATCGTACTCAATTTAACCGGACGATTTGTTATCGGATCAGATTAGAACCGGGACCAAATAATTGGATAAAAGTCTCAATCTAAGGGCCTGTTTGGCTTTTACTGTGCTCGTGGGAAAAAAAAATTCACTCAGAGTGAATTTTTTTTTCCCCACGAGCACAGTAAAATTTAGTTCAAAAATTTGCTATATATTCTCATGCCCATTCCCGGTCCTCTCAGTGAGCCGAACAGGCCCTAAATGACACCCTTTTTCCTTGTCACACTTTATTAATTGATCAATAAAGCGTAACACCCTTTTTCCTCAGCTGCTCTGCAGTATTTTTTGAAGGTGAGATATCTTTAGTATATTTTATTTGCTAAAAAGTGAGGTTGTCGCCTGATTTAAGTGGCATATATTAGACCGTTCCAGATAATTTTAAAGCTAAATTTTAACCACACCTGTATTTTCATGACCTTGAAAGCCAAAAGAGATGTGTCTAGATCTGCTTGCAGCTTTCTATTTGCAATTATTGAAACCAATTAGAAGTTGGCTTGGTCAATCAGTGTTCTCATATGATGAACTACAGTGTAAATTTCCGATTCGTCCCAAATATCTTTATGTCTGCAATTTAACTTGACATGTCTTGGGTCGGATTTTGACCCATTTAATCGTATTTTGTTTGATTTAGTTCGAAATATACCTTAATTAAGATTTATTACACATAAATAAATTAAGATTAAGTTAACACAACAAGAACTACACAATGGACATAAACTCCTTCCGTATGAAAAGTCATGAGTTCAGAACTCATACAAATGAAGTCTTTTATAAATATTAAATAGAAGTTGGAACTAAAAAGATTAAGTTGCACAAATATATAAATAATCTAAGTCATGGATCGAATCGAGTTTGCAGGTCAAATTTCCATCAAAGAACTTTGGAAAAATAATGGAATCCGGCTACAGTGATATAGTATTTCAGTCTAAATACTAATTTCAAAAAATATACACTGAATCAATTTCAAATGACAAATCTAAACCATTTAAACCGATATACTTTATTAGTGGTGTATTTACATACAAAATGTGTAATTTTCAAATTTATCTAGTATCAAGTCAATCGGTTCAATATGAGAGTTTTGTATGTAAATTAATGCATCACTTATAAAGTAGATCGGTTGTCTGATTTAAATTTATCGTTCAAAGCCTATCTAATAAGTTTTGAAGTTGATGACACATATAACCGAACTCAAAATAATGAGATAGTATCGACCCGAATATGACTCCCAAGATAGTGTCTAGAAAAACATAAATATGCAGAGCTGAAGGGATAACATGAGATCCTTTTATGAGGATTTTTTTTTTATTATTTAAATCATGAATAATAAAACATCCAAAAATCAGATCATAACAAAAGAAGACCGTTAAATTTTTATATTTTTTCTTTCAAATATATAAAATTTATTGATACTTTTTTTGTTTTTGTTTACATTAAACTATTTGTATATATAAACTCACAAGGATGATATTCAATGTTATTTTTCCATATTGCTCATGCCCTGTTAGAAATAATTCGAATTCAAAACTATAAAATAAATCACATTTAATGGTGTAATTTTATTATTTCAATTTTTAAATTTTAATTATTGAAGGTTAAGAAACAAAGCAATATAATGGAACCATGAAAGAATAAACACATTTAAACCCTCCCATATTTTTTATATAAGAAAGTTAATTAAGATTTATAAGCATCACAATAGCCACAGCACTTGTAATGAAGACTAACCTTTTGGAGCTTGTTATTAGTATCGGCCGTGGTTGCTGAACCCCGGGACCCACTGCGCAGCCCAATGATTTTCTTGAGGCCAATCCGAGCCGTCCATCTCTCCTCCCCTTTCTCTCGGCCTCCATCCAGTTCCTCCCCATCCCCGGCTTCCTCTGCCAGCTCAGCCATGCGACTCCTCATAAACAATTCCCCAAGCGACGCCCGCTTCTCTTTCCCTCCTTCGCCCTCCCTCGCCGTCAAATCCACCATCGGAGATCCGAACAAAAAGCCCTGAAGCGGGCATGCCGAGATGCCACTACTAGGCCTTGCCGACGACACCCGTTTCTCGCTTCCGTCTTTCTCCTCTGCTGCAGCCACTGCTGCTAATGCCTTCTCCAGCTCTGCCGTGACTGCCAACAGGTCGCTTTCTGTCGTTGCTTCCGCGGCTTTTTCCGCAATCGCTTCCACCATGGCTGCCACTTCCTTCACATCTTTGGAGTCTATTGTTTCTTCTGATGCCTCTGTCTCTGTTGTCTGCAGGGGATCAAGGGGGGCGAACGATAGAGTTTCTGTGTCGGTGGTGGCATCGTGTTGTTCTTCTTCAAAAGAGTGGGGGAAGAGGCCGAGAGTGCCAATGGAAAGGAGAGTGCTCGGGTAAAGGTCGGGTGTAACATAAGATATGTCGGTGTAATCTGGTGGTGTTGGAAAGGTAGCGGATGAGAGGCTTGGAAAGGCGTTGTTTTCATGGTGAAAAGTTGGCTCGTCAAGGGAAGGCCGGCCAGCCAAGCACGAGCATGTGCCGGCTACAATTACAAAAGATGAAAATGAATATTGCATTATATAAGAAAATTTAAATAATTGAATTAAGATATTCTTCCAGATGATAATATTCTAATAAGATTAATTGGTCCTGCTTTATTTGTTTTAGGAAAATTTATTTAATATTTACACTTGATTAATATGGCACTCTTGTTTAGTACCTCTCAACTAATCACTGTCAATAGCTCTGTATGACATGTATGGATTGAAAGGACTGAGCTAGTGAGCGGATAGTGTCGGTAAAACAGTCACGCGACTCCTTCCTTTAGTTTAAACAATTCAATTTGCATAAATAAAAATTAAAAAAAAAAAACTTGATAGTGTGTATATATATATATAATATAGTAAAAACCTAGCTACTAGTCTATGAAAGACTTATGAGTTAGAACAAAGTAAATGCGGAGAAGGAAAAGAGAGAGGGAGAGAAAGAGATGCATTCACATATATAATTTTTTTAGTTTTAAATATTAGAGGAGAAGAATAGAAAATTATTGGAAGAAACACTTTGTTCGTTCTTCGAAAATTTGTTCTTTTTCAATTTAAAAGGACAAGAAATATAACATTTTAAATTTGTATTTGATTTTTTTTTCTTCCCAACTTGATCGGAAGCAAATTCTCAGTTTTCAAATTTGGAAGTTAGTTTTTAAAAATTAATACTTCGGTATCATATGTTGACCTCCTCTAAAATTTTATTATAAATTCTACTAATGTGGATGGAGATAAAATTGTATATACAAAAGTTGCTACTCATTGACCTTGTATACTTTCCTAAGGTTTTGTTCTACTTAAATTCTCACAAAATAAATTGTACATACCGCCAGGAAAATCCTTGAACACATCACTGGAGTTTTGTCGAAACTTTCGATGCATCCAACCAAGTATCTGAAATTTAATCCAAGAATTCTATTTGTTAATCAACTATATACATATGTCCCTTCAGATCTGGACGAATGTATGTATATACACACACACACACACACTTAATTAAGTGCTGCAAGTAAATTGTATTGTTTGAGTAAAAACATGTTAATCCATATATTTTAGTGACTTTTTTATATGACAAGCTTAACTTAAGAAATTCATTTTTCACTTACAACCAATGAGACATCAAGATAGAACACTGACCTGACATAGATGTAGATATTATCTACAAAAAAACATTTATGCAACAGTTGAAGGCATCATATCATCTTTGGAGAACTCAAATACATGTTGTCCATTGGTAGACTAAAAAGTTCTTTAATGTATAAAAACTCAATAGTGATAGATATATATACTTATAAACCATGCACACAAGGAAAGAAAAGAGATGACAACAAAATTAATTGATCACACGTAACAAAATATAAATCAAGAAGAAGAAAAAAAATATAGGAAGCCAAGTAGCTAGCCAACCTTCATCTTAATTTGCTGGGAACTCTTATGGCAGAGGGCCAAAAGGAGAAAGTAAGAGCATGAATAGATAACAAGTTGGAGTTTATGAAGGCAGAATCTAGCTAAGTTGCAAGTACTGTAAAGAGCAGGTTGATAGAGAGAAACACAAAGAAGGATACAAAAGGTGTGAAAGAGCCAGTTCATACACTATGTGGTCAATATCTCAATGGCTTTCCATCTGGCTACTCTCTGTACCAATTGCATTAAACTGCATGCTATTAGAAATTCAAGGGGGCTATATATAAATTTAACAAAGACAAAAATTGGGGATTAATTAATTAGAGTTTATGTGAAATATTGGAAATCTTGAGTGAACAACATGAATTTAAAATTATTAGTACTTAATAAAACTAAGAGTAATGGTTTAATTAAGAGTTAAAGTAAGACTCCTCAAATAAAAATATTCGTATTGATGCAATCAAAAGAAGAATTGAATATACTAAATATATTTGCAATTGGTGTGTATATATATATATATATATATATATATGAGATGGGCTATCATGTTTTAGAAAGTAAAGAGAGTGTTTTATTTTCAGCTCATATCTTCATTGAGGAGAGTTTAAATGCATCATTATTTTTGTGCTCCAATATACTCCACATCATTTATCTCCATTTTCAAAGTCTGAACAGTCGATCTGAACCGCTCAACATGATCTTCATAATAAAATATGCTTGGATACCAAATTTTATATTTTTTAGAATTTTTTTACTATTTTTTTAGATAGGTACAAAATCACTTTTTTAAGGAGATTCTGGACCATCCGATAAAGTGATATTGTACCTATCTAAAAAAAATAGTAAAAAAATTCTAAAAATATAAAATTTGGTCTCCAAACATATTTTATTATGAAGATCATGTTGAACGGTTCGGATCGACTGTTCAGACTTTGAAAATAAAAATAAAGGATGTGGAGCATATTGGAGCACAAAAATTATGGTGCATTTGAACCCTCCTCATCTTCATTTTCAAAATTCAAACAGTAGATTCAAAATTCTCAACATGATCTTCATATTGTAATGTGCTTGGAGACCAAATTTTACATTTTTTGAAAAAAAAATTTACTATTTTTTTAGAATTTCTTAAAATTCCAGCTTTTCATTAAATAAATAAATAATAAAAAACATTTGAAAAGCTGGGATTTTCAAAAATTCTAAGAAAATAGTAAAAAGTTTTCAAAAAATGTAAAATTTGGGCTCCAAGCACATTACAGTATGAAGATTATGTTGAGAATTTCGAATCGACTGTTTAAACTTTAAAAATGAAAACATGAGCGTGAAGTATATACCCTCTTTTACTTTCCAAGTCATGATAGCTCATCTCATATATATAATACTAAATAAATATATAGCTCAATTTATAAGAAACTACTTGACTTATAAAAAAAAATATGGCTTCAAGCATCCATTGATACAAAATATGAAAACGATCGAGATTCATGATGCTTCTCCATATATCTTTTTTTTTTTTTGACAAAGTGATTATTGTCCATTTAATTATATTAATTATGCGTCCTTCATTCAGTAAGTTATTAATCATATAGTATGATTAAACATCTAGCTTTAATCTCGGAATTGCATTCGAAATATAAGATAGCAATAATAAGTTCAATTATTAGTATATATATATATATAGGAGGATCCAGTTATAACATTTGTAAGTTACAACATCTTATAACAATTTGGTTTTGCAATTTTAAAAGTACCGTTCAACATGATATCTATATTAAAATGTGCTTGGAGATACAATTTTACATTTTTTTTTAAATTTTTTACTATTTATTAAGTATTTTACAAAACTGCTGTTTTTAGACAATTATGGACCACTGAAAAACAAAAGTTTCGTAAAATACTTAATAAATAGTAAAAAAATCAAAAATATTTATCTGGAAGTACATTTTAATATAGATATCATGTTGAACGGTTTGGATTGACTGTTTGGACTTTTAAAATCGCAAAAACCAAATTATTGTAAGATGTTGTAACTGACAAAAGTTGTAAGTGGATCCCTTCTCTCATATATATAGTAGAACTAGGGTGTTCCTAAGTTCACCAAACTCCTTTGTGAACTCAACTCTAAAACCTATTGGATTAGCTTCAAACGACGAATCCAAACCGTTGAAATCTTTCTACCTTAGGAGTGATGCGTCTACATGCGAAAATTTTAAAATTTTAAAATAATTTTGTATAGAGTCAAGTGGTCAAAAGGCGTTCAAAAAATGAATGCATTAAAATTAATTTATAAACCTTCTAATTTTGACCACTTGACTTTATACTAAATTAATTCAAAACTTTAAAATTTTCACATGTAGACGCATCACTCATAAGATAGAAGGATTTCAACGGTTTGAATTTGTCGTTTGAAGCCAATTCGATAGATTTTAGAGTTGAGTTCAAAGAGGCTTGGTGAACTTAGGAACACCCTAGTTCTACTCTATATAGAGAGAGAGAGTGTGTGACCCTAAATCCTAAACCCCAAAATCAAACAGGTGTGAGCAGGATAATGGACAATTTAAGAATTTCTTATTCTACAACTTACTGACGGGGTCAGAGAGGCGGGTCTTCCAGCTGGGTCCGAGTCGGGGTCAGGGTCTTCCAGCGGCGGGGGTTCGGGCGGCCGGGGATCGGCGTGGATTTCTTTTTTTTTTTGGCTAACCTAAAACGTGGGAGGGAGGAGTCAGAGAGAAGGAATGGCGCGGGTTTTTTACGGACACCCTTCAGCAACCGGGACAAATTGATCGCTGAAGGATGTGGACGCCAGTCGCTCAAGGGGTCGTTGCCGAAAATATTAATTTTTTTTTTTTGAGGGGGGTCTTCAGCAACCAGCGACCGAACCGGTCGCTGAAGACCTATTTTGTTATAGTGGATGAAGATAAAAGTTCATGAAGTTTATATATGTGTTTTCGGAATATAAATATCTTACATGATCGAGTATGTATTAAATATTTTTTTCCTCAAATTATTCACAATAATTGACCAAAATTAAGCTGTGTGTCTTGCAGATCTAATTGCAAGTCCCAACTTATAAATGCGAAGGAATGTAAAGTAATTATATAGAATCCCTGGCATGCGGTCTTCGGATGCCGCAGGAGGTACTAGGTCAGATGATTTTGTTGGTCCCTAAGGCATCTAGAGGGGTAGGGGTGATAAATGAGCGAGCATGAGCGAATTGGGGTATGCTCATTAGCTTAATGAGCGAGTTGTTAATGAGCGAGTTAGAGCGAGTTGTTAATAATGAGTGAGATAGAGCGAGTTGTTAATGAGGAGTTGTGGATGAGCATGTTGATAATGAGCGAGTTACCGAGTTGTTTAAAATACATCATTCAAAAACTAATTCTCATTTATAGAATTTAACAAATTGTCATAATCCAACCTAATTAAACAGTACATAATTTAACAAAAAATTATCCATAAGCAAATTTAGCAAAATCAAACAACTATCTTCTTGTCGTTCTCACAGCCCTACATGTCACATACTCAAAGCTAACTCCTTGTCACATACCTACAAATTTGCATTATCAAAACAATAATAAAAATGTAGAATTTAGAAATATATAAATTTAGAACTGTACAAATTTAGAATGGTGTATTAATGATCAAATTTTTTGTGATCAAATTTTGAGTTATATTTTCATACTAGGTTTTGGTCTGTGACTTTAGATTTTGATGATGCGCTCAAATATTTTCAAAATTTTCAACTACAAAACTAAATAATATTCAATGGATTAGATGTGGCAAGATTTATGTAACTCAGTTCTTAATGAGCGAGTTGGGGTATGCTCATGCTCGGCTCTTTAAGTTAATGAGCGAGTTGTAGCGAGTTGTTAATGAGCATTTAGCGAGCGAGTTATGAGTTATAAACAATTTACTCACCCCTATAGAGGGGGGTGAATATGGGGCATTTTTAAATTTTAAATCAAGTACTTTTAACTAACGTGTGTATGTGTTATTCTTGGCGGAAATAAGAATAACTTTAAACTAAGCAAGTGTGCGTAAAATAAATAGAAGAGTTAAGAGACACTTGACACGAGAGTTGTTTACGAAGTTTGGCACTAACGCCTACGTCTCCGGGGCTTCGCGATCTTCGAGATGACGCGTCTTTCTTTACCCAATGAAAAAGGAGTACAAGGTGGAACCGGTGAACCCTTACAAAGTTTAAGAAATCACACGGCCCGAGCACAGAAATGGCTCACGAACACTAAAGGCTCAAATGCAAGAAGCGAGCACACAAAGGCTCTAAAACAAGAGGCGATCACACAAAGGCTTTAAAACAAGAGGCGAGCACACAAAGGCTCTAGGGTTTGAGTAAACAAGATCTCTCTCACAAATCACTCTAATTCTAATCAAGATTGAGGTGTAGTGGAGAAGATTTTTGGTTGTTGAATGAGTATTAAAGTTTCAAGATCAAGCAACCATAGTGGCCTTTTTTCAGCTGAGGAGAAAGTGTTTGACGGCTGGAGCACACCTTGAAAACCTAATATTTGCTTTCATATATAGGGAGAAAACAAATATAGGTTTATAAACGTTTCCATAACTGGCATCGGTCTTCCACATCCTATGGCGACCCATCACTTCATAATTTAAATAAAATTACAACATGAAAGTTGTAGTCGGTTTCCTGGATTTTTCAAGCTTTGATTCACTCAAATCAGAGTTCGTATGACCAAACAGCAGTCAAAATACGAACGGTGTGTAAGCTGATCGATTTAAAGTATTGCAACGTTTACTTAACCATTGCAATGGAATAATTCATTTCTGAGACCCAATTTTCTGTCAAAACTTCCAGAGCCAACCGTTGTGACAACCGTTACAACGTTTGTCAAGCGTTGTGGCATTTCAACAACCTTCAGCAATCTTCAAACTTGCGTATCTCGGCGCTCGAGCATCCGATTTTGACATATGACCACTTTTCAGAAAGCTTGTGAAGAGTAGATATTGATTTTGAAGTCTTAGCCTTCATCGGAATAATGATGTAGTCAATTATCTCAAAAACAAAAGAAAGAGCCTCAACAGTCTTGTTGCAATTCTAAATCTTATGAACCTGCAAATATCTCAACTCAAGGAAATTGTTAAATTCAATAAATATATGTTTTGCAAATCTAGTCAAACAGACAAGTAGATTATTGCAAAATCCAACAAACTTTTGCGGTGGAGATGATTGTTGGGCCGCTTCTGGCCATGGGGGATCTGGTTAGGTGGTGCCATTTCGGGTTGCGATGCATTTACATGTCTCATGAGAGTATGTCACGAAATCTTTAGCCATTTGAGAGACTTGGTCCTCCAAGGCTTTCGTTCGATTCATTAGAGAACCTAATGATGTAGAATGGAGTTGCTAATCCTCTCTTGACGTCTAAAGATTTTATCCATCATGACCTCGAAGTTTTTCACAGGAGGAGATTGAAAATCGTGTTGTCTTGTTGCACGAGATTGCTAATAGTTTGGCTGGTTCACAACTTGGCCACTTCGATAGGAGAAATTTGGGTGGTTCCTCAAACCTAGATTATAAGTATTAGTATGTAAAATATTATGTTTGAAGGAATTATCTACCATGAAAGCGTGTTCTGTCTCTATAGAGGGTGGACAAGCTCCGTTGAGATTATGAGATATTCTCATCTTCGACATGTTACGCACTCGTTCATACAAGGTGTCGAGCTTTTCAGCGAGGTATGCGTCATTAGCTTCGCATAGGCTTGGCGTGGTCTTTTTTGTGTCCTTGTAGGATTCGGCATAACTCAGATTTTGACATGCGTTGTTGATGAACTTTGTTGAATCGCATACTTGCATGTTTGCAAATGATCCTCCGGCGGAAAGGTCTAGGATTTGTTTTGAGTGTGGATGCAATCCGTCGTAAAAGGATTGAATCATGAGTCATTCCTTTAATCCATGGTGAGGACACTCCCTCTCGAGATTCTTGAAGCGATCTCATGCGTCGCTTAGAGTTTCTCTATCCTCCTGCGTGAAAGAAGTGATACGGCTTCGATACTGCGCAGTCTTGGCGGGTGGAAAGTACTTAGTGAGAAAGGCTTTTGTTATTTGAGCCCAGTTCATGATTAAACCAGCTTCTAATGATTCAAGCGAAGATCATCAAGCATGACTGTGTTCACCTTGATCGCGTTGCAAGAGCTCCTGAACTTGTTGAGGTGGATCTGAGGATTATCGTCTGATCTTCCTTCAAAAATACTCCTAGTCACAAGCTTGAGGTAGGAGTTCTTAATGCCGAAATTGTTTGCCTCTATCTCGGACATCTTGACCCTACATTGCCTCCGCGGTTGGGTTTGTGATGGGAGGTGGATGGCGGTGATTGGAGGAATGCTATGGGTACTCATGTTGCTAGAACTTGAGGTTGGCTTATCTTCTGTTGCACCTTTTTTAGGAGATGGTAGGATAACGTCTTTCTCGTTAGAGTTATAGGAAACAACATATAAAAGAAATATATTAAAGTACCTTGCTCCTAAAGATAGAAGAGTAAATAAGGAAAGTGCAGAAAATAAATGTACTAAAAGTAAATATGCTAAAATAAAATATACTAAAGTAAAGTAAAGTGTTTTGACCTAGTCCCAGTTATTATGTTAGACACCTAATGACAGCGTAAGAATTTCTCAAGAGGAGAATTCTTGCTCTATCCCCGGCAACGGTGCCAAAAAGCTTGATGAGTCCAAATTGAACTACTACTTTTAAAGATTTATAAACCCTAATTTCTACTTACGTTCAGATCACAAGCGCATGATCCTACCGTGTAGTATGATTGGGGTGTCGTTCCACAGGGATAGTGTATTAGATTTTAAATAATTTTCACTAGTCTAGGTTATCGGGGTTTTTAAAAGGTTTGATGCGGTAGCGCTAATTGCAATCAAGGTTAAGGTTAAACAGTAAATAGAGAACCTATAGGGTTCAGGTTCTATCCTTTTTAATTATGCAAAATATATATTTCAACGTCTCTCTATGTCGCATGCAGCCTAGATTGTCCCACAGCTACCCCGCATGCGGCACTGTCACTACCCGCAGGGCGTGCTGGGTGTTTGTTTATGCGACTTGAAAGGTTTTCCGAACTTGCGATCGGTTTTTGGGCTACTAAAACTAAAGTATTTTAGGTACGCAATTATATTCTCTCCATATACTACCCCGTAGTTGAAATATCCCAATGACCCTACCTAATCTAAGTGATTCCTAATATAATTTAAATGTACAATTTACGCTATCCTACTAAGAGAGCCCACTAGGTTCTAACCCTAGTCTTTGAACCGCTGCCAAGCCTCGTTAGCCGAAGTGTCTATAGTACTTACATGCATTATCCTACTCACACTAGAATGCAATGACTAAATACCTATTGGTATGTAGAGAGTCATTGGCATATAGTAGACAGAACTATGTATGCAATGACGTAATAAAAAGGAATTCAAAATATAAAAGAAAACTCAAACCAATCATAAACAAAACATAAACATATACTAAAACATAATTAAGAATTCAAGTACAACCCTCACCCTAGAGATGAGAAGTTTAGTTTCTCATAGCCATGGAAAAATAAAAGAAATAAAATAAGAAAAACATAAATTACAACCCAATTGAAGATGGAAAAACATTTGCCTCCTTAAATGACGTCTTCTTCTCTTGCTTGTCTTCTAATGGCTACTCTTCTCTCTCTAAGTAACTCTCTAACTTAACCTAACAATAAGGATTGCTAGTCTACTATACTGGACTTGATACAATTAAACACGCACACTAAATCCTATTACAAGAGGGGTATTTATAGCCTTCCTAAATGAGAGGTGGAGTAGTGGAAGTAGTAGGGGACGCGTGTAGTCCACCCATGATTGGATAAATGAAGTCAAAAATAGCTAAGATAGCTTGGCTTTTAAGAAAACGCGTCCTTCTAGAAGGCCCATCAGGAATTTGCGTTCTTCTGGAAGGCCCATCAGAGAATCGCCTATTTTTAGGACAATCCACGGATCGTGCGGCATCAGAGTATGCCGCATGCGGCATAGAGGAGGCCGCACGGCTTCCTGACTTAGTGGATTTTCTTGTATTTTCGCCATTTCTCATGTTGTGCACTTCATGTGAGGTGTTGCATGCTCCATGTAATGTCCCATTTTGACGTTTTATTCAGAAATCGTCTAAATACGACACTTTTGCTCTGTTTTTGTCCTAAATACGCAACTTTCTCAAAAACCTGCCAAAAAGACCTAAAAACACATTTGCGGTAAATAAATTAGAAAAATTGTTATTTTTTATTCGTTTTTCGCCATTTTCGGAAGAAAAGATAATAATTTTCACTATATGTTTTGACTTCATTAACTTCCAATCTTTACTTAAAAAAAATATGATTATTATTTGTTGCTAATGTACAAGGTGTTCTCTACGTATGTCGCCACGTAATTGTACGTCTAATTCATCTTTTATTTTAGATGATAAAAAGAATGGATGTATGTACTTTAATTTGTTATACTTTGACTGAATATTATATGTTACTCATGCTTTTATATAGTATGTACATCTAGTTTTATTAGTAGAAGTTTTTATTACTATTTTCTTTAATTCAATCCTGACTAATACAAATGTGTCATAATTTTAGTTAATTAATATTAATCTGCAAGTTGGTACATGGGCAAGAACAAACTCATCTCTCATTTTAGTTAATATTAATCTGTAATTTGGTACTTAGGTAAGAACAAACCCATCTCTCTTATGGTAAGTGTAAGGTGAAGATAAAACTATTAACTATAAATTTAAAAATAATCATTGAATCAATATACATGAGTTCATATATAATAGTTGGACATTGATAATATTTTGATACCAGCTGGTAGCTCCTACCATGCCTTTAAAAAAAAAAGATAATATTTTGATATAGATAGATAGACAGATAGTGAATATGAAGCACATGAATGATAGCTAATATAAAATACAAGTAAATGAATACAAATAAGCACAACCCAAAAGGAGGAAAGGCTTGAAGGTGCGAGTTGATTAGATGGGACCTTTCTCACGTGAAATGGGCCAACACCAAACACAAGTTTCCTCAAAAAACAACAAACCAGAAGTTTGGCACTATTTTTGTCCCCATACACTACTCTTAATATGATATGATACCTTAATTCCCAATGTTTGACATCATATTATTTAGATTATCATGTATATATACTAATTGATTACCAAGCACGTGGTGGACATGAGATAAACTAAACTAAGTTAAATAATGCCCATGCAATTTGGTATGGCATTATTGGATCTTGTACAACATAACCCTAAATGCTTAATAGTAGATTATCTTTGTATGGCATTAATTAATTTTTTTTCTGCATAATATCATATTATCTTTGTATTTGTCATTTTGGAAGTAGACGTATTGGACTGTATGTTTGCACGCATTATGATATGGGTATATAGCTATTAATATTACTATTACTATTAGTATTATTATTATTATTATTATTATTATTATTTTTTTTTTTTTTTTTTCATGGGTAATTATGAAGTTATCATACATATATAGACTACCCTACCAAGTAAAAGATGGGACCCAATGACCCAATAAAGCTAAGTATGGATCTCCAAAAGAGATGCAAAATAAGAGATCCAAAAGGTGCCGAATAGTAAGCTATGTAATGAAATTTACATGCAAGCTGGCTCTAGCTCCCCAATTCCCCTGTATGATCAAGCAGTAGATCACAAGATGATTAATTGGCAGCTCTTGCTCATTATATACGGCCGGCCCCAATCTATGCATCTATGTCTACGTTCCTTTTCATATGAACGCTTTAACTTACGCTATATTATTGCACATCAGCTGGTCGGCACTCTCCAGTTTTATGCAGATGGTTTCTGTAAACCGGGGTTTTATAGCACAAGGCCACCGCACTACAGACTACTTCTATTGAAAAAATAAATAAATATAAATATAAATATAAATAAAACTGTTTGTGTGCTATAGCCTATAGTTGAAACTTGAAATAGGAATCCTATTAATTTTTGTAAGAGAGAAAAGATGTAAGAAAACAACTTATTATTGCAATTTTGTTTTCAGCTTTACATGTATTTCTATTTATAGAGAAAAAATAAAAACTAGCTGTTGTACTATTATTTACAACTACTAACCACTAATCACTAACTCCAAACCTATTAATTACATAACACTATTTCCTACAACTAGCCGTTACAATTCAAATTTGTAACTAGCCGTTATTTTTAATAAATCCGCTCCTATAACATGGATTGGTAGTTACTGACATTTGTGAAAGTCTTGGTTGTCATTTCAGCGCAATTTTCAGAAAAAAATGTTGGAAGAGAAACAAATTAGAAGTGACGATAGTCCGTAAATTTGCTTTATATTGACCATAGTGTTGCCTTAAATTATAATGTAAATCTTTCATTAGCATTGGGAATTTATTGAGGCGACAATTAGTACGAATTAAACTACGATTCAATGCACCCGACCTGTTCAGAGGATTGCAGGTTCGTAGGATTTTAGACTCAGAGAAACTTGTTTATTGCTCGGATGCATTTTTATCTAACGTGGAATTAGATTAAATTTTTCTGTGAGTTCTCTCGTACTCAGAAAATATCATCCAACGCAATTATATAACAATCAAATAGACCCCATGTCTGGAAATTATGAATGATGAATCAAAATTAAGTTTATAAAATTGTGTAACTGAGCAAGTAGTGGACCCTTTAGATATCGTTCGGAATGGAGAAGGGTACTGTTACATCTGGTGAAACAAATTATAGTACCATAAACTTTTGGTTCCATTAAATATCACTATTTTTAAAATTTATATTCAAAGTTTAAAATTTACACATAATATTTTATAATTGTGTACTTTATTTTATACTAAATAGTAGAACAATACCTCTGCGATGATTTCAAAAAAAAAAGGTAGAAAAATAAAAATGTACCTAAACTAATTAATTTAACACAATTAAATAGATTCACAGCAGGCTGCAGATAGAATAAGGTTTCATATAGATAATTATCAAAACATCACTTTAGCATTCAACAAGGAAATTTGAGATTTGAAGTATTACAACTACTTTATAATTTGCCATTGGATTAATGAAACCTCTTATCTATTTAGCAAAATTTGATCTTTGATCAGTTCAAAAATGGTCCTTTCCCTGTGGACTATACTCTGGAAAGACTGTATATTCGGCACGAGAATAATTTAAGATTTTTTTTTTCTTTATCAAAGAAAAAAAGAGTCCATTCCTCTAATTATAGATGCTGAGATCCTACCAACCCCCCTCTCCCCATAAAAAGACAGTGATCTTTGTGAAATTAATCTGCTTGGTCAAATGCTACGTCTTAATCACCAAGCATCTGAGAATTTTTCTTTAAGAAAAATGGTGCTGATTTTGCAGAACTATTGTGCATGGTACGGAACAGCTTCAAGTTTTCCCTACCAAATGACAATTATCATCCAACTATTTAACTTCAAGATTAGTATTTTTTCAAATTTATATATTTGTTTGATTGTTTGTTTTCTTTTATGCAGAGTAACTACCAATTGCTTTAAAAAACTTGTTAAGTGTGCTAAAGCATAATGGTCATGTTCGGCAACCCTCCTTAAGAGACATCGGATTAAAAAAATTAATCCTCATACAAAGATCGAGACTATTGGATGAATATAAATGAAAAATGTGTCTTAGCAAGAAACGGATAACAAAAGACCTAATTATCTTTTACAGTATTATTTACATAGGATGTAGTTTATAATGCTTATTATTATTGGATGAACATATTTCGATAATGCTTATTGTTAGAATTATCAAATTAATTGAAATTTTTGAAAAAAAAAAAAAAAAATGAATGAAATTGAACATTACATATTTTCATAGCACAAAACACTTGACTTAAAAATCTGAAATTGCAATCAAATTTCAGTAATTAGTCTCAACTAAGGATAAACAATAAAAATATTTTCATTTTCTGTTTCATAACAAATTGGAACTTTTTCCAGTAAGTTTCCTATGTACGTTTGACACATACAAACAATGGCTTCTTAGCCCTTTTTCGGTTCTAACAAATATAGCAAATTTATTTCCCATTCAAACTTCTATATGAAGATGATAGATAAAAGAGAAGCAAGAAAGCACCTGGGAACCTGGTCAGGCTATTAACTGGTACGTTTAGATCTGTACCAGTTGGTTCTCAAAGAAGTCAAATGCAAAGTGCCTCGCTGTAACAATATCCTAAATAAAAAAGAGAAACAATAGCCTAAATGAAAAAAGAGGCCCAATTGTATGAGAAACTCAAAACAATTATAGACTGATGCAACTAACCAGTTGGACAAGAGAATGTTAATCTAAATTCAAACTTTGGGCAAAATTAACATGCCATATTTTTACTGAAACTAACAGCAAAACTTGCAGTGAAGCCACTGAAGTTTCACAATAATGAACAATCATAAGATATTTTAAGCCACTGAAGTTTCACCAATAATGAACCATCATAACTTTTTTTATACAGCAATATTTATCTAATAGATAGCTATCCAATAAAAATGATAACAAATTCATATAGCAGTTACCGTTGGATATGGCTTTAAATAAGAAATTCAAATCATAGATTATGATTAACTTGACTAAATTATATGTTTCCCTTCCAAATGAGTAAGATTAATGCTAGCACAACCTTAAAACTAGCCAAAAGACTTGTTAATTTGACCTCAAAAATTTGGGAATAATTCCAAGTTGTTCTTGATTGTATTCTAATTTTTTTTATTTTGTCAGAGCGGCGTGCTCTAAAGTAAAGTGGTTTCTAAAACTTGAATAAATTCAGTGCAGGGTACAGAATTACCTATAAATGTATTAACAGAAACTGCAATTGTAAATAAATAGACTACCTTTACGCAATTGTGAGAAATAATGTAAAAATATTCTCGAAGGGAAATTACATATAGATGCTATTATAGTAGCACATGCGAAAACCAAATAACGGGCCTGGCTTTAGGCAATTGTAAATAAAAAAATGCTAGGCTTCCGAATCCGATCCATTCACGTATGGATGGTAATGGATTGGGCTGGACCAGGTTTCCGAATCCGATCCATTGTTTCAAAACTTCAATCCATCTTATCTGGTATAGATCAATACCACTAACATTCAAGTTTGGGCCCATCCGGATATTTTTGTCTCCAAGTCCATAGTCCTTCTTAATACCAAATCATACATTGTGAACTCAAATTAAATACTCTAAATAATAGCAATGTTCTATGAGCATGTCTAATTTAATCATACAATGCATTATAAAAAGTTGCACCTTCACTGTATCTAATATGAAATACGTAGTTTAAATTTGGCAGGAATTTTGCAATAATTTTGTAAACTTGGAGGTTCAGAAGTAGAAAGATAAATGAGCATAGGACAAGGAGCAAACACAGGAACAAGTATCCTCTCCATTACTGTAAAAGATTCCCTTCACTTTACGGTTTGAGATTAACTCTCAGCCGCTTTGAGATTCGGGCTAATGCAGGGGCAGTATTATTGGGCTTTGAGATTTGTGCCAAGTTAAATAAAACGGTCCAGATCCAATAATTGTAAGAGATTCGAATTCCAAACAAAGAGAACGTAAATTAGTAAAATATGCAGATGAAACAGTAAAATATGTATGATAGCAATCAGAATTGTACGATACGAATGCATAAATGATGGATATAGAAACCTTTTCAAAGTCTACTCCTTTCTGATAAACAATTAAATATGCTCAATCACATGGAAACATCTGTAATTAATAACATGTGGAACGTGCGTGATCCTGTGCTGCCAGTTCGTGTGGCTGCTGATGTGAGCATAGTCACAAGATTTACGAATTATTCGTAAATTATTCGTTTATTGGTGATGACGAACCGAACGCCGAATTATTCGGTTGACCAAACTTTGATCCGAATATTTGCGAATTTTGCAAAAATTTTCTAAATTTTACGAATTATTCGCGAATTTTTTCCACAATATTTTTTTTGCTCCCTTGTAAGACTGAGATCTCTGATCCGGATAACTCCGAATCATTTCCAAATTATACCCGAATTATTCCCGAATCACGAATTTTTTACCTCATCTCACCAAACCCAAATAATTTATTTGTGGATGTGAGAAATGTTTGTGGCATGCTATAAGAAATTTTTGGAATGAGACATAGTTAGGTAATTTATTCACAATACAGAGATAACCAGTGAAAGTTTCGCATGGCAACTCTCTTCTCTCGGACATTTTTTATTTATAGATATTATTATTAAATAATAATAAAACAAAAAGAGTATCTGAATTTTTCAATTTCAGAAATGAATCCGAAAATAAATTCTGATCTAAACTTTAGAACTGCAATTTTCTTTTTCGGATCCTAAGTAGTTCTATTTCGGTTGGCCAAAAGTTTGAATTTAATCGGGATTTTCTATGGTCATCAGAAAACCGGTTATGAAGTTGTGGCAATCGAAAACGAAAAAAGAAGTTTCAGTTCCAAAGTTTGAATCCGAAATTTTTATTCGGATACATATATGATGAGTAGAACTAGGGTGCTCCTAAGCTCACCAATCCCTTCCGTGAGCGCGGCTCTAAAACCTATCAAATTGACTTCAAACGACATTTCCAAACCGTTAGATGTTCAATCTATATCAAAATCTACTTGGAGACCAAATTTTACATTTTTTGGAATTTTTTTACTATTTATTAAGATGGTTTGAAAATCGCTGTTTTTATTAAAATTCTGCACCATTGGAAAACAGCGATTTTCAAACCATCTTAATAAATAGTAAAAAAATTCCAAAAAATGTAAAATTTGGTCTCCAAGTAGATTTTGATATAGATTGAACATCTAACGGTTTGGAAATGTCGTTTGAAGTCAATTTGATAGGTTTTAGAGCCGCGCTCACGGAGGGCTTGGTGAGCTTAGGAGCACCCTAGTTCTACTCCATATATGATATCTCAACATTAAGATATTTTACTGTTTTCTTTTATTTTTTTAATATTTAATAATAAATAAAAGTTCCCGCTCTCTCTGCGCTAGAGCAGTCCCTGCTGTCAACCACTCGACCTGTGACCTCTCTGCCCTCCTGCCCTCCATCCGTACGAAGAGATCAATTTGGATCCGATGCTCATCGGACTCAAAGTAAGTTCGATGGGTTCGATAACCATCTGATCTGCTTTAAGATTCGCACCCGAAACTTTCGCATCTGTTTTAAAATTCGTGCGCACGAAACTTAAAGTGGATCAGACCCAAGCTGTTCTCCCCATACAAAATGACATGATTGTGCGCCCAAAATTTTTTTAGTTAGCATCTCGAAAATGTAGAATTAAACAACTACTAAAATTTGAAAGAGTCCGTCTAAAATGTAGAATTAAACAACTACTACTCAAATTTTAAGGAGTCCGTCTAGTATGATATCGATGTCATATGACACCAACTACCAACTTGATTGAATAGACTTGAAACGACTAATTCAAACCGTCCGATCTGCTTTCAGATTCGCGCCCGCAACTTTTGCGTCTGCTTTTAAGTTTGTGCGCACGAAACTTAAAGTGGATCGGACCCAAGCTGTTCTCCCCGAACAAAATGGCATGGTTGTGCGCCCGAAATTTTTTTAGTTAGCATCTCGAAAATGTAAAATTATGAAGAAAATATTAGTTTCATGCAAGAGCAAATTTCAAAAATTTAACTCAAAGAAACCAACATAGATCTACTTATTTGACTAACGATGAACCGTATTTAGCATTTTAACTTGTTTAATCTTTATACCTCAAACCTTGGTCTCTAAACCAAGAAGTAGAGACTTGAGATGTAGGGTTGTTGCCTCCTTGTCGAGCCTTCACTTCTCCAAGTCGGCCTCGAAATGACACCCGCTTCGAACGCACGAAGCCTCTACGAGTATCCACCCGAGATTAAACGAAACTCTTGTTTTTCCCTTGCTAGAGGTAATCAACCAAGAATCTAACTTAACCTTAGTTTCTACCTCTTCAATCAACTATTAATTTTAGTGTAGAAGTTGTGCTCAACACATGAGCAAAAATGGTAGAGACAAAATTGCAAAAACTCTTCTCTTTTTCACCTCTTTTTACAAAAACGTTTTTCCAATTTTTCTTACAAGAGAAGGAAGAAGAGAGATGTTAGAATGGTGGCTAGGGTTTGGAAAAATGTGGGGTATTTATAATGTTAATTTAGGGTATGTTTTAATCATCTCAACCACAATGGATGGCTAGATTTAAACATGACAAAAGTAACTTTTACTTTTACCATCCAATGGAGCTCTCCATTAGATGTACCTTTATCCTACTTTATTCCAAACTCACTTCATCAAATGGACTTCTCCATTTAATGTTAAATTGGGCTTGGGCCAATTTCTATTTATGCCATTTTCGTTTTTGCCACTTATGCCAACTTTTGGCCCACCCGACAATTGTTACGGTTAATTGTATTTGCTCAATTTTGTTGAGAAATAAATTTGTATACCATGTCCAACATGTAATAAATTTATTCTAAGATCAAGTTAGTCATCTCCATCACATTTTTATTTGTTTCGTTTTCTCTCTTGGGTGTGACCTCGTAGGATCTATATCGTGTTGACAATAGAATCAAAACTTCTTTTAATTCTATAAATTATAAGCGGCACATAGCAATATGCATTATAATTACTCAACATATAAAGATAATATGAACCAATCAACATCACGATCCTAAAGCAATATTTAATTGCTTGTGTCAATTCACGTGTCACATGATATCGGGAATAAATCCAAGGCAGGAGAGTGTCATCCTTGCAAATTTATTCTTTTCTTGATTCCAAGTAATTCAGTAAATAATGATCAAACTAATTGATCATAATTGCATGCGTACTTTATTACTCCATCAAGGGGCCCGAAGATATCATCACTCACATATGAAATATGAGGGACACTGGTATTCTTGATAAATATCTTTTCCTCCGCACAAGACACACATATTGAGATATTATCTGTATAGCTGCCAGTTACGGTCAGCGTTGGACAACACCTACAAATACATGTATCTCATGTAGGAAAAGTAATCATCTCATACCAAAGAATTCAAGACACAAATGAAACATTAATGACACTAACACAATCCATGTTATGTTTCATTCTTGGGTCATGTCCAATCCCCTGATCTCCATCAGGTATTTATGTGATTAAATTGGTAGCTCCTTACCATATGATCCGTAGAACATGATCATCATTTAATCCACATACTAATCTTGTACCGGTAAATAGTGTTCCTTCTTAATTACCAAGATTAGAGACATTTAGAGTATTCGTTATATTATTATTATAGAGTTCTACATTTCAAGTCCTCAACTCGAAAAATCCATAATATAATTAAATACTCAAGGAACAAAATGATTCTTTCATTTCATGAACAAAACATAGAAACATCCATAAATGGTTGGCTTCTAGATCATAACACTAACAATCTCCCACTTGAACTAGAGCCAATCCCATATACATCTACATGCATAAAAAGCCCTAAACAAGTGTAGTCTCTAATACAACTCCATGTACTAAATCTCAAAGCCAGTCACTAACAAATCTAATCCCCATAGATGCAGTGTGCAGCGTATGCTTGGCCTGAGACAGAGACTTTGTCAGCGGGTCAGCTGTGTTGCTGGCCGAATCTACTCTACAAACCTTGACGTCACCTCGGTCGATGATCTCTCGAATCAGGTGATATCTCCGTAGAACATGCTTGGATTTCTGGTGTGACCTTGGTTCCTTGGCTTGTGCAATGGCTCCATTGTTGTCACAATAGAGCTCCAGAGCACCCATGGAATTGGGGACCACCTCAAGTTCATTCAAGAACTTTCTAATCCAACAACCCTCTTTAGCTGCTTCTGAAGCGACTATGTACTCTGCCTCGGTGGTTGAGTCCGCCGTTGTTTCTTGCTTGGAACTTTTCCAGCTTACAGCGCCACCATTGAGGATGAACACGAATCCTGACTGTGATCTCATGTCATCATGGTCGGTCTGGAAACTAGCATCGGTGTAACCCCTTACAACGAGCTCAAATTCCCCACCATAGACAAGGAACATATCCTTAGACCTCTTTAGGTACTTCAGGATATTTTTGACGGCAGTCCAATGCGCCAAGCCTGGATTTGACTGATGTCTGCTTGTCACACTCAATGGGTATGACACATCAGGGCGAGTGCATATCATGGCGTACATGATAGAGCCAATGGCGGAAGCATATGGCACTCTACTCATGCTATCTAGCTCAGCAGATGTCGATGGACATTGCTTCTTGCTCAGATGAACACCATGCGACATAGGCAAGAATCCTTTCTTGGAATCTTGCAGGTTGAACCTTTTCAACACTTTGTCAATGTATGTGATTTGACTCAATCCAATGAGCCTTCTTGATCTATCCCTATAGTCCTAATGCCAAGTATATAGGCAGCCTCGCCCAAATCTTTCATTGAGAACACCTTCTTCAATGAAGACTTGACAGAATCCAATGACGGGATGTCATTTCCGATCAGTAGTATGTCATCCACATACAACACAAGGAATATTATTACACCCACTAATCCTTTTGTATACACAAGGTTCTTCCTCGCTTTTAATGAAATCAAACTTTTTGACTTCTTTGTCAAAACGCTTGTTCCAACTCCGCGATGCTTGCTTCAAGCCATAAATGGACCTCTGAAGCTTGCATACTTTCTTAGCATGATTGGTATCTTCAAAACCAATCGGTTGTGTCATATACACGTCCTCTTCTAAATCTCCATTTAAAAAGGCGGTTTTGACATCCATTTGTCATATTTCATAGTCATGAAATGCGGCAATTGCTAAGAGAATCCGTATTGACTTAAACATAGCAACGGGTGAGAAGGTCTCATCATAATCAACACCTTGAATCTGTCTGAAACCTTTCGCTACCAGCCGTGCTTTGTAAGTAGTCAAATTACCTTCCATGTCTGATTTCCTCTTGAAAACCCATTTGTTTTCAATAGGTTTTTACCCCACTTGGAGGATCAACCAAATACCAAACTTGGTTATCATACATAGATTGTATTTCAGATTTCATGGCTCCAAGCCATTCTGCAGAGTCGGGTCTCGCCATCGCTTCCGTATAGGTCAAAGGATCTTCAGTGTCTAACACTGTCACCTCGTGAAGTCCCAACCATCTTTCAGGTGGGCGACTTTCTCTCGCTGACCTACGAAGGACTTGTGCTTGTGGCTCAGGGATCTCTTCCACAAACTCTTGTGGATTCATTCCTTGATCCTCATTCTCAACCTCTTGCGAATTCGGTTCTAGGGGTGAGTGTTGAATCTCTTCCACAACTTCTTGTGAAATTGATTCATCTTGACTCCCACTGCCCACAATATCCACTGGTGGTTGAACATGATCATCATTGATCATTTCATTTTGTAGTGTAGATTGATCATCTTCAAGTCTTACACTACTCCCACTACTTTCTCTTGAGAGAAACTCTTTCTCCAAGAATACACCGTGTCGAGCAACAAACACTTTGTTCTCACACTGGTGATAGAAGTAATATCCCTTAGTCTCTTTGGGATATCCTATGAAAATGCACTTGTCCGATTTGGGTTGAAGCTTGTCTGATATCATCCGTTTGACATAAGCTTCACAACCCCAAATCTTTAGAAAAGACATACTTGGAACCTTTCCAAACCATAACTCATGTGGTGTCTTTTCCACGGATTTTGATGGAACCCTGTTTAGTGTGAATGCGGCGGTTTCAAGCGCATGCCCCCAAAATGAGAGTGGTAGGCCAGCTTGGCTCATCATTGATCTAACCATGTCCAACAAGGTTCGATTCCTTCTCTCAGAAACACCATTCCATTCAGGTGTTCTCGGAGGAGTGAGTTGTGAAACAATTCCACATTCTCTTAGATAGTCGCCAAACTCGTGACTCAAATACTCACCCCCACGATCTGATCGTAAGACTTTGATTTTCTTGTTGAGTTGGTTCTCAACTTCATTCTTGAATTCTTTGAACTTTTCAAAAGATTCTGACTTATGTCGCATCAAGTAGACATAACTATATCTACTGAGGTCGTCAGTAAATGTGATGAAGTATCGATAACCTCCTCGGGCACTTGTACTCATTGGTCCACACACATCACTATGTATGAGTCCCAACAAACTACTTACCCTTTCACCTTTCTTGGTGAATGGTGCCTTGGTCATCTTTCCAAGTAAACAAGGTTCGCATGTCTCAAGTGATTCTAAATCAAATTGACCAAGAAGTCCAACTTCTTGCAATTTCTTGATGCGTCTCTCATTTATGTGACCTAGGCGACAATGCCACATGAGAGTCGCACTCTCATGACAAGTTTTGAGTCGTTTGTTATTGATGTTCAGAACTTGTTTATCCATTTCAAGCAAGTATAGACCATTCCTTATATAAGAACATCCATAAAACAAATCATCTCTATTAAAAGAACAACAATTGTCTTTGATGGTAAAACAAAAACCATCTATGTCCATACAAGAAATAGAGATAATGTTTCTCGAAATAGAAGGAACAAAATAAACATTTTTAAGTTCCATTACAAGCCCACTAGGCAAATGCAACTCGACACACCCGACGGCAACTGCTGCAACATTTGCACCATTCCCGACACGGAGCTGCACCTCACCCTTTCTTAGCATTCTTCTATCTTTTAGTGCCTGCATATTCATACAAATATGAGCACATGATCCAGTATCTAATACCCAATCATTGATAGAGGTAGCTAAGTGAACTTCAATGACAAAAATACCTGAGGAAGACGGGACCTTCCCATTTTTCTTGTCCTCCAAGTACTTAGGACAATTCCTTTTCCAATGCCCCTTCATCTTACAGTAGAAGCACTCGGAATCGGAGGCAACCTTGCCTTTGGGAGTGCTCACAGTCACCACTGGAACCTTTCCCTTGCCCTTGCCATTGCCCTTGCGCTTACCTTTGCCTTTCTTGACTTTCCTACTTCCCTCACTGACCGCAAGGACATAAGAAACACCTTTCTGCATGTCAGCCTCTGCAGTCTTGAGCATCCCATGTAATTCACCCAAACTTTTGTCCATGCCATGCATGTGATAATTCAGGATAAATGAAGAATACTTTGATGGGAGAGAGTTAAGAACGATGTCTGTGGCCAACTTTTTGTCCACGGCACACTCAAGCTTCTCCAGTTGCTCTACATAACTTATCATTTTAAGTATATGAGCACTTACGGAGACACCCTCAGCCATCTTGCATCCCAGAAAACTTTTGGTCACATTGAACCTCTCCACGCGAGCCTGCTCTTGAAACATTTTCTTAAGCTGCTCCATGATGTAGTAACAAGAATTCTCCTCAAACCGCTTCTGCAGTTCGGGGTTCATTATTGATACTAAGAGGCACTGTACTTCAAGGTCGTCTTCCACGGCCTTGTTGTGTTTATCCTTAGTTTTCTGTTTAGCTTCATTATCTGGTAAATCAGGGATGGGAGTAGTCAAGACGTATTCCTTTTTCTCATGCCTAAGAACAATTCTTAGGGCACGATGCCAGTCTAGAAAATTTGATCCGTCATTTTTAAGTTTTTCTTTGTCTAACAATGATCGCAGGAAAGAGGTTTCTTTTGCCATGATCTACAATTTAAAGGTTTGAGTTTAGTTCATGACAATGTTTTATTTAAAATAAAACTCCCACTACAATATTAATTTAGTTCCATTTGTAGTAGGTTCAAGATCCATATTTTCACTAAGATAAGCCAGCGTCGGCATGAAACTTAAACTTAGATATTTTAGGTAAGCAACTCATTGCTAATCGCATCCGGGTGACTCTTGGTGTTTATCCATGCAACTCATGTATGAATAAACTATTCCCCAAGGCCCAAAACTGTTTTGGATAAACTTCTTTCTATTTGGTTTGACATGACGGTCATGCCCCACATCTACTAAAGATAGAAAGCGATGCCTACTGTGTAGGTCTCACCGACTAACGATCGATAGTTTGACATGGATAGAGAAGGAAGGGAATGACGCTTGATTTTGTTTGGAACTCTTTTGTTATTTATGGTGGTCATGTAAGCATACACCCATACTTATCCTATGACTCTTATATTTCATAAATACACATAAATGACATAAACACATCATGCGGCTGTGAGTTTGTATGGCCTTGTGCGAAAAACTCCTTTCTCGCATTTGTCACTTGTTGCGCCAACTCCTTGGATGTGGCCACCACATTTCACAACTATTCTATGCCTATTTATTTTCTATTAAGACTTTCTTAAAAGAAAATAAGTTACATTTAGAATTTCTAAAATTTCTAAATATAGGCATGCAAGCCTTGAATGAATTACATTGAAAGGCATCATAACATTTGTGCCTTAATTATTAATCTAATTAATTATTATGGGGCACCTTAGGCCGCATTACAACCATTCAACAAACATTCATTACATCCCACAAGGCATTGGAAATGACCATACAAAACTCACATTTTTTTTTTGTCCCTACAAAAACAAGTTAGGTGCATGTGCAAAATTGCACCATACATGCATAAACAATTCATGCATATGCAATTAATTAAATTAATTCCTTAAGCTTATGACCCAAAAAAATTTGTTTCAAAAACAAAATTTCAACAGAGGAGAAGGTTTGATTTATCACATAATTCATGCAAATTAAAATTTACAAACTACACCTTGAACTATTCAAAATAGCACAAGAAATAGTCAACCCCTTATGCCTAATTAACAAATGTGCTTAGAAAATTAATTTTAACCTTTAAAATAATTTTCAATATTCCTAAAGAGGAATAACAATATCCCAATTACTTCAAAATGCATTTCATCAAATAAATATACATTTTAGTCATTGGGTTTACACATTTTGTTAATTAGCACTTAATTATCCTCTTAATTAGAATTATTTATAAATAACTCATAAAAATGCAAACTATACATAGATGCACTTCTTATGATATTTATAACAACATTATTAAATTGGATTTAATAGATCTAAAAAAATATGATAAAAAAATTTGGTCCAATTTGAACCCGAGCCTACAAAGGCATTTTTTTTCTTTGATCCATGTGCCTTAAATTTAATTTAACAATTAAATAAATTTATTACAGAGATTAAAACATTACAAATTAATGTTTAAACATCTTAGAAGGCTCCAAAATAATTGTGTAATAATAATCCTAAAATTAAATGCAAGATGTTCAAAACACCGACGGTTGATTTAATCAAAAGGTCATAAGCTTCCAAGACTTAATTAAATTAATTACTCATGCTAATTTCGGCCAAAAATTAGTCAAATAAAGCCTTAAGCTCTGATACCAATTGAAGAAAATATTAGTTTCATGCAAGAGCAAATTTCAAAAATTTAACTCAAAGAAACCAACATAGATCTACTTATTTGACTAACGATAAACCGTATTTAGCATTTTAACTTGTTTAATCTTTATACCTCAAACCTTGGTATCTAAACCAAGAAGTAGAGACTTGAGATGTAGGGTTGTTGCCTCCTTGTCGAGCCTTCACTTCTCCAAGTCGGCCTCGAAATGACACCCGCTTCGAACGCACGAAGCCTCTACGAGTATCCACCCGAGATTAAACGAAACTCTTGTTTTTCCCTTGCTAGAGGTAATCAACCAAGAATCTAACTTAACCTTAGTTTCTACCTCTTCAATCAACTATTAATTTTAGTGTAGAAGTTGTGCTCAACACATGAGCAAAAATGGTAGAGACAAAATTGCAAAAACTCTTCTCTTTTTCACCTCTTTTTACAAAAACGTTTTTCCAATTTTTCTTACAAGAGAAGGAAGAAGAGAGATGTTAGAATGGTGGCTAGGGTTTGGAAAAAGGTGGGGTATTTATAATGTTAATTTAGGGTATGTTTTAATCATCTCAACCACAATGGATGGCTAGATTTAAACATGACAAAAGTAACTTTTACTTTTACCATCCAATGGAGCTCTCCATTAGATGTACCTTTATCCCACTTTATTCCAAACCCACTTCATCAAATGGACTTCTCCATTTAATGTTAAATTGGGCTTGGGCCAATTTCTATTTATGCCATTTTCGTTTTTGCCACTTATGCCAACTTTTGGCCCACCCGACAATTGTTACGATTAATTGTATTTGCTCAATTTTGTTGAGAAATAAATTTGTATACCATGTCCAACATGTAATAAATTTATTCTAAGATCAAGTTAGTCATCTCCATGACATTTTTATTTGTTTCGTTTTCTCTCTTGGGTGTGACCTCGTAGGATCTATATCGTGTTGACAATAGAATCAAAACTTCTTTTAATTCTATAAATTATAAGCGGCACCTAGCAATATGCATTATAATTACTCAACATATAAAGATGATATGAACCAATCAACATCACGATCCTAAAGCAATATTTAATTGCTTGTGTCAATTCACGTGTCACATGATATCGGGAATAAATCCAAGACAGGAGAGTGTCATCCTTGCAAATTTATTCTTTTCTTGATTCCAAGTAATTCAGTAAATAATGATCAAACTAATTGATCATAATTGCATGCATACTTTATTACTCCATCAAGGGGCCCGAAGATATCATCACTCACATATGAAATATGAGGGACACTGGTATTCTTGATAAATATCTTTTCCTCCGCACAAGACACACATATTGAGATATTATCTGTATAGCTGCCAGTTACGGTCAGCGTTGGACAACACCTACAGATACATGTATCTCATGTAGAAAAAGTAATCATCTCATACCAAAGAATTCAAGACACAAATGAAACATTAATGACACTAACACAATCCATGTTATGTTTCATTCTTGGGTCATGTCCAATCTCCTGATCTCCATCAGGTATTTATGTGATTAAATTGGTAGCTCCTTACCATATGATCCGTAGAACATGATCATCATTTAATCCACATACTAATCTTGTACCGGTAAATAGTGTTCCTTCTTAATTACCAAGATTAGGGACATTTAGAGTATTCGTTATATTATTATTATAGAGTTCTACATTTCAAGTCCTCAACTCGAAAAATCCATAATATAATTAAATACTCAAGGAACAAAATGATTCTTTCATTTCATGAACAAAACATAGAAACATCCATAAATGGTTGGCTTCTAGATCATAACACTAACAAATTAAACAACTACTAAAATTTTAAAGAGTCCGTCTAAAATGTAGAATTAAACAACTACAACTCAAATTTTAAGGACTTCGTCTAGTATGATATCGATGTAATATGACACCAACTACAAACTTGATTGAATATACTTGAAACGACTAATTCAAACCGTTCAAACCGATTTACTTTATTAGTGATGCGTTTACATGCAAAAAAATTATATTTTCTAGTTATTTTAGTATCAAATCAAGCAGTAAAATTTTTTGAAAAATGAATACATTAAAATTAACTTAAAAACTCACACATTTGACCGCTTGACTTAATACTAAATAAATTTGAAAAATTATAAATTTTACATGTAAACGCACAACTATTGAAATAGATTGGTTTGAACGGTTTGGATTCACCATTTGAAGTCAATTCGATAGGTTTTGGAGTTGGTGTTATATAGGCTGAAATGACACTTATGTCATACTAGCCAGACTCAATTTTAAGATTTCAAAACATATTATTCATGCTCTTTAGAGGTACGCACCAATCCTAGCTGGTGCGCCAGTTGGGGAAGCACACGAATTCGGTGCGCGCGCTGGAGAAGCGCACCAAACGGTGCGCGTACTGGGGAGGCATACCAAGTGGTTTTGGCCTATAAAACCAATTTGCATACCAAATCTGTGCTCACTCCGCTCCAACCGTGCACCAGCTCTAGTAAAAGGTAAATTTTTGTTTTTTTTCTAATTTATTTATTTATTTTATTGTTTTGTAATTAGTTATTTGGGTATAGGTGATTCAAATAAACAATAATTTTTTTTCAAATTGTATCTAAATAGTCCGAATGGTTCATAAACATTACCATATATAAATAATTATATTTATTCAATTTTTAGAACAAAATTGATCAGAATATTACCATTTTTATACCGATGGTATCCAAAATATACAATATTTTTAATTTACCATATTTGTTCTATTTTAGATCAAAATTGATTAGAAATGCACCAAATTGGACCTATATTGTCTGAAATTATCCAAGATTGTACCATTTTTTTACTGTTAGTGTCCAAAAATTTACAATATTTTTAATTTACCATATTTGTTCTATTTTAGACCAAAATTGATCAGAAATGCACCAAAATGGGCATGTATTATCTGAAATTATCCAGAATTGTACCTTTTTACCGATGGTGTCCAAAATTTACAATATTTTTTTAGTACGGCGTCAACAAGCAGTACCAAAGAAACTCCTGAAGATTACGAAGCATGGGATTTGGATTTGGAGCTGGCCTCTACCGTATTTCCGCACATGACGAAT
The DNA here is from genome assembly GCA_011114355.1 of Carex littledalei. Lineage (NCBI taxonomy): Eukaryota > Viridiplantae > Streptophyta > Magnoliopsida > Poales > Cyperaceae > Carex > Carex littledalei. The sequence goes on from CM022087.1 coordinate 6,502,768, forward strand.
GAGAGTATTAGCCCTGTGTGCTAGTTCCCGTATAAGAACTACAAGATCACAAATTCATATGTAAGTTTACATTTGATAACTACCTACAATTAATTTTAAATTTTCATTTGAATAAGTAGGTAAGTTATATTTTTGTTTATTTTGAAATTTAAAGCAGACTCATACCCTCACGGCGACACCGAATAACTGCATGAATATCAAGTACGACGAGCGATATGCACCGGTGTTACATAGGATAGGTCTGTGGCATGTCTCCTAGATCACCAAACTCAAGGCAGATGTCACCCTTTTATTTGCGCTAGTCGAGAGGTGGCGGCCGGACACACACATTCCACTTGCCTATTGGAGAGATTACGGTGTCTCTACATGACGTGAGTTGTCTGTGGGGCCTTTCCAATACTGGAGATGATGTGACGGAGGTGGAGTACGGCGACTACGCACTGCTCGTTAACGACTTGTTGGGCCCCGGGTTGTGAAGGAATTAGTCATCCGAGGTTTGGTTACTTGACAGTTCATCCAAGGTTGAGGACCTGGATTGTGAAGCACTATCATTCATAAGTAATAAACTCTAAATTATCCCTTATCAAGGTATTAGCATAGGAACTCTAATTACACCTGAGATCAGTGTGAGGATTAAAGGATGATCATGTTTCACAGATCATAGCGACCAGAATGTCGATTTAATCTCATAGATGCATATAAGAGTTTATATGGCATTGGATTGACCATACATGAACATTATCTGGATTCTGTGTTTGTGTCATTAATAGTTCATGTGGTGTTGTTGTCTTATGTCTGAGACATTTGGTTTTCTTGCTTAAGAAATGCACGTCAGTGGTTGGTGTTTACCGCTTACCGTAATAGAGAGCTATAAGGACATCATTCTCTATGTGTAGGACTTATGTTGAGAAGTTCACTTATGTCAAGAAAACAAATATCCCTTATGCGCTTATGTTGCGTAAGCGATGATATTTTTTGGGTCCCTTGATAGAGTAGCATTATATATGGCCACCACGATCAATAGTTGAGCGTGGATATTTTGATACGAATTTTGAGTTTAGATCCGGACCGTGTGGTTTATTTTGATACGAATATTAAAAAGATCCCGTGCATTCTATTTTGAACCTTATTTATTCAAATTTTGATTGGACGGTTCGGATCGAAGCTCAAAATATGAGTTACCTCATAGGATCAGGACTGTTATGCTTCGTTTCTTTCCATTAATACAATATTGACCTGGCCTTTTTACTTTTATCTATTTATTGATATTATTGTTATAATCATGATTATCTTCTAGTGAATCTGATTAACTGCTGTTCTTTAGGTTAATTGAATGTTTTAGTGGTTGATAAACTTGGATGTGTCTTAATTTGTTGACTGTTTCTATCTTTGAATTATCTGTTGGTGTTTTGTTGCTTTAATGCTTAGATGTAATTGTAGTTTATCTTAGGATCTTGATTGTAAGTTTTGTTTCTATGGCACTGTATGCTGTAAGAACTTGGGTTGTATGTGGGTATCAACTTCTGATACCTTCATGCAGTTTTTGATTTCTATGAAATTGGTGAAATGGTCTACTTTTTTTTCAATAAAAAATAATCATGATTATCTTATGTGCATGTCTCATCTCTGAGTGACTTTTTCTCATTTCTGTCAGGAGTACTTTGCTTCACTTTTTATTTTATTTTATAAAGCACTATACTTTTTTTTTATATATAAAGTATCAAGAACACTCCGCTTCACTATACAAGTATCAAGCTCTGTTTGTAAATATTCTTTAGGAAATTAGGTGTGTTTAGGAATTTGGCTGAACAAAATTATAAATAATTTTGAGGTTCCAAAAAAGAATTCGAAATCACTCTAACACTCTTGCTTCAGTCCCTCTTCTTCTACTCTCCAATTCCAATCCGAACTACAATCTTTCTTTTCACAAGAAAGGCAAAAGCTTCGGACAATTTTTCCTCAGATTTTGTTGTATCGTTCTCTCACCGGAAATAAAGAAAAACCAAATGTGCCACAATAGAATAAAAAAAAAAAAGTGTTTATCAAGATAGAAAGGGCTAATTTTGATATTTTCAAGTTTTGGAAAATAGACGACAAATTTGCCCAAACCACCACATGTCAAATGAAGACTGGCTAAATTAAACCTTCCCCGGCAGCTATCTGGCTATCTGCTACTAATTACGCCGATTTTTTTTTAATATCCAACATTAAATAAAAAATAATACAAATATTCTGAAAAAAATTTAAAATGACCGGACCGCCAAAAATTTCGACGGCCGAGAAAAGAATTGGGCCGTCGATATTTTCGGCGGCCGAGTAACATAAATTTTCCACTTCATCTCTGTGGTTTCTGTCAAAACCGTTTTTTATATTAATAGTTTTTTATTTAATTATAAATTTTTATGATTTTTTTATTTGTTCTATAAAAATATTAGAAATATTTTATATATTTCTTCAAAAATAGATGGCATACTATATAATTTGATTTATTAGAAAGACTGCAATAAATAACCCGGATCAACATTTTTCAGGCCAGATTTTTTACAGCTGTAAGAAAAATTAAAATATTTCTGTGTACTGAAAAAAAAAATGTTTTGAATATGAGTAATTGATCCGAGTTCAAAAGTCACTTCTGAGTAAATAAAGAAAATATTATGATCCTTCTAGTATATTTAAATTCTAAGATATTGTATCTATTTTGAAAAAAATTGAAAATAAATCATTCCATGTGACAAAAGTCAGAGAATTTTTTTGTTTTTTCAAAAATAGAAGGATCACAATATTTTATGTATTTATCTAGAAGTGATTTTTGAACCGGAATCAATAACTCAGATGCAGAATATTTTTATTTTTTTCCAATAACACACAAATAAATATTTTAATTTTTCTTCCAGCTGCAAAAAAATCCAACCTGAAAAATATTAATCCAAATTATTTGTTGCAATCTTTCTAATAAATTAAATTATATAGTATTACATCTATATTCAAAAATTTATAATATATTTATAATATTTTAATAGAAAAATAAAAAAATCATAAAAATTTCTAATTAAATAAAAAACCATAAATATAAAAGTCAGAAACCGCAAAACCGAAAAAAGCAAGTGAAAAATTTATGTTACTCGACCGCCGAAAATTTTGACAGCCCAATTCTTTTCTCGGCCGCCGAAAATTTCAGCAGTCTGGGCATTTTTAATTTTTCTTACAATTGTAAAAAATCTGACCTAAATAATGTTGATCCAGATTATTTGTTAGTCTTTCTAATAAATCAAATTATATAGTATTACATCTATATTTGAAAGAAATATATGAAATATTTCTAATATTTTAATAGAAAAATAAAAAAATCATAAAAAAATTTAATTAAATAAAAAACCATAAATATAAAAGTCAGAAACCGAAAAACCGAAAAAAGCAAGTGAAAAATTTATGTTACTCGACCGCCAAAAATTCGACAGTTTGAGCATTTTTAAAATTCTTCATAATATTTGAACATTTGTATTATTTTTTATTTAATGTTGGTTATTAAAAAAAAAAAAATCGGCTAATTACGCGTCCCATGCAAAAGTCCACCGTCCTCATTTACCTGATCCATTCCACTTTTGACCAAGACTTCATATCAGCACGCCACTAAACTATATATACGGACAACTAATTTTCTATGACAACGCCATTTTTTAATTTGTTATTATCGATTCTCAAATAAATTCAATACCCAATCTTATCCAATCCGAATGGCATTCTGATCGTAATTTACAAGAAACCAATGGCTACCTGCCAAAATGATCTACCCGAGAAAGAAATTGTATATTCACCGTCTTCGCCTCTTCGGCCAGAGCGAGACATTAATTAGCATAGCGCCTCCCTCATCTAAATAACTAATCCATCACATAAATCTAACCCACTTAGTTAATCGGATATTACCTACTCATGACTCATCCAATGGGCTAGCAAATTTTGTTTAACCCAGTTTCCGCATAAAGAATTAGCGACCGGTGCAATTAAAAACAGCTTATCAAAGTCAAATCGTATCGTCTCTCCAATTTTCTATTTCCAAGAGAAGATAAGATATACACAGTTGAAAGTTAAGTTCCTGTTTAAAAACAGTTCCAGTTAGCATAAACAATGAATTTATCATTTCTATAACCCGTTCCTAGACCACGCATATGACTTAAAAATAGATCACACATATAAATTGAATGCATCTCTACTTAGTGTTTTAAAATTCAGTTATATTCGGTAAATATACAGCTGTATATTTCTATTCAGTGTCCAGCCGAATAGAAAATAACTATTCAAACCGAATATTGAATCCATGCTTTAAAAAAATTAAAAAATATTCAAAACTCATTAAAAGAGTTCCAGACCCGAATTCATAACCCATTAAATGAGTTCCAGACCCACCAAGTATCTTTTCAAACGCCTCACTCAAAAGTCTTTTATAACCTCTCTACATGCTGTCTTATTGTATTTAAGTACTATGAGATACTGGAATTAAATATTTAATAAAAAAATCCGCATATATAAATCCGAATAAGAATCCACATATTCGGCAGCGGTATGCAGTGACCTTCCGAATAGGCATGAGAACCGAATATTAAAACACTGTCTCTACTTATTTTATTTTATAAATACAAGTCCGTAAACACACGCACCCTTCAAGATGAAAGCCCTAATGAAAGGATTTAAACCACTACTGGTTAGACCATAGCGGTCTAACACCAGTGGCAAATGCACTTGTTGATCTGATATATTATGACCTCTGAAATCATCAACCAAATTACTTCCGCACTAAATTCCATAACACACATCATAAACCGTCCCTGTATGCACGTAAATGCAACTAATTATTTATCTTATATATGACCTCTCAAACCATCAACCAAAGAAACCTCCTGCACCTGCCAGCCAATGGCGAGACACCTGAGCAATTAAATCTTTTATGCATATTGAATAATGTACTTATGCTTCCTCGATTGTATAATCAACCCGAATGTCAATACTAAACAGTCAAATTTGTTAATGATCTTATTATTGGCAATTATTAACCTACCTAGGGCTCTGAAACAGGTTTCCATTAATAGTAGCAGCATTGTCTTCCCTAGTGAAGAACTGATTCAAAACCCAAATTGATTCATTTCAACAGTACTGGATTGCATATGCAAATTGGAAAACACAATGGAAAAGAAAGATTTTCAACATGTTGGTTAATGATGTTTTACAGTGGAATAATTGCCAAAAAAGAATCTTCGTAAACAGCTGCAGTAACGACCACACAAACTAAAATTCAACACCAACGAATTACAAATATATCTGAGCCAGCAACTATATATATTTCCATAAAAAGGCTAAAAAAAGAAAAAGAAAATAGCAATGCTAGCATAGATAATAACCATACATTTGGGTGCAATTTGAATTTTTTTTTTGTCATCATTATAAATCAATTCGAACAAAATCAACCAATTTTTCAAACAAGTAGAAAAATGGCACAAGTTCAAAATTCGCCACATAACAATTCAATACCAAAAACCAGACACAAGTTCTTGTCACTCTATAATATACCACTATCACCGTCGCAAATGCAAGCCAAAAATGATATGCAGCGACATTTATGGAAAAATTAAACAGGCAACTCAGCAGCAGAACTTAGCCAAAAAACATTAGAAAGAGGCCCCAACACACTACGCTACAATCCAATACTGCCATACAAGTATAATTAATATAAACCCAATTTGAAAAAGAAAACTCAACCGACCACCAATGGAAACAAAGTGAAACTTAAATTAGCAATTTAAGACAAGACAACGAGAAATAGACTAAATTAACTACTCAACATACTATTTGCTCAATTTCTTAAGAACTAAGCGATGTATCTAGTTGAAGATTGGCTCTTTTCAATTTCCTTTTGGTAAAAAGGATTCCGTCCTTTTCATTTAAAAACTTCAGAACCCCACCAATTCACCAAACTACACTACAGCCAGAATCCATATATAAGAAAATACAAATATGCACACAAAAAGGGGATTAAAATCATCACACTGGAGAAATGATATGCAAGAAAAAAAGAAAATTCGAATTAACTATTACTATTTGGGCTACTAAATTAAACCCAGCATCTGCTACAATAGCCATAGATACTGCAAAAGCAACTGCTATATTATCAGAGCTACCAAAATTTACAGAAAGGACAAAAGAGAAAACAAAATAGCATCCCCATAATAATCAAACAAACCAACAACCAACTGATGACGCGATCTTTCTAACCCCCTTCTCTTCCAAGAAAGAAAGGAAGAAAAAAAAAAGTACCTTTGAGCAGAGCCGGACTTCAGGCTCCAAAAAAACGGAAATTAAATATTCCCATGAGGTCCACCCAACTTTTCCTCCTTTCACCTCCACCGCTCACCGCCCCCTCCGCCTTATCCTCACCGCCTTCCTCTCCTAGAACATTCTGAGCTTCTTCTTCCAGCGTACCAGCCTCCGTACTCTCACCACTTACCGCAGCCTCTTCTAGAACCTTCTCTTCCAGCTCACCCGCCTCTTCTGGAATCTTCTCTTCGACTTCCCCCTTCTTGTTTTTCTTCTTTCCATTCTTATCGTTCTTATCATTTTTCTCTTTCTCGACTCCAGCCAGGTGCTCTTCAAAGGCATCGATCGCCTGGTCGATGATCCCCTTGTCAGGGGAGCTGTTCCACCTTGACCAGAAGCTCTTGTAGCACTCGAAACAGCCACAGCCGATCATCGGACGGTGAGAAGCCGCCGCCCTGGGTGCCACGTGGCACTTCATCGACCTTGTTATCAGGTAAGCCAGCACCTCCTTGTCTTTCTCCCCCAGCCCCGCCGTCAGAGCTTGGATGTCCGCTGGTAGGAGCTTCAGTGGTGAGGTGACATCGCCGGAGACGGAGCTGGCCGACGGACCTGGAGAAGGGTGCACTTTCCCCTTCCCCTTTCCCTTGGGGTATGGACCCTTCATCGCCTGAGTTTCTCTCCTTTTTCCCCTTCTCTCTCTTTTTATGATTCTTTTGGGGACTGAAATGTATTTTTTTGTTTTTTTGATGAAGGGACTGAAATGTAGAAAGTTACTAGGGTTTATCTCTTTGGTGGAGAAGAAAGAGGAAAAGACAGTCATCTCTTAGTGCCTTTATTCAATAGACTAGTTACCTCGAGTTGGCTCTTTCTCTTGATTGTAAATGACAGGACCCACAGTTCAGGGAATATTATGGTCTACATTAAATATTACATCAGGTCTACGGGGCCTTTGCTTTTGAGGGGACTTGTCGCTGTTAGGAGAGCTGAGTGACAACTTTATGTCAGGTGTCTTGTTAACTGGTTAGAATATTTGATGACCGGCTATAGCAAGTGAAGAGTACCGATGAAGTCAATACGGACGGTCCAGATTCGTTTATCTGATAGAGTACCCTAGTGTAGCCTGTAGGTTTGTTTTTTGATTGGAAGAATTCTGAGTAGCCTAAATCGGAGATCGGCTACTGCTGAAACTGTGGCAAACTTGGATCATGTCTAAATTTCGGATCATGAAAATTGGACGGTGGATATCAGATCATGAAAATCTTCCGATAGTACATATAACGTATAAACTGTATCGTTTAATTTTGATCGGATGGTCTGTGTTCGACTATGCTATTACATATCCAGCAGCAGATGCGGACTCCGCCTTTTCGGAGCTCTACCAAAAGTGGTTTCAATAATATCTCGGAGGAATTCGCATCCTCTGAGATATCTCAACTTTTGCGTGTTATTTTGGAAAATCTCAACCGTTCATATACATTCTGCACGAATCTCAAATCACAAATATTACTGGTCCCCGCATTATCCCCGAATAGGCACCGGACACGTCAGTCACGCAAAAGTTGAGATATCTCAGAGGATACGCACTCATCTTGGAGGACAGGAGGAGATTATTGATTTTACTAATTTATCCCTGAGGAATCGTATCCCACATTTCCCACCATTAAAAGGAATGGGTAATTCAGGAAAAACGGAGAAAAGGTTTAAAAAATTTATAAAACTTTTTCGTGTTTGGCGCCGTGTGGGATTGTTTTATCGAAGCGGTCCAATAGCGTTCTTTGACAAGGATGCCCCTGGTAAATTATTAATTTCATTTATTATCTAAACAACATTTTAGGAAAAATTAGTTTGGCAAGATAAGGCAGTAATCGTTTGATTCTTTTGGTAAATTCGTCCTGGTAGTGGTAGGCTAAAATGCAGAGGTCAAAGCTAAATTGAATGAGGTCCATCTTTTGGAAATCCTTTGACCAGTTCAAAACTTCAGATAGATGGTTTTTTGTTTTAGCATTTTTGACCTTCAAGAGGATTTCCCAAAATAGGAAAAAAAAAAGTTCCGGCTGGTCCAAATGATGGTTTACTTTGTATTTTGTATATACTGTATTTTTTTTATGAGAAAGCATGCTGAGACGAGAGGATGTAGTTAAATCGAACATTGCAAGGTGGTATAATTTTGTATTGAACATTAGTTATCATATACTGATCAAAGATTATTAAACAAAAGAAGTTCAACACACAAGTCATTATCAATGTATGGGGCCATGTTTTTCAAATACTCGACTACTCGAGACCAAGAAAATTACAAGCAAGGAAGAAATAAAATTATGGAATTGAGAAGTAAAACTATTCACCGAGACAGTTCACGAGATCAACATCAAACAGGTGTAACACAAATGAATTTGACTTGTTTCGCTTTCATCAGCGAAATTCCCAATGGTAAAATAAATTGTTGAAGTTCATATATTGGCAGAATCGAGTATCTATGTTTAATTTTTTTTTTTTGTCAATTTATTATTATGTTTTTTAATTACTAGATTGGTTTAAGCTAGAAGACTGATCGAACTGGGATGATAATTAGATTAAATGATTAGATTAGAAGAAATATCACGGACTCGAGTTGTAAAAAAATAGAACATAAAATATTTCTAACGATTTCGCATATTTATCTCATTTTCAAACCACCCGAATATATACACAAAAGAATATTAATTAAAGACCAAAAAATGAACAACTTGTCTAACTTCACTCCAACTTTTTTTTTCGGATTCAAAACAATTTTTCTTCTATATATCATTATTTATCAGCTGAAAGGCATTAATGTTTATTAACAAAAAGTCATAAAATTAATCTACATATAAGTTATTTTCATTTGAATTTTTCTAGTTCCTTAACTTTTTTTAACCGTATATGATCATATCTTGAACTCCATGAATTACTACAAAGGTTATCTAAAACCACTTGGTAAAAAGAAGAATATAGGTATAAATTTGCAAATCATTTGGATCCCGCGTGTTCATGTATCTTCATTTCATTTAAACATGTGGACTACAATAAAATTCAAAATAAAATCAATTTTCGACCATAAAAATTTAGTGGTTGTTACATCAAACTACACCGGGTAGTTGGAATATTCTTCGGTCCTTGTCATTGTTACGGCACCTATATATTAAAAGACATCAACCTTATCCATTTTCCTTTTTTTAAACATTGAACACTCAATTTAAAATAAAATGGATAATTCAATCTGATCTTTTATGAAGGCGGACTATAGTGAGTCAATGGTACTGTAGCGTGAATTAGTTCATATTATGAATCGTTTTTTTAATTTTTAAAATTCAGATAATTGATATGCATTGTAGTACAATGCATATTGCGGATTGGTTCATATTATGAATCATTTTTTTAGTTTTAAAGTTCAAATAGTCTATTTGAGCCGTTTAACGTGATCTCCATAGCAGATTGTATATACATTTTTCTGGTGCTCATCTCGCTACATTAAAAAAGTAATTCCATCAACATACTAGGAAGTAGGGGTGCAAATGGGTCGGATACGGATCGGATAGTGGTAAAACCATATCCGTATCCGTTTTTATTTTTCGGATACGGATACGGATCGGATATCAAACAGATACGTACGGATATGGATCGGATCTCGGATATTCGTATATATATATATAGAGAGAGAGAGAGAGTATGGCTAATTTGCTGCTGGCAGCATTTCGGCCAAGTGCTGCCAGCAGCAAATCTGTTATTCTGATGTTCAAATAACCGATCCGAACTGTTCAACATGTTATAAATATTGAAATGTGCTTGGAGACCAAATTTTACATTTTTTGGAATTTTTTTACTATTTATTAAGCCACTTTGAAAATTCCAGATCATATGGTCCAGACTGTTTTTACTGTTCACCCGGATCTGGAATTTTCAAAGTGGCTTAATAAATAGTAAAAAAATTTCAAAAAATGTAAAATTTGGTCTCCAAGCACATTTCAATATTTAGAACATGTTGAACGGTTCGGATCGGTTATTTGAACATCAGAATGGCTGATTTGCTGCTGGCAGCACTTGGCCGAAATGCTGCCAGCAGCAAATTAGCCATACTCTATACACACACACACACACACACACATAAATATTATCATAATATATATTAAAATATATGGTATATATACTACTATTCAGATACGGATAATTAAAATTCAAAACTATATCCGTATCCGTATCCGCATGGATATTCAGATATCGGATTTCTGTATCTAATTTCAGGATACGGGTTCAGATACGGTCGGATATTATCTAATCTGTTTGCACCCCTACTAGGAAGGTATAATCGAATTACTGTAAGAAACAAGCTTTATTTTGAATATGATCGAATAATGAATATATTTGTATATTATCTTTAAACAATTTTCAGTCCCTTGATCTTATGTAAAAGTTGAACTTGAAAAATTTTAAATTTCAACAATAAATATTGTCGACTTAGCTGAAATTAAATGATATTCTCACTAATTAGAAATGTGAACTGATACAATACAGTGGGAAACTAAATATTAAATAGTCGGATAGCTTGATCTTCAATTTTGACCTTCAATTTTTACTAAAAAAATTATAATGAAAAACTAGAGGACCCGATGTAATATTTCAAATTTTCAAAGAGTATATATTTGAAATAAAGTCAAGATGAAAAATATTTACGGTTGTGATACATCGAGATGAGCTTTCTTTTTAAACATATCAGTATTAAAAATGCTGCAATCATTTTGCATATATCAAGAATGAAACTCAGTAATTTTTTTAATACAATATTTTAGTTCAAAATGTTACCTGTTTAGCAGCGTGTACGTGTTGTTCATGAATTTTTCATATCAGTATAAAATGCTACGATCTTTTTGTTTCACATGTTCAGATTAGAATGGAACTCACCAATCCGAAAGAGTGTGTAATTTATTGTGAGCGATACATATACGCATCAGTATAAAATTCTATAATCTTTTTCTTCTTTTTTTATAATATTTGTTTGTTATATGAACTATTAATAATTCTAGTAAATATTTTTTGAGTAAACATTAATTAGAGATCAAATTATCTAAATATTTAATATCCACAATATATTTTATCATCTCTATTTTGAACTTGCGACGTTCCATATAGAAGACATTACTTTTGGAACTAAATCAAAAGTTGATTCATGTTCTTGTAAATATTTTTATTCTGATGAATTATGAAGGATAACTCTATCTTTATATACAATAATATAAATTTTTTACGCTAAATTTTATTCTTATTCATAGCTACTATCTTGAGCACATATCTCTTAATATATGTCTGTACTATGCATATACAAATTCATTTTCTTTTATTCTTCATTTGTTCGAAACTGATATTATAAAAAAAAAAAGGCAATGTGCAAATAATAACGGAAAAATTACGAGGGACCACCTTTTCTTCTCCTTAGTCGAGGGGCACTGAGATTTTCAATTTCAGAAATATAGAAAATATATAAACACCTTCGCTCCTTTTTCATTGGTCGGTGAAAGTCTCTAGTACCGATAAATTCGTTAAACTTTATCAGCGATGTGGATTTGTCACAGCCGTCAGATGAAAGTTTTGGATCGCAACGATGGCTGTCGCGATTTTGGGGTTAAAAAAGTAAACGGTGGTCCATCAGATGCACCAGGTTCAGTTCATGCCTTTTTATTTTTTTATCTTCCTCTCTTTTTACACCTTATCATTTGTGGCTATCTCTAAAGTGTCATACCGTAACTAATATCTCGTGATTTTGGTCTTCTACCTGATGATCAAAATATCAAGGGATGGTCACGGCACGCGAATAATCATGCCACATGAGTCACGCTGTTCCTAAATGTGCCGTGTCCAAATGTGACTCGCGTGACCATTTGATAATAATTTAGGTTAGTTTATTCAAAATTCACCATTTGATTAAGATCTAACGGTCCTAATTACACGTGACTCAGGTGACCACATGTCGTACCGTGTCAAATTTTCTAAAAATGATCACAACACACAAATAATCACAGTACGTAACCGACCCACATGTCGTGCCATAATCGTACCATTAAGTGACGGAACCGGCTCCGCCGTAATATTTTTTCCACTCTAAATGGGGGCACCACACTAGAACTAGAAGACAAAAACAAAAAATAAAAAATTAGAGTATTTGAAAAAATGTTAAGTCTCATTCATAGATTAAGTTATTTATTAATGACGTGAGTTAATAAAAGAAGATAATAATTTAGAATGAGTGAGGCTATGGTACAATGCATAACGTAGACCGGTTCGTATTATGTATGGATTTCTCTCTCTTTATAGAGGAGGGTTTCAAATGCCTTCATTTTTTGTGCCTCCATCATGCCTCCATTTTTAAAAACTTTAATAACTCAAAATTTAAAACTTAAAAGTCAAAATAAAACCGTTGGATATGATCTACATCATTTTATCTATGTGCTCATAAAAAATTATCACATTTCGATTTTGTTTTTATGTGAATCAATAAGTTGAAAAATCAACGTCTAGAAATTATCCACATTAGTACGTTTTTTACAAGCTCTTGATGACAACCAAAACAAAATTGAAATGTCATAATTTTTTACACGTGTATAGATAAAATGATGTAGATCATATCCAACGGTTTTATTTTGACTTTTAAGTTTTAAATTTTGAGTTATTAAAGTTTTAAAAACGGAGGCATTTGAACCCTGCTCCTCTTTATATACCTTATTCTTTGTTTTCAAAATTCAAATAATGAATCTAAACCGTTTAACGTAATTTTCATTGAAAATTACTTGCATACTAAAATTTATGAGTGAGCCTATGGTGCTATGCATAGCATGGATGGAGTCCGTGCTACGGCTTAAAATTTGACTTTTCAAAATTCTAACGGTCGATCCAACCGTTCAATGTGATAATCATATGAATATGTACTTGCAAACTAAATTTTATATTTTTTCGAATTTTTTTACTATATTTTTAGATAGGTAGAAAAATCAGTGTTTTCTGAAAATTCTGGACCATCAAAGTTCTACCTATCTAAAAAAATAGTAAAAAAATTCGAAAAAATATAAAATTTAGTTTGCAAGTACATATTCATATGGTTATCACATTGAACGGTTGGATCGACCGTTAGAATTTTGAAAAGTTAAATTTTGAGCCGTAGCACGGACCCCATCCGTGCTATGCATAGCACCATAGCCTCACTCAAAATTTATATTTGTAAGTTTTTTCTACTGCTTTTTATTTTTTTAGATATGTAAAAAATTATTACTTTTGAAAATGGCTGAAATGTTTAAATTATATACTTTTCTATCTATCTAAAAAAATAGTAAAAAAATTCAAAAAAATGTAAATTTGATCTATGAGTACATTTTTATACAAAGATCATGTTGAACGGTTCATACCGCTAGTTTGGACTTTGACAACAAAAATACTAATCCATAATACGAACCAATCGATGTTGTGCTGTTTTTTAATGCTCTAAAAAAAGAGCAAATATGCCCTATAATTTTAAAAAATTCGAAAAATGCCCTATCTACCCCACTGTGGAGCAGTCGTTTTCCAAAGCCGAACACCCCACTGTGGGGGGTTGGCTATCAATTTTTTTATTTTTTTTATTTTAAGAGATGTTTAGTGTATATAGAATAAATGTTTTACATATTGACACTAACAGTAATTTGGTCTTGCTGCTTCTATGATTTTTTTTTCTTTTTTTTTCTCTCTTTTGGATACTTTTTTTCTTTGATTTTGTAAATATAATATATGACAAAGAAAATATATGTGTGTGAAACTAGAGCTGAATCTTAGATATTGTATAGAACCCATGTACCAAGAAAATATACTCATATTATTTTTCATAAAATATTGGCAATTTTCTTTTATTTTTAAGCCATTTTTTCATATTTCATAAATCATAAAAAAATAGTAAACAAATTCCAAAAATAATAAAAATTGGTATTAAGTTCATTATATAACCAATTTACTAAGCTACTTAGATCGAAGTTTAAAGTTTATATGATAGGTTTTTGACTTACCGTTATTTTTCAAAAACAACAATTGCAGTTGTGAGGTCCTAAATGGTGTTTTTTTTGGAATTTTTAGTGTGCAGGACATTTTGTAAGGTAAACCTTAGTTTATCTTCAAAATTCGTATCTCCTCCTCCCAAGCTTTCCAAAAAGTGGTCGAACGCTCAAAACACTAAAAAAGTTATGGTCGGTCAAAGTTAGTCCCCTCTCAGTTTGAGCTATTTTAGACATACATTTGGATTTCAAATTGAATGTACGTGATACATTTAGCTTTGAAATAACTCAAACAATATTTATTTATTTACTTATTCTTAATGGATTTTGGATTCGGATTGTATTAGATTTACTGTGAGACCAATATAGACCAAAATCAAATAATAAGAGTATCCAAAAAGAGAGAAAAAGGAATAAAAATCACAGAAGTAGTGAGACCGAAAACATTCTATACATACTAAACAATCTTTAAAAAATATCATAGTCAAACCGCCCCATAATCAGGGCTTTTTTCGAATTTTTTAAAATCAGAGGGCATATTTGCTAATTTTTTTAGGACATTAAAAAAAATCGGGACGTTGTGCATAATATATTACCATAGCCTCACTCATTGAGAATGAAGATAGAAATTGAGTGAGACTGTGGTATTATACCTAGCGCACATTGGTTTGTAATTGGATCAATATCTTTATCCAAACAGTTGATCTGAACCGTTCAATCTATTCTTGTATGAAAATGTACTTGTAGACTAAATTTAATATTTTTAGATTGTTTTTAAGTATGTATAAGATCACTAGTTTTGAATTGTCAAAAATCTTCAGATCAAGTGACTTTCTACCTATCTAGAAAATAGTAAAAAAAATCTATAAAATATATATATTTTTTAGGAAACTATAAAGTATAAATTTTGATTTACAAGTACACTTTTATATAGTGATCATGTTGAATAGTTCAAATCAACTATTTATATTTCACAAAAAGAAACATTGATTCAAAGTACGAACCGACATACACTATGCAGCGTACCATAGCCTCACTCTAGAAAATTTGAGAACAAAACATTACGAAATAATATAAAGTCCTTAAATTAGAAGATAACTCCGGATATTAATAGATGCATAGAAATATAAAATATTATAAGTTTGGATAACACCTTTCAATTCAAGTCATACGACAAAGACATATAAGTATATTTGATTTGGACTTTTTTAAATAACTGTCGTAACGAATTCTCAAATATTATTTGCAAGTGTTGTAGTAATTTAAGCACTTGAAGGTGTTTTAATGCACCGAATAAAAGTGCATGATGATTTTAAGACATGGTAAATTAAAGTACCGAACTTTTCAACTTTTGACCTTTTTACCTTACTATTTCACCTTCTTACATAGAAAATTAGGATAATTTGACCTTTTATCTAAAATGATATACCATCCTTTTCGCTTTAAATTTACTTCACTTGCAAACACAAGCTTAATTGATTTGCAAACATTAAGGCATTTTGAGGTGAAGTAAAATTTAAAATAGCTCAAGAGGTAAAGTAAAATTAAAACGCTAAATTTCTTAACTCTTGACATTTTCTTTAACATTTTTTACTTTTACAACTACACTTGCTAACACAGCACATTACGAACAATTTGACAACACAGACGACCACAAAGCACGCAGCGCATAAATAATAGTCGAAATTAGAGATCAATCAATACAATTAATTAATTTTATAGGTTGTCCATGTCATACCAAAGAACGCGTCAAATATGAAACAGTTGTGACAAAACATTTTGGATGGTCCAGTGTTTTGTTCGCACAAGGAGAGTTTATGGTTAAAAAAGGCGCTCAGACGCTCAGTCAAGTTATCTTTTTTAATCCTTCGACAGTGAACGATGGATTGAGTGAATTCGGTTCACCTCCGGTTCGGATTACTAATTTCATACCGCTTTTTATTTGTGATACAAATTTCAAAAACAGACCCCTATGTTTAAATAGGTATTGAATTTTTATCGTGCGATTAGGAGTTCATCTCAGCTCATTAAAACGAGTGCGGTACCATATTCAGATTGAGTGTGGGAACGAGAGGAGTCTGTGTTCTCTGAGAAACCTCAAATTTTCAGTTTATCTAAAATCGGGTCAAATATTTTACGGTGCCTATTCGGATTGTACGGTCCATTATTATTGTATTTTGTGATTCGTGCAGAAAGAATTTGAATGGTTTGAATTTTCCATAGATCAACTCAGAGATTGAGATATCTCACGGATGTGAATTCGATGGGAGACAATTCGATGGACCAAATTGTATCCAATGTTACATCAGAGTCATCCGATTCAAATAAAAGTTTACGTGCACAGTTTTAAAATTGGTGCAGAACAAGTATGTGTGAATCTTAACACAAATCAGACGGTTCCGATTGGAGTCCATCATACCGTCCCACTTCAAACGTGAGACACTTCCTGTTCCGTAATAATTTAGTAACTTTTTTTTGAGAAAAGAATTAAATAAATTGTTAATTCAGTTAATCAGTCGACAATGGCAAATTTTGTGCGCACGAAATGCTGCACCGCTTGTCTTGTTGCTGTTGTTTTGAAATTTTTGTGAATTATGTTTGCGCTTGGAGTGTATAGTGTATGTCGATAAAAAAAGGTTTCTGTGAAATATGTTTTTGAAATAAGTTCTCCACGGCCTTGTTTTGAAACTTTTTATTTCTTGAGAGGACTAGAGAAGCCTTTTTTTTTTTGAGAGAGAGAACCATTTATATATTGCCAAACAACTGCCACATAAAAATTAGAAATGTGTATGGGCCGAAATGGGAGGAGTCCAAGACTCCAAGCAGGCCTAACACTTCATACTTTCTTTTTTTCCTTTGAATACAATAATTTCTCAATACTGTACTGTTTGTCGCCTTCAAATAATCTTCATTGCATTTGCATCTCATGCACCTCTCTCAATTTCTTCACTTGTCAAATTGGACCACATTTTTTCTTCCACTAGGTTCTCTTAGTCTCAAAAGAAAGTATGATAACATTTGTGGATGTTGATAGGCGACTAACGAGTTCGCAAAGCTAGATTGGAAGCTTAGTAACATTTTTATTTGATACTCAAAATTTTTCTTTTAAAATTAAAAGAACTTGAATATATATATGAAAACGAGAAAGAACTTTGATAGAGCATCATGTAAATAATACAGGACCACATTTGGGACTTAAAGAGGAACTGTTTTGACTATTGTTGTATCCACTGTCAAAACTCAAATTTGTAAGGGGATAAATTTATGTGATTGTTTACATGTGTTGCCGGGGGATAAATTTTATGTAATAATTTTATTTCATGTGTTGCTGGGATAAATTTATGTGATTGTTTATTTTATTTACAAGCATAATTTTAGTTGACCAATTAATATTTCAATGTGTTCATTAATGGGTTTAGCATTTTGTAAGGGGCCGCATAGGGTCCACGGGAGACGCTATGGAGCGATTGTGCTATTTTGATTAATACAGAGATTTTTGATGTCACGTTTTAATTTTTTAATGCTACGAAAATAAATTAGTGAGAGTATGACTAGTACGTTTTATCTTTTACAATAGCATTTTAGTCTATATGTTTTCAGTTCAAAATCTATTAATTTGCTTTCAAACAACAATTTAATCCGTGCATACCGATTTCTTTCAATAGAGTTCTGTTTATATATAAAATATTAATTTTTTTGAATGCATTTATCAAGTCAAGGGAAGGTTAGTCTTTGCTCCCATTTCGCCCTTTTCACTTTTAAAGATTAAAATTATGGTTGTCTGTATGAATTTAGTCTTTACCTTGGGATCACTCCTCATCGCCTATTTGCAATAAAATGTTTAATTATATATGACACTACTGCACACTACATACGGCCCGTGAAATTTTCAGGTTTTTTAACATTTGACCTTAGCTCAAGCAAAAGAGAGGAGCTGGATATTTGCGGTGATGAAAGATATTTCATCGGCTGTTTTGTTTACATGCATTTTTACAAGGTATGCCTGTGTTTTTGGGTCCGACAAATCTTCTCAAACGGGTGTAATTTATTTTTACTGCGATCTGGACTTGCTCATTTGGCTCTGCTTTATGGTTCTCATCTATCAATGTTTTTTTTCTCTATCAAATAACAGTCGAGTTATGTTACATCTGCAATGGAATTGTAATTACCGTAAAGGAGAATACATGTTACTTTACCTTATTTAAAATTAAGAGCTTTTTTGGTTTGTTGACATGATCTTGGCTCTTTATGTCAGTACTCAGTACAAACCCTGACTAGATAGATTGTGTATATCATATATTCAGTCTTTGTTGAATTAAACTTAACTTGTATATGATTTATTGGACGTCAAGAGCCGATAACAATACCCAACATTTTTCGGACTGTAATATGTTTTTACCAAGGAAAATTTGATTCAGTTATCTACTGTACGGCATTACCTACCTTTCAATTAATCACATCCTCAAGAAATAAACAAATTTGTTTGTTTGTTCCAATGACATGTTAGTTAAAGCTCTGAATTATTTCCACTAATATAAGCCTACATCTAGCATCTTTGTGCCTACATGAGTAAAACCATTTTACAAAAGTAAGACATTACATTACACATTATAATTTTTTGGATTATGGAATTATATTTTATCCTCAACAGCCTCTTAGTCCATATAATTGATCAATATGTATACCATAATAGTGAGACGTAGTGCATCTTCGAAGTTCACACGGACGAATGAATTTTTTGTATATGTGATTGTAATTTTCGAATTAATCGTCGCCATATTATATTAAATTGACATGTTAAACAAAAAGGCTCGAATTTCTTAAATTGGCAATTGTAAGTTTAATTATAATATGAATCAACATATCCTTCTATGTTGTTGATTCTGGATATGCATGTTTTACATATGTTAGGTAGCACTGGAGGTGCTTAGTTTTAAGAGTAATTATTATTTTTCCCCATCTTTTATCCCCCATTCATCCCCGACGGATTAAATACTCAAAAAGGAAACTTGAGTTGGCTCATATTTTTCTAATTTGGACTGGGTGCATCAAAATCCCATACAAGTCTCTTCATGGTTCGTGTGAAATTATTCTAAACCAATCAAACTATCAAAGGGGTCTCCTTTTTCCGACATTTTTATAATATCTAAAGTTAAATAGAAATTAATAAATATACCCAGCTGAGCTGGTTTTGTTAAAAATGTTCAAACCGGCCATTAAATGGTTGGTTCCTTTTGTTTCCACCACCGGCCATTAAATGGCCGGTTCCTAATTTTTTTTTTTTGCTGTTTTAGGGTTTAAGGTTTATCTATTATACCAAAGATAATTAGCATAATCATGATAATTTATTTTATTTTAGTATAATTTAGCGTAATTTAGTTTAATTTAGCACAATCCTGATAATTTATTTTATTTTAGTACAATTCTCATTAGTTTAATTTAGTATAATTCTGATAATTTATTTTATTTTAGTATAATTTAGCGTAATTTAGTTAATTTAGTATAAGTTAGTGACGCAAAAAGATCTAAAAAAATATATGAATAGTACCATAAAAAGCACACATAAAAAAAACCAAAACATAAGATAATCCAAACATAAAACACCAAACATAGTAACCAAATATAAACAGTACAAAACAATCACCACTGGAACGGAGAGGGGGACCATCGCTCAGGTGCCTATCATCTGTTATCTCGAACCAGCCAGACTCTCCCTGGAGGTGTGGCTTCTCTGCTCATCCGCACCGCGGTATCCCAGACTGACTCATCCTCACCCTTAGAGACTGGCGGGAGTGTAGAGAAGATGGATGCAGCCAACTCAGTCGCAAAGTCAGGCTGAGTCTGATACCCGCTACCACTGGCCTCTCTATCATGTGGCATCTATCTCTCATATCATGGTGCTCGCGGTGGCGGCAGGTCGACCGGATCCTTGTAGTACCCGAAGTCATCGAGACTGAAAGTTGACACCTCGTCTTCCATAGGAAAGGACTCCGGAGGTGGTGGCGGCATATCGGCTGGACCCTACAATCATACAAATAATTAAGTAAATTTGATCTAAATGAAGAAATTTGTACTAACCTGACAGCTAATGAAATATGACATACCAAAGGCTGAACCGGACGTCCCTGCGCGTCATGGAATGCCTACTAGCCAGTCATGGACAATACCCAACGATGATAGTCCCACTCTGGCTGCTCATGGGGGGAGATGGCATCGCAGGACCTAAAACCAGGGGCACGTCAGGCTCGGTCGGATCTATCTGATGCCAGTTGATGTTCTCTCTGGTGTCTCGCAGCATGGTGATGAGTTGTCCACCATGCCCGGCATCCTCAATAAAATTGGCATGGGTCTTCAGGAATATATACCCAATATATCTCCAGCCCCTCTTTCTCAGCATCTTGATCCCATGCGCGCAACCAAAGCTGCAAAAATATTATTTTGTTAGATCAAACCTTGATGAACTAATCAGTTAGGAAAAAACTATGTAGTTTTAGGTGCATTACGTGGCGAGCCCATTTGCGACCGTTGGGGGTGTAACCCTCATCTTCCTGGATCTTATCGCGTAAGTAGGCACCGTAATCACTCTGCAGATATACGGATGCCATGCAGAACCGCAAGTACCAAGACTCATACCTCAATAGGGGATGTCCCGGGGTCTGCGTGATCTCATCTGGCATATGCCACATATCGAGATGCTCCGGAGCCTCCGCCCTGGTGTATTACTCCTCAAAATGTGTCCTCCAGTCGAGATCAAGATGTGATATGTGGCTAGTCCTGTAAGGAACACGTTAGTTGCAATACAAAGCTATCAAGTAATATGGGATAATAGATAATAGAATATGACTTACTTGTGCAGGTTTTTGATGATGGACCTCAGCAAATCTGGATCTGCAGAATCAACGACGCATGTCCAAACTGACGGAGTACCCGATCTGGATAGTGGTGCTCCACTATATAGAAGCATACGAGTGGACCTATGTAGTACCATCTCTCCCGCTGCTCCAGACAAATCCCCGGCAACTGCTCATTCTTATAGAATTCCTTGTATGGTGTCCATTTAATCTGCTCTACAGCCAAACTCTGCAGCTGTGAACAAACTGGCCTGATATCCAAGGTACTACCGTGGAACTGATCCAGGTAGTGGTGAGTACCGTGCCACTTCTTGGCGTATGCCGACATATAAGATTATCGGGCTTTCCCCACGTCGGAGGCTTATTCGGGATAGACCGGCCCACCGGTAGCCGTGACCACGACCAATGCTGTAGCAAAAGTACCGGCCCATACATTTGCTTCTTCTCCTTCTGCATTTTTAAGAATTTTAGCCGTCAGGGTATTTAGATTGGTCGATTAAATAATTAAATAAGAAAAAAGGTTAGAGACTTACCTTACAACTATGACACATGTGGGAGTACAGATAGGCTAGGACAGCCCCACCCCAGTTGTAGAATGACGGGCGCTCAAGGTCTGTCAGCAGCGGGAGATACATCACCGGGACACAATCACCGCTGGAATCAGTAAACATGACAGAACCAAATAGGTCCATCATGAAGCCCCGTGTATATCTGCAATACAAAGCAGATAATAAAACGCTTTTCGAAATAATATAAAGTCAATAACAAATGTAATAGAAATAATTTATAAGTATTACTTCTGAATCTCCTCATCGGTGGAATTTGCTGTCAGACCCGCGCTGAAGTGCTGTCGCAACTTGGTCATCCTCATATAGAACTTAGACCTCCCACGATCAGCAATGAGAGAGCGAGGATCAGGTCTCAACAACTCATCGATATGATCAGCAAACTCAGCGCTGTCATATATGCCACCAACGAGTGTTCCACTGATAGGCAAACCCCAAAGGGCACTCACATCCTGGAGTGTCACCGTTATCTCTTCAAATGGTAAGTGGAACGTGTGCGTCTCAAGATGATATCGCTCCACTAGTCCTGCAATGAGAGATGCATTGATGATGCCACTCCCACTCCGTAAGATGTTCACAATACTGTAGAGGTCCAGATTGATGAGGTACTGGTCCATCACCTCGTAGTACTGCATGTGAACGCACCGCAACTTCACATCTAAAAGAAACTTGTCATGCATTGAAACAAGTAATCCACATAGTGTTAACACAACCAAATTTAAACTCAACAAAATTTAAAAAAGAGTTAAAAACATATACGTACCTCACGAGAAGCCAGTGAGACTTGGTGCTCGCGGTGGGGCATCCATAAGAGATGACTAAAATGCTCTGTTCTATGAGGTCGATCGGCTCGTCAATAACAGGTGGTACTGGACGAGTCCTAGGCCGTCCTCTAGCCATCCTAATGTCAAAAATAAAATTTTGTTAAATTACGCTAAGTAAACTCTAAACCCTAAAGAGAGCTCAAATAGGCTAATTTCGGTAAAATATGCTAAAATATGTCAAAATAGGCTTAATTATGCTAAAATAGGCCAAATTGCGGTTAAAATAGCCTAAAATATGCTTAAATAGGCTAAAATAGACTAATTTCGGTAAAATATGCTAAAATATGCTTAATTATGCTAAAATAGGCTAAAATAGGCCAAATATACTAAATTACGATAAATTACGCTACATTAATTTAAATTTAGCTAATTACTCTAAATTATACTAAATTAAATAATTAAAACTAACTACAACAGATTTAACACTAATTACAACTAAATTATATTAATTTTGGTACATTACTAACAAATTCTAACATTTTACAACTATTTTGCACTAAAAATAAATTTTTAAAAAAATTAGAGAGGCTTACTTGCCAATTTGGGAAGAGATGGAAAAATCTGAGAGAAAGGGCTCAAGCGAGGAGAGATAATGTGAAATTTGATAGAATGAATTTTGAGAAAAATAGCTAACCCTCCACACATATATATATGCCGAAACCGGCCATTTAATGGCCGGTGGTGAATTAAAATGGGCACCGGCCGGTTTGAACATTTTTAACAAAATCTAGTGGAGCTGAGTATATTTATTAATTTCTATTTAACCTTGAATATTAATAAAAATGTCGGCTCCTTTTTACCTTAACGGACAGAGAAATTAAAGAGAAGAAATTCACATAAAGAAGCCATAGAAAGAAATTTGAGAAGGCAAGAGAATCATTCTAATTCTCCTAAGCCTATTCCTTCAGGTCGGAAGAAGAGGGAAGCATGGCGAAACCAACTAGGTTATCAGATCAATGATCGGTTGCTTGAAATGGGTAGGAGTGTTACTTGAAATGGGTTGGAGTCCGATAAATATCTTGGCTTGACTTGGTCAACCCAGCAATCCAAGACACGAGGCTTCAAATTGAAGATGTAGGGATGTTTAAGATGCACCTACGATGCTATTGGACCTTTCAATTTGAATTGGAATGAAGTGGCTTATTGGGTAAAAGAAATGATATCCCGGTACGGCTTAGAACATGCTAATTGGTCAAATTGGATTTAAAGAAACATGTAAATTTGTTTAGTTCGTTAATAAGTTATTTTAAAGTTATTAAAGCTCCTTCTGTGCAATTTTAATTAGGCATGATATATATATTTTGAATAATGTATGATGTTTTTTTTTTTTCAAAAAATAAATACATGCAAAATTTGATATTAATACTTTCGGACGTTATTCAATGTCATATCAGGAAAACAATTAAAATTCGATATAATATGTTGGGTACAAACACTTGACACATTAACTATTCACACTTATATAATGAGGTATAAATACTTATAATATTTGATATTAATATTTTTAGATGTCATCGGAAAAAAATAATAGTTTGATATAATATGTTAGGTACAAATTAAGATACTTTAAAAATTCATACTTCAATTATAAGTATGAATATTTTTCTCAGTAACTATCAATATGTTCAAGAACCAAACAAATTAACTGATTTAAGTAATTTACAACATAACAATTCATATTTCAATGCGTAAGTATGAATACTTACGATTTTAGATATTAATATTTTTACTAAAAGTGCGGGTGATTGTGTGGTTGTTACACATCCGCTTTGCGCTTGTGGTCCTCGTAGCTGTCGCTTTTCCGCGTGCGGTCCCTGTCTCTGTTGCTTTCAAGCGACGTTTGCGGTCCCCTCATATAGGTAGTAGTCCCCGCATGTAGTTAATACCCGTAGCACGTTTGGTAGTTTCCCAGGAATACCATACAACATAAAGATTCACACTTCAATGTGCAAGTATGAATACTTGATATTTTAGAGATAAATATTATTTATAACAATTATAGCGCTAGCACTTGCGATGGTCGTTACACATCCGTTTGTCTTTGGTTTTCCGCATGTGGTCCGTGTCACTTTCAAGCAACGTATGCGGTCCCCCAAGATCGGTAGTGATCCCCAGGTAGGTAGTGGTCCCCCCAGGTAGTTAATTCTCAAGACACGTCTATGGATTTCTCATAAATAATTTACATCATTAATATTCACACTTTACTCCGTAAGTATAAATACTTGACATTTTAGAGATAAATACTTCATCATGGATCTCATTTGACAGAGAAAATTACATAGAAGACGTTCGTGATTTTAGATTCACATAATTTCTCACAAATCGTCAGAAATATGAGCAAGATTAAACGGAAAAAAAACTCACCTCTAAAAACGTGTAAAAGATGGGTGTGTGATGA
Source organism: Carex littledalei (assembly GCA_011114355.1). Lineage (NCBI taxonomy): Eukaryota > Viridiplantae > Streptophyta > Magnoliopsida > Poales > Cyperaceae > Carex > Carex littledalei. The sequence continues at coordinate 6,527,737 of CM022087.1, forward strand.
GAGAGAAAAAACGAAGTTGCTATGTCCATTTTTCTAGAAATATTTGGTATCTTAAATATGAATACTTGCATTACAATGTATGCATACTTGCTCGATGATGTATGAATATTTGCACGACGAGGTATGAATACTTACACGATGAGATATAAATACTTGCGCGACAGACAACCCGAAAGTATGTTATCATGGATTTTATTTAAAAGAGAAAATTGCGTAGAAAACATTCGTGATTTTAGATTCGCAAAATTTATCACATATCGTCAGAAATATTAGCGAGATTGAACGGAGAAAAAAAAACCCACCTCTAAAAATGTGTAAAAGATGGGTGTATAATGATATGTCTAATTTTTTCGAAAAAACTTGATATCTTAGATATGAATACTTGATATATTATATATTAACACTTGCGCGTATAGGTAACCATATTTGCGCGCGCCAATTGTAAAATCTATCAAATATTAGGTTATCCCCCAAGTAGTTAGTGGTCCCTCAGTTAATGATCGTTCCCCAAGTAGTTAATGACCATAAATGAATGGGGAAAATGAACTGAAAGGTAGTTAGACGCTCTTAAGTTGGATCAATGCCTCTTGAAAATAACGCTCCCTAGTTTTAAATAGAGCAAGTATATGAATGATGTACGGGTAACCTAAACTCTGTGTTTCATATTAATGGAACGGGCTATTAAGCCTATTAAACACACACACACACACACACACAAATGAATCCACATATCCTACCGTATATGCTTTGCATACTGCTTATATGCATCAACGAACTTCCTACATAAGAGATATCATATTTTTAAAAATTAGGCATGCCAATGCCAAATTCAAATTCATTAGCTACGATGCAATGTAATTCATATTTGATGTATGATACTATGATTCATATTTTAAAAAAAAATGGGTTTTTATCCATAAAAGGTCCAATTGTTAATCAAACAGTTTAGAAGCAATTATACTACACTGACCACAGTAACAAATTCGGAATTTGAAAATAATTTGACAAGATCTAAAATTTATTATTCAAACATAATACAAATATAATTTGAAAACAGTCCTTGTAATGCAAATCAGCAATTCGTAACAGTACCAGATCTATTGATTCAGTGATAACCTAGCCAGCATCCTGATGTTTCCGTCTCTAGATATTTCTTTGGACGGGTACAAGAACACCCCCCCCCCCATCAATTGGTAGATTTAGAATAGAATGATTATTAAAAACATAAAAAATTCTCTGAAGTTGCTCTGTCTTGCTATATTCATATCCGCAAATATGATCTTTACAAAGTCCCTCAAGTGCAATCTGATTCTGATTCTCATTTCTAACTCCCAAATGTGTGCCAAACAACATTTAAACGTAATATAGACCGGGTTATGATCTGATTGAGATTCTTTAATGCCTAGCACACTTTCGTGAAAAATATCAGTCCTATTGAATTTTCTTTTCAATTTTTCAGAAACATACCATACTCTCAACCAGAAAATATGACACATTAAATCTAGAAGAACATAATTTTTCTACAACAAAATTAACATTATAATCTCAATTGCAGCGAATTAATATTTCATGCACAGCAAAAACAAATTGTTAAGCCTGAGAAATGAACTATAAAACAATATGATGACAATATCTCACAAAAGAACAACGAATTTCTATCAATGAACTACAAAACAATATGATGACGTGCTTTACCTTTAGTTCACGAAAAGAATCAAACACCAAGAAGATATGTAGTCTAAAGTCTGGTACAGAAGAGAGCACTTTTGACAAATAGTAATGGTGAGAAATTTCCCACGTACCTCGGTAACTCAGAATATGTCGTAAACCATTAATTGCGCCAAGCCCCACCATGCACTCACACAATACGGTCAATACTTCTCTCTATTTTTAAGGAAATGACCAAATTGCCCTCCTTTATTGAAGGATAACAACTGCATGTTGAGCCAGTAAATTCCTATGGTCAGGCTGAGTTGCAAAACTCCAACTACAAAATCTGAATTGCATTCTGTGAGCAGAATAGCTTAGACTGATGTTTGTTTTTTATCCTAAAATGCCATAGCCGCCCTTTCGAAGCCACCAAATTCTCGTCACATAAAAACTCCCATGCAAACCACCTCTCCACCGTCCGATTCACATTATGCACAATCACATCCGTTGGATTCATATCTGATCTCTTTTTAATCCTCCCAATCAACCCTGCAGTATAGATTGCACTCATTCGCCCTGGTTGGTCTGGCTCACTGCCGCTGGGCCCATCCACTACTATAATGTCCCACCTTTTGTTATACACTGCTCTTGGTAATCCTGTCAAAGCCAATTTACAGCGAGATGAGTGCAATTTATCAGGCACTATCCTGCAAATTGGAATAGATGTCGAGGTATTGGTTATTTTGGATCTTTAAAATGGAGAGATGCAATGTTGCAATTAAATGTATTTAAGAAGACCAGTAACATTTGCAACAACAAAAAAAAAAGGAATACCGGAAACTGTAGTTGCAGTAGGGGACATAACAGGTTAGACTTTAGCTGTAAAGGTTGGGGTTCCAGCCAAAATTTTATTTTCCTATTTTTGTTTCAATTTTTTTAGTTTAGAATTGCAAATCAAGGCTCAATTGAGTATACTTATATAACATGACATTACACGGGTCAGATCCATTATGAGTATGTGCATATTTTGAGCCTTAATTCACCAAACATAGTATATACTACTCCGTTCATAAGCTTAATCGGTACCTTGCCATTTTGACACCCTACAGGTCAGGTCTATGTGTCAATTTTATTACTGAAATTGGCAAGAATGGAAATTGGAAAACATTGAAATACAATAACTGATCTCAATTAAACAAAGCTAGAACTAGTGCACTGTTATTGGGCTCGGATCCTCAACCAAACCAGAATTAACCAACCAACCGAGAAATCGTACCAGCAATCTTCTTCGTTTCTAGCATAACGCAGTAGGTCATAAGCTTCACTGGCCTTGAATTTGTACTCCACCAGGTGCATCTCCACACCGTCTCTTATTCCCTCAGATCGGTGCTCCCTAATTCTTGCAAGATCATCCTCTAGAAACACAGAATTGCCACCGCGGTTCAACCTCGCCAATTGGAGATGTTGTGGGGTGCTGAGGCCAAAGAAGAGGATGTTACAAGGGGCCCTCTTGGAAATTAGAGATTGGATCAAGTTGAATTCTTTTGATGTGAAGGGGTCTTGTGAAAAAGAGTTTATCAGAAAGCGGTGGTGGAGGTGGCGGCTGGAGGGGCCGGAGAAGGTGGTGGTGATAATTAGCAGCCTGATGAAGGTGATGGTTGAGAAAGAAAGAAGCAGCAGAAAGAAAAGTCTTTTTCTACTAATTCTCATTTTTTTGTTTTGGTTTTGGGTATTGGCAGTGACAGATTGTTTTCCCGAGGGGTTTCATTAATTCGATCTGGAAGAGAAGGGATCAAGGAATGGGACCCAAGATTAAGTTTAATTAATCTTATTTAAATCAGGTTGTCCTTGATTAGGGGTGTCAATGACACTCTTTTATCTTTTATCTGTTTACCCGATCCGTACCGTATTCGAGATAAAACAGGTACGGATAATTTTTTTTTTCTAAACTTATCATGTATGGGTACGGATAATTTTTTTTTCCATTATCTAAATGGTTCCAATCGATTATTTAGACTTTGAAAATAGAGATAATAATATTGGAGCATGATGGGGCACTAATGGGGCATTGTAACCCTACTCTAGTTAGAATTTGCTGGACAGATAAAACACGTAAATAAATGAAGCTCCAACAAATCTGAACTGTAATGAATTTATAGTTTTAGTGTTTTATTTAATAAATTATAGAAATAATTATTATATTAGCATTATTCATTATTTACCAGCTACTGTTTCGTTATCCGACAACTATAACAGATAAAGGTAGAGTACGAATAAGATAAATCATAGCGGGTAAGAGTAGAGTACGGATAAGAACAATTTGTAACGGATACAGATAAGAAAATACTTCCACTCAACCCTTATCGTATCCGTTGACACCTTATCTTTGATTGAATCTGTGTCTGGGGAAATGACTAATGAGCATGATTATGTTTGTTTGTTTTTGCTTGGGTAGGAACGTGTTTCCAAATACCAGATTTAAAAGAGGATTTTCTGAGAAAGAATCCTGTTTTGCTGATCTAATCACCTAACAAGATTATTTTTTTATTTTAAAAGGAGAGGGAAATTACAGTACTTGTAGGTAAGGGTGTAATCGGAGCGAATTCGGAGCGGATAATACTAATATTATATCCATATTCTGATCAGATACGGATAGTAAACGAATGTCAAAATGTAAAATAAAATCCACTTTAAACAAATACGGATACATAATGGATAATCTACGAATACGGATACTAAACGAATAATTGTCGGATAATTGAGTCATATAAATAATACACTCATATAATATAATACAAGTTTTATAATTAAAACATTTTTTTTACTAATGCAAAAATAAGAAAAAAAAAACAAAAATTGTGTGATTGATAAGGTTAAAATTCGTATAAATAAACTCAATTAATGGTGGTGAATTCCGGATAGCTATAACATAACTATGTGTGAACTTATTTATCTTTTTCCACTTATCATGGTAGCAGCCCAATAAAAATTGAGCAGTCCAAAATAGTCCCACGAGAAGCATAACAAATGTGGGAGCAGCGGGAGGGGTTATAGAAGAGGGATCCGTATCCTCCCAGATATCTGACTCAATACAATTGAAATGGACGGTCTAGATTTACTCTCGGTTCTTGCTCGGGATGGCGCAGGAGCATTATTATTTGTGCTTTGAGATTCATGTCAAGTTAAAAAGAATAATTTTAGGTCATCCGATTCAATTGTACTCAGTCCGATAACCTGAGGGGATGTGAATTCATAGAAGAGATTAGGAGGTGCAGTGTAGAAAGATACTCCGAATTGGATTTTGAATGGAAAGCAGGTTTTGGATAGTTTACAGATATCCGCTCCATTTTATTTATTTATGAAATTATCCGTATTCAAATTCGGATTAATTTTGTATATTTAAAAACTATTCGTATCCGTATTTGGAATATCCATATTCATTTAAATCCGAATTCGAATTGGATTGTAAATGGATTCGGAGCGGATATCCATTTACAGCCCTACTTGTAGGCCATAGTTGTACAAAAAGTCAATTGTTAGCAACATACAAATATAATTTATATTTACGTATGAATCTGCTATCTTATTCTACAAAATAAAATAAACTTCTTTATAGAAGTGTGATAAAGCTTAACTAGTGTTTTTAGTTCTAAAGACTATCAAATATTTTCTATCATCAACCACTATAAATACAAATCTAAAGAATTAAAAAATGATCGACAATATTTTGATATATGTTGATTATTATATAAATATTTGGAGCTTTTCATTAGACTGTGTTTCAGAGAAAAGAAGAAAAAAAAAAAGAGAGAGAAAAGCAGCAGAATAAAAAGTTTATTTTCTCTACATTTTTTATTTGAGATTTACAAAATTTAAATATTTTATATATTGATTTCATATTCTCTCTCCTTCTTCTCATTTTTTTCTCTTAAAAATTTCTTAAAAATTTAATGTTGTGGATTAAGTAAATATGAATCAGTCAAGTCAGATCATTCATCTTCTCCCTCCTCTTCTGAAGCACGTCTTTAAAATAGAAAATTTATCTTAATAATTTTGACAATCATAATATATAATATTTAAATTAAAAAAATTATATTGAAGCATTATCTGCATAGCACACATAATACGTCTGTAAAAACGATAGGAGTTGATGTATGTTTATCCGTTCTATCGTTTGAAGTTTTTAATGGCCTCAACTTGAACTATTTTAAAACTGCATAACTAATTAAATTCCAGAATATTTGGTTGATAAGTCACACGCACATATAATATATCATTATTTGTTTTTTCTCAAACTTTCAAATTTATTTGGTTTTATTTTAAAAAATTATTAAAATTGTCAAGTTATTCCTCCTCTCGAACACGTCATTAGAAACATCTTCTTCTTTTTTTAAACCTTCCCTGCGAAGTTGTAAGTTGGAATTGTACACTCAACCTTTGAGTAATCAACAGTTTTAGGACGTTTTCTAGCCAACTATACTACCTCCCATTTCTCACATTATTAGAAACATCATTACTAAACTTTGAGAAAATTATAGCAACCTCTATCTCGTGAAAGATCTAGTCATATTAAGCTAAAAGAGTGAGGCTACTGTACTACACATAATGCGGATTTGTCCGTACTACGGATCAATATTTTTATTTTCAAAATCCTAATGGTTGATCCGAACCGTTCAACATGGTCTCCATATTAATATGTATTTGTAAATTAAATTTTATATTTTTAGAATTATTTTGCTAGTTTTTTAGATGAGTAGAAAATCACTGTAATAAAAAAATAGCAATTTTCTTTAAAAAATGTAAAATTTAGATATTCATACAGAGACCATGTTGAACGATTCGAATTGACCATTAAAACTTTTAAATTGAAAATCTAAGTCCATAGCACATACCAATATGCGCTATGCATAGTACCATAGCCTCACTCAAGCTAAAAAATTAAACCTATATTAGTCTCCTACATTTATCAATTTTAGACATCTCTTACTTTTGCGTTGTATAGATTTTTAGACCATCTATTTATTATTTTTTTTAACATAGATTTTAAAAAGTAGAACAAAGTTATTCTTAAGCTCACCAATTTTTTTGATCTGCTGAATTCCAAAATATATTAGTTTGACTTTAAACGGTAAATTTAAAATGTTAAAATCGATTTACTTCACGAGTAATTTATTTACATACAAATTTATTAAAATTACAAATTAATATAGTATAAAGTCAAATAGTAAAAATTAATTTTAATATATTAATTTTTAATTTGTGACCGTTTAATTTTATATTATATTAATTTAAAAAATTGTAAATTTTGCATGTAAATACATCTCATTTTGATTTCAAAAACTTGCATCTTTGTTTGAAACCAATTTAATAAATTTTAAAGTTGAACTCACTAAAAAAATTGATGAGCAGGTACACCCTAATTCTACTGGATTTTATAATCCTTCCCCGTGTTTGGATGTGTCAAGATAGAAACTATTTTAGAATAAGGGCTATTCGGAATAGCAATATGAATTCAAACAACATTTTTGCTATTAAGAATAGCTAGAATAGTTGCTATTCTCTATTCCTTGTAATGTTGGAATAATATTCTAAAGTGTGAAGAGAGAGAAAAAAATGTCTCCTTCTCAGATTTTCACCAACACAATCCCGAAATGACAAAGATAACATCACTTCTGCCATCTCCACGTTGTAATAATTCGTTTGAGATCCCAATTGCCTATCTTTTCTCTTAGTTTGCACATTGTTAACACTATTTTTTCTCGATTACAGCTATTCACTATTCCAAATGTACAATCCAAACAATATTTTTACTAATTCGAATAGAACCATTTTCACACTAATCTGAAAATCACTATTTTTTCTTCTCATCTATTGATTTCAAATTTCTCTATTCTTGTTATTCTAACTCCCATCCAAACGTACTATAAAATAGTGGCAAGCTCTAAACTAAAAGAGGTGGAAGAGTGTCTGCGGGCTGCGGCATCAACCTCTTACGCATTGTTCGATTCATTCAGAGGCAGACGTACCATACAAGAATGGAGTCAATTGACTCTTATTTTTTTGTAAAAACAGTACTAAAAATATATTTTTGTTATATAAATTATAGTAAAATGTTAGAGGTACAAGAAAATAACTCCATATTTTTTGTGAAATTTTTACACTGCTGACCCCATTCTATTTAAAAAAAAAAAAACTTGCGTATAACTTTGGAGACTTCTAGTATTTTGAAACATTTTTTAATCAAAAAATTCAACACCTCACATATGAGCCATGAGAGTTGAGTTGAGACGCTTCATATTCTATACTATATCTCTCTTTTATATTCTCTCTGCGTCGCTATCTCTCCCAAAATTTCACCAAGAGACCCAAATAGCTAACGTGCCCACTGAACTCACTTCTTAATTTAAATCAGATATTTTAAACTGTTGCGCCACGCGTCAGCGCGCCAGCGCTCCAGTACCAGTGTGCCTCCTCGCCTCGCGCAACGGCCGAAAGCTGCCATGGCAAAAGTTTTGGGCCCATTTCTCTCTCTCCTCTTTTTATAAAGTACGGTGGGTGGGACTAGTGCTGCAAACGAATCAAAGCAAATCAAATTTACTCAAATTTGAGTTTGAATAAGATTCGAACTGAACTGGTTTAATTTGTTTCCGAACGAATTTTAATTGAACGAGTTAATTATAATTTTTTTTCTAATCGAAGTCAATCGAATCACGAACTACGAGATTTTTTTGGTAGCCCTACCGCTCTTAGTTATTTTTTGAAAATTGGATAGCTTAAACTAAGCATTACATTGGATCTTATCTGATCATATCAGGTACCTATTTGTACCTATTTGAAATGAAACTTAATTTTGCACTGAGCCACTGGCGTTGCTCTAATTTGAACGGTACATGTTTTGAGATTTGAACCTAAATAGTTCGCGAACCAATTTTGAACGAACTATATCCAGTTTGAGTTTGAATTCGAATAAGATTCAAATCGAACTGGTTTGATTTGTTTCAGAACGAACTTCAATCGAACGAGTTAATTGCGAATTTTTTTTCGATTCGAAATCAATTAAATCACGAACTACGAGCTTTTTTGACAGCCCTAAGTGAGACAAAAAATCTAAAATGTGATGTTATCCTACAAATATCGCATGAGCATGATACACTCGGAACAGTTTATTCCCTTGCATTTCTATACTCATTCCTACGTACATGCATGTGGTTTTTCCTAAAGTTCATCTTCAAAGTTGAACTATCATCTGAAACTTGTAATTTACCTAGCACAACCCAACTAAAGTAATCCTAAGCACATCATTTGTGGGCAATTATAGGCTCCTTTGTTTTATTTTAATAAGTAGTCTATATAATTATCTAAATTCATATGATCTACAGAGTTTCTTGCTCATCTTATGATTAATACATACTTATTTTAACCATAATAAATATTAGCTCTGAAAGAAAATTAAGCACACTTATTGAAATCGATATAAGAACTTTTCAATTTAAAATAATTGTTCATAGTTGTCATGCTTTTAGAAACAAATCTTGCTCGGTATGTTGTGACGATTTTTTTTAGGATAGATAGGATAAACCTTTTAGGTTCATTCCTTAACTTATTGATATGTTACTTAGAAAAATGAAAAAAAAAAAAAAATATATGCAAGAGAACTCCGAGGGATTGGAGGCTCATGATAGCTTTAATATTCCTTTTTAACACTTGATAATTTCTTATTTTCACAATTTCTACAATCTTTAAAAATAAAGCTTAAAATTTAAAATTCAACATTGTATACATGATTTATATGATGTACATATCATGTCTATATAAAATATAAAATGACGAAGAGGTTTGATATAGGTTTCATCATACATAAAAGAGTAAGATTTGAAGTCTCAGCATGCTGATGAGATTTAAAAATAGCAATCCTTGACACATCATCAAACGATACTCAAATTATATAAAAATGATTTGTTGGATTATTTACATGTCTAACAAAAAAAAATTACTTTTTCATTATCAGTCTTATTTAGGGATGGCAATGGGCTGAGCCCACGGATATTTTGCTAAGCCCATGCCTGGCCTGCCTGTTAAAAACTGATGGCCCACCTGCCTGGCCCAATCTAATGGGCCTGAAAATCTATGCCCGGCCTGCCCATGGGCTTTTCCTTTATGCCCGTGCCTGCCTGCCTATGCCCATGGGCTGCCTTACCCGGCCCGACCTGCCTTACCCGGCCCGGCCTGCCTTACCCGGCCTTACCCTAGCCAAGCCAGCACCCAAAAACAAACCAGCACCAAAAAGGCAGCAAGCACCCAAATCCCAAACAAGCAAGGCACAGCCAACACAAAACAAGGCACTAACATCAGTATGGTACCAGTATACAACTTCTCATTTAAATTCATTTTTCCTAAATTTCAAAAATCAAATAAATAATTAATAGAACTTTCTATAATATAAACGAAGCCAACAGTAAACCATACAAATTCTCCACATTTTGAATGATATAAATCTAACAACATAAATTTTTTTTACATGCATTGAAAAGTTTCAGCATTGCGTTTTTTTTATAGATAAAATAAAATGATAAAAATTCCTTCAAACAATAAAAAATTATCCATGCCCCCATCAACATTTAATTTTGACAGTGCCCAAACTGCCCTTAATGTTTCTCCTTCCAATTTTCAGAACTGAAATAAAACATAAAAAAATGTCAAGTGATAGGAACTTTCAGATCTGATTGTAACAAAGCAATATAATGCAAATATTTCTTCCAAACTAATTCTAACAAGCAAGGCACAGCAAAACAAGGCACTAACAAGCAAGGCATAGCCAATAATAAAGGGCTGGTGGTACCAGTACACAAAGGAAACAAGGCGCAGCCAACTAACAACAAGAAGGGTACTAGCCACACAAAAGAAACAAGAAGGGTACGGTACTGTACCAGCAGAGAGGCGCGGCAGCGGCAGAGAGAGGAGCGGCAGAGAGAGGCACGACAGAGAGAGGAGCGGCAGCCGGCACAGTGCGAGAGAGAGAGGAGAGGCAGAGAGAGGAGCGGCAGCGGTAGAGAGAGGCGCGGCAGAGAGAGAGAGAGAGGAGCGGCAGCCGACAGAGAGGAACTTTGAATGAGAGAGTATTCGGGAGCCAACTCAAAACTAAACCCTAAACTCAAAATAAATTGTTGTTTGTATTAAATTATAGGCCCAGCGGGCTGCCTGTGGGCTTCGGCTTAAGCCCAGGCCTGGCCTGGCCTGTTATAGTGCCGGGCCGACCGGGTAAAGGGCTGGACCAGGCAGGCATAGCCGGGCCGACGGGCTTTTCTGCCATCCCTAGTCTTATTTGAATTGGTTTAACAAAATATCGTACAAGTTTTCAAAACAATTATTGTCAAATAATGCTCTCCTTTAAAAAATATCTACCAAACAAAATTATTGGCGGATAAGATTGGGCCCCACAAGCCAGCACAAGGATTTTGTTTGATTAAGCATATGTGGGGCCCCATTTTTTACAGTTCTTTTTATTACGAAGACTGCATAACCATTTCTAGCTAGGCTTTCAATTCAATTAATAATATTTTGTGTAAATCACATCCAAATTAACTAACGACGTGTGTGTATGCGACTGCTGAGCACAACAAAAGAAAATAACTAAAATGATAATGAAAAAGGGCTTGATTACATCACCTGAGACCTGTTTAATTAATAATTACTTGTTGGTAAACATACGAATCTGCAATTAAAAAATTAAAAAAAATACAGAGTTATTAAGTTTGAAGTCCAAATAACTATAGCACTGCAAGCACATACTTATCCACATTCCGATGAATACAAACACAGAAATAAACATATGTCAAAAAATAAAAACCAAATTTTTGCCGACTTGAATTTAATATATGCTTCAAATTTGGGTGGATATAAGGCGGACCTATACACAATAAATAAAGATGAATTGATTCTCATCTATTTTTTGTTTTGTATTTATATATAATTTAGAGTAAAATGTTATAAGTACTATAAAATTGATTTTCTCTCTCAGTATGAAAATTTAATATGATTGACACTCATACACATATGACTCATACATATAGTTTAAAATTCCGACTCTATTCATGAGTGGATACCAACTCTTAAGTGATTGGATTGTGTGCGACCGTAATTTAAAAAAAAAAGAAGCAACAATATAATCAATATATAACAATTTAGATGCAAATTTATCTAAAAGAAACATGCAAAAAATAAAATAAGAATCACACGATAAATTAGAGTCGGGGTGGAACAAGTATAATGAATGGGGTCAATTGACCCTATTTTTTTTTATAAAAAAAATATATTTATGTATGATTTTCTATATAATTTAGAGTAAAATATCATGGGTACTGTAAATTTGATCTATTTTCTTAGTATGAAAAATTTATACAATTGATCTCAATGTGTGTTTGACCCTCCATAATTTGAAAGTCTGACTCTGCTCCTGATTGGAGTCATGCCACTACTACAGATATGGGCTCTACTGATGGTAAAAAATGCCAATAATAACGGTTTTCCTACCATTAGTGATCAACATGCTAGAACAAGCACTTTCAAACCGCTAGCAGAGGAGGCACATCTTCTAGCGATTTTGTACTTAGAACCGTTAGAAGAGGGTAGTTTCTTCTAGCGGTTATGTACTTGGAACCGCTAGAAGAGGGTGGTAATGTGCATAAAAAAAACCTCACAAAGAGGGTAATGTTTTCAAAAAAATTCTGAAACTAGAAATCAAACTTTGAGCGGCCATAATTTTTTGTAGGAAACTCTAATTTCAGCGTTCTTTATCAATTCAGAAATCTTGTGAGAAGAAGATGTCTATTTTGCCTCGGACTAAAGTCCCTAGCAACGAGAAGCCGGCTCAATCATAATTGCAAAAAAATATCGTTTAGAGCCTCAAAAAAAGAAACTGAGTTTCTAGCGGGTTTTTACGTAGTTATGATAGAATAAAGATTAAATTAATTATCAAACTTACCATAATACCTCTGTACTTTCAGTTTTAATAAAAAATGTTTCAAACTGATAGAAGATAGGGCGTTAAAAGAGTCCTTATTTGTAGTAGTGTGCGACTAGGCAGTGTTAGGCATAATTTCTCGATGCGGATGTAGCACTAGGCAGTGTTAGGCCTCCAAGGAATCAGATTGATACCACAACTAATGAAATTTTGAATTTGTGTTCGCCGAAAATTTTAAATTAATAACATTAATATGAACTTCTGAACGCAGTATCATGCGTTTACTATTCATCTCGAACACATCCATTTAAATAGTTCTGGACGCATGTGCTCAACAGCTCAAGTTGAATTCATTTTTGTTTTAACAAATTATCTAGTCACAAATACTGAACGTAATGTTTAAAAATGAGGAATAGAGAAATAAAAGTTTTATTTTTCTCGTACAAATAAATGTCTGGTCGCTATGTAAGATAGAACTGAATTGTTATTTTTTAAAGCCATGCGATTGGTGGTCAATTGTCGAGAAGTTCAAAAAATTAGAACGAAGTAGTTTGATTGACAACAGGGTTTATTTTAGAGTTTGATAGGCTTCAAGATCGTTCAATATGCTTTAAGAATTGTGCTTATAGAAATTGAAGCGAGCTCATACGCATTTTAGATCTGATGCTCATCGAACCTACTCCGCTCTATAAAAGAACACCTTAGAGGAAGGCAATCACACTCTCACAGTAATTATTGTAGTAGTAAATTTCGATAAATGATCTTTTTGAGCCATATAAAGCATATATATAATTTTATTTTTGTAATTTCGATAACTATTTGCCGGTTACGTTGTCATTTTAATATATATTTTTTGGTGTTACTTTTGATAGTTCTTTAAAGCTTACCGTCACTTAAATATTTGCCAATATCCCAATCCCCATTAGTATTAAAATTGGATCCATTATGAAAAAATTATGCTAACAAAATAAAAAACTACAATCATCAATGTAAAAGACATGCATGCATTGCTGCTACATTTTTGAAACATTTTTATGAAACGCTTATACTAAATTTGAAAATATTATAGGAAACTTTTAATGTGGGATTTGAATATATTAATTACATCATCCCTACATATATGTCCATAAGAATGAAGAATTTATAATGACTTCTCCAAACCGTGTTCTTCTAAATTCCGAAAAATAAGTCGAACACACATACCCTTGCTTGTTAATGAGATGATGGAATGGAACCACCTACCGATGTCCTTCTTGTCTTATTTCTGAAATTGCTTCAAACTTTTCTTCAGAATTTAATATAATCAAATCATTACAGGAGAACGACATCATCCGAATATTAAATTGTCGATCTTTTATCCCAATCCGAGAGCGATATTCTCCTTAATTTTATGTGGGGTCAGCGGCGCGCTTATTCCAATACCGGTTTTAAGGCCTCTATCTATTTTGCATTTATTTCTAATGTAATCGCAATTATTTATTTTTTTTTGTTTTTTTAAATGAAATTTGTAGTCTTTTGTACTCTCAAATATTTTCATCCTTTCAACTGATCATTAATTATATTATACCACAGTAAATGTCATCAATTGATTTCATATACATATATTTTTTTGAGTGAGCCTATGGTGCTATGCATAGTACGGATGGGGTCCGTGCTAAGGCTCAATATGGTACTTTTTAAAATCTTAACGGTCGATCTAACCGTTCAATGTGATAATCATATGAATATGTACTTGCAAACTAAATTTTATATTTTTTTCAAATTTTTTTACTATTTTTTTAGATAAGTAGAAAAATCAGTGTTTTCTGAAAATTCTGGACCATCAAAATTCTACCTATCTAAAAAAATAGTAAAAAAATTCGAAAAAATATAAAATTTAGTTTGCAAGTACATATTCACATGGTTATCACAATGAACGGTTGGATCGACCGTTAGGATTTTAAAAAGTACCATATTGAGCCGTAGCACGGACCCCATCCGTGCTATGCATAGCACCATAGCCTCACTCTATTTTTTTTATTAAAGAATTTCGGTACACTTCATTATTTTTTAGATGTTATTCTCGAAAATTGAACATTCGTCTCTCTGAAAAGAGACAAAAACTCGTGCCACTATACTATGCTTGCAGAGTTGCAGTTCTCATATATAAAATTACTATTTTGTAAAATCTAACACATGTGCTTTTGCTCTGTAATTTAAACTATGATGGTGAGTAAACACCATTTAATATCCGATCAAATTTGGTGCTAGATTATTCATCAGCTGAATTTAAAAAAAAGAATCAATTTGTATAATTTATATTAAAAACGTACCAACATACAAATAGTTTTAAATTCAAGTGCAGATCAACATATATTATTAGTGACGTCATCTTTGAAGAAATTTATAACACATTTTTCATAAAATGAGGAAGATCAATTGATCCCACTAAATCTTTACTAATATGTCTCTGAATAAATTATTACGTACCTTCACAAATCACAGATGCACAACTTCTTGCGAGGTTGTGGAAGTCCTCAACAATAGACCTTTGTCCTAGCTTAGCGCAAGTGAAGTAGAGTAAGGTAAAAGAGGATAATATTAAAGGAGGGTGGTTATGGTAATATGTATATTACAGGAGGAGTGTTCGAATACCTCATGTCTTTCATACTTCATCATACCTCATATTTTATATCTTTGTTTTCAAAATTCAAACTGTCGATCGGAACCGCCCAACATGATATCCATACTAAAATATGCTTAGGGATGAAATTTTACAATTTTTGGAATTTTTTTACTATTTTTAATATGGGTAGAAAATCACTGTTTTTGAACGGTCCAGAAATAGTAATTTTGTACCTATCTTAAAAAATAGTAAAAAAATTTCAAAAATTATAAAATTTCATCCTCAAGCATATTTTAGTATGGATATCATGTTGAGCGGTTCGGATCGACAGTTTGAACTTTAGAAACATATATATAAAACATGAGGTATGAAAAGCATGGGGTATTGGAACCCTCCTCATATTACGGATAAATCCGTATTATGAATTTATATTTATATTTTTAAAGTTCAAACAATTATTGCTTTTAGAAAAAAATTACTACTTTTAGATAAGTTAGAAAATCATTGTTTTTCAATGGTCTAGAATTTTTAAATCAAGTGTATTTCTAACAATCTAAAAGTATAGTTAACAAATTGTAAATTTGTAAAATTTGATTTTCAAATACATTTTCATATAAAGATCATTGTTGAACGGTACAAATTGAATGTTTGAACATAAAAAAACAAAAATACGTACTCCCAGCGCGAGCCGCTGTGAAATATGCATATTACTCTAGCCTCATTCATATAAAAATAGCAAAATATTCTCAAAAATTTATATTAATTTGTAAGGACGATTTAATTTACAAATTGTCGTGAATAACATTTGTGAATAAAATTATTTGAACCTATACATCAGTCTGTATTTGCTATTGTGAAAGTTTACGCATTATTTTCACTTGCATTGCAGCTTTATTCAATATTTCATGTTCATTTACAAATTGCCACAAAAATTAAAGTAACTTAATTTAAATTATTCGAACGAGAGAATATTTAAATTGACTTCTTAACTAATGATGATGATAGAAAATTAAATAAGAAGGAATATTTTAGTTCTAATAAAGGTGAAACAACTTCTATCTAAAATTGTTAAAGTATCCAATTCACATAAATAGACAGAGTACCATAGAATATTCATTGTAGATTTTTTCTATTTAAAATTTTAAACCAAATATATTTCTTCCAATCCAATTTTTTTTTCTTTATCCGGTTGCCACATATACACACGACCAAGGTCACATAAGATTCTATTTTCATGTAATTTAGGGACTAATTTTCATGCAATTTAAAAAGTAGTTGGATTGAAAACGGTTCTTCTGTGGTCTTGATATTGTGAACATGTGGCAAGCAGGAAGAAAACTCTTTAGATCGAGAGAAATATTTTCGGTCCTAAGTTTAAATTAGAAAAAAATTCTCTAATCCATCTATGAATCGAAATTTCATGGTACTATTTTTTTCCCTCTATTATCTTATAATATTTTTTATAAATAAAAAATTCTCTCCTTAACTCTTTACCGTCTAGTTTTATTTATGTAATTAACTATGTTATAAGCAAGAATAAAAATAAATATTTAACCATTTTTGAAGCAGAATATGACACTACTTGCTATTTTGAGGCGATTAAATTGGACTGCTGAGGGAGTCTGAATCTGCTGTTTTTCTTTTGTATAGGCAAGAATCTATTTTCTTCATCCAACCGTCACATTTTTCATGTACGTATCTCAATGAAAGAAACAGTTGAATAAGAAAAACAGATTCCTGCTTTTTTAATAACTAGTCAAGTGCCCGTGCGTTGCAACGGGGAGTGAAATATTATTTTGATCACTTTCTTTAAATGTGATTAATTTTTAATTAATTTCTTCATTAAGTTTTCATTTTCCGTGGAGATTGAAAAATCAATTATACAATTATTTCATCCTTTTTAACTTTGCTCACTTTTATGAAATGAATGTAAATGCAATTATTTGAATTTTTGTAGTTAATTATACAAAGATATGTATTTTAAAGATCAGATGGAAATTTGTTTTATCTCTAGCATAATCTGATGATATGTACTTAAAAAGTCAGATGAAAAATGATTACAAAATATGATTAAAATTATTGATTAAAAAATATACATAATACAAGAAAAATGATTTCATTGAAACTAAAATGACACTTGTGTCCGATTACATATAATGTTTAGTAAAGATATGATGATTTATCCCTTATTAATACAAAGGAATATTGATAACATCAACTATTTCTCTTCAATAATTATAACTCCTGAGAATTGAATATGAAGTCATAAATATAAGAAAGAAAACGGGATTAACTTGGTCTTTTGAAGGCAGCACAGTAAATAATTTGTTTTCACCACACGATTACATATCATACTAACAACAAAAGAGGGGCACATACATACTAACAATTACCCCTAACATAATCATTACTCTTAATTATAATATAAAGTTTTTCCTTCAACTATTATCCTTGACCACCTTCTTTCTTTTATAGTCAGCCGCCCTATGCATACGGCTCCTTAAGAGCAAGACGTTGTCGTCAATTGGTTCTGAAGGATTTGCTTCAAAGCTTCTCTTCTTATCTTCTATTTCGCTCACGGTGAAGGACAATCCTTTCTCTTTCAAGAAGCCATCAATTCCACATTCCTACAACACAATATAAAGACACGCTGAAAGTAAAATAGAGACAAAGTCTTAGTATTATAGGTATCATAGTATGGTACAGTACCGTCCAATCTGATTGAGGTATGCATTGACCAACGGTCCTTGTAATAAAAAAATAGACTGAGAACCGGTCAGACTTGGATAATTTTCCAGTAATTTCGAAATGAAAATGAAGTCTTTGAAAAAAACTCTTAAGAGCTGAGAAAATAGTTATAATATTAAAATGTTTCAAGGTGTTCTTTCGCATATTCAGAACCTGCACCGAGATCTTGTGCTCTAATATTGAAGTAAATAATTTTAATTTGTCAATCAAAGAGAACAAAAATTAAAGGTAGGTTGCACTTCAAGGTAGGTTGCACTTCAAATCATGTCTCTAGATTTATGGTACATATTACCTGAATATTACTTAACATGGTTTCCATGCTGCTAACTAAGCGATAAGGCCACCGTGGAATATTATTACGCCTGCACCAAACCGCGAGCGTTGTCTTGCTCACTCTCAGTTCCTTGGCAGCTTCTACCATTGTTTTTTTAAAGAATGGAGCGACCAACTGATATGATAATTTGTTCATTTTCCTCCTAAAAGTTATTATTTTTTTATAATATTAGAAGTAACACAAGTGAGTTTAACGAATGACTCTAACGGATAGTACAGCATGGAACAGTGGTAATGTGGTCCCTTCTATTTTAGCTGCAGCCACAGTATGGTGAAATTTTACCCTTCTATTATAATATTAGTAGCTGCAGCCACAGTATGGTAATTTTTTACCCTTTTATTGTTCATCTGGTCCCTTCTATTTTGATTTTGCAGTTAATACAACCAAATCAAGCTCTTACATTTGGCGAGTATACGGAGATTCTCAACAATAAGTACTACCAGCAAAGGAGATAACAGTCTTCTAGTTTTAGCGTAAATAAAAATATGTCAATAACTTAAATTCAAAGTACAACAAATGTAAGTTATTTGGGTAGAATAAAACTTGCATGTTCCTATACAGGATTGAGAATTCAATAAAAGAATAAACTCTCCTATAGTCATACCGAACGAAAGGTGATCACAAATGATATAATAAATTTGTTACCAGACTTGCTTGTGTTGTATAAAGAGATCTTTTCCTTTTAATTTTATTTATTTGACTATTGGTTTTCTAACATTTAATTCTTCCAAGTTGGTGACTGAGCTGTTATGTGCTTCAATCTATTGTGGAAGTTTGGAATTTAGTAATTTACACAAAAGGAAAAAAAGTTTTAATTTGCACAAAAGATAAAACAATTGGTTTGAATATAGACGACAATAATAGTAAAGATTACTAACGTTGACTTCTGCTCGGGAGCATTAACGGGATCATTCACAGCAACATTCAAAAGCTGCGGGGCAGGGTCGGGTGAATCCACCTATAGTAAGAAGAATAAAGGTGAAATTGTGTTATTTTTTCTTGTAAAAGGAAATGCATTGATAATGGTAAAAAGAAAATTCGAAAATAATTTCATTACCCCATCCGCGCCAATTGATTCTTCTATATTGACATCCAATCCACCAAGGACATTGAGGTCCAATTCCACCAAAGCACAGGTGTTTTCTATGGCCTTCACGCGTGAGCTTAATTTCCATATGGGTGCCATTATCGTCTATACTCCCTATAAATGAAATAATAATCAGGTTACAAAAAGGTGGTAAAATATGCAAAAAGTGGTAAAATATGATTAAATTGGAAGGGACATTGCATCAGTTACAAAAAGGTTGAAAGATCATTGGTTGAAATGAATTAGAAATTGCATCAGTTACAAAAAGTTATGAAGAACTTTGTAACAGTAGAAAGGTACTTGAAATGAATTAGAAATTGCTAAGAAATAGAGAGCCAATTGGCTCAGCAAATGAGCAGCCAAATAATAAAAAAAGGAGACTAAAAGCATCAACATCTGTGAACCCAAAATAAATTAAATATAGTAGTCTTGGTAATTTAGGAATTAATTCAATCTTAATTTCTTAGCCACTGTATTTGTGAAACTAGTTTTAATTTCTTAACTTGAGTTACGAACCAATCAGAGAAAGAGAAAATCTTGTAAAAAATAACTTAATTTCTTAACCACTACATTTGTGAAACCATTTCTTCACTTTTTCTTTTATAAAAATTATATTTTCTTCTTTCCAGTTTCTTAGCTCTGAAATTTTCTCATTTACAAGGCAACTTATAAAATATGAAAAAGGGGGGTATGTCCTGCTAAGGAAAAGAATAAATAGAACCAGAGAGTTCATTGCATAAAGACATACTCAAAAACATCAAAATATGCAAATGAAGTCACTGTTTCTTATACTTATTCCTTTACTGGTAAGAAAAACAGTGCTCAAAGGGACTTCGTATCAGTTCTGGTGATTGCTCATGTTCAATACACTGCTCAGACAATACATGAACATCAAACAATCAAAGCAAGCACCATGAATTGATAGGAAAATTATTTGATGCCTCTGTGGCTAAAAAAATGCCAAGAATGTCCTTCTGGCAATAACTTGTAAATTAGGGAACATAGATCCTGATTATGTCAAATTCAAGTTCACAGGTATGTAGAGGATTCCAAAACAGAAATAGAAAGAAATTCAATTGAAGGTTTTTTTTTAATTATTGGAAAACCAAAACAGAAAGAAATTCAATTAATACAAGGGGAAAATTTGCAGCTACAAAAATCAGCAGGCAATAAAAACATGAAGTATGAAATGCATTGCGAAGACCCTCAGTAAGTATTTAATGAGAGATAGTGATGCAGATAATTATGCCCTTTGTCAAAAAATTTGTCTGCATCTGTTGCATCTGTTTTATACTTGGTATATGAAAATTTGAATTTGTCCAATAATACAAGCCTCTTTTGAAAATTGCTGAAATTTTTATTCTTCTGACCTATTTTGTAATTACTGCTACTTTTTTTATCTTTAGGCCTCATCCCCTCAGGAAGAATCACAGCGCATGGCTTATGTGCGCCAGGTGTACCAGAAAGCAATCCTCATACCAATGCATCATCTGGATCAGCTCCGGAGGGATTATGAGATTTTTGAGAAATCTGTCAGCCAAACTCTGGTAAAATGAAACCTTCACACAAGTCCTTCTATTTTGCTACCTTTTAAAACATTTGATGTTGTATATTTGTCCTTGAATTTTTGTAGGCCAAAGGGCTCTTGTCAGAATACCGACCAAAATATAACAGTGCTAAAGCAGTATACAGAGAGCGCAAGCAACTTATTGATAATATTGATTGGAACATGCTTGATGTTCCCCCAACTGGTTCCTCTAAGGTATCTTGTTATATATAATTTAGGGGACAGGATTTATAAAAGCCAGCAGAAAAGTGCTCAAGTATAAGCTACAAAAGTGTAGAAACCTATATGCTAAGTGGACAATAATGGACTGGTATTATTCCACACTGGCCTGACAAACTGTACTGTAATTGATGGTAACAAACTTGGAGTATATCACATTCTTGCAAATTATAATTTTGTTTTGATCACTTTGTTTAAATGTGATATTTGAACCGTACCAGCGGATACTTTGTTAACTTTAATTATCTTATTGTGTTTTGTTAATTATCTCACATGTGATGTTTTTTTCTCACTTCTCTCCTTATGGTTAATCGTGACACAAAAATTATTGTGCAAACTGTAAATGTACTTGGTGTTATGCACATAAAATTAAGAATTTGTATATTTCCAAATACTATTAATCAAATTAAAGACAATTATTTTCAAATTATAAATGAATTACACCGAATCATAAATGTATGGATTCAACCGCTGGAGCTATGAGGTCTTTCTTTCCAAGTATTTTCCAATCAAAACCTGCATCTTCTAATTTTAAAAGGGTCATCTTTGGTTTTGCCTAAATTTAGATAAGAACATTCAAATCACAGATGAAAAAGATATTTCTGAATTTCAGAACTCAATGTTGGAATTGTTTGCCTTTGAAAATAGACTTGCAAGTGTAGATTGAAAAAATACAATGAGAAACCAAAAGAAAGAAGCAATTATGTGAATTCTTACTGCATCTAAGTAGAGTTGCAAAAATTTACCTCAAGCAAGAGCTTCTTCACGGCTACACCATCAGAGTTGATAATATCAGCATCCTCTAGAGGTAAGCCACACTCATGTAGCAACCTCAGCATCTGATCCCTCATTATGCTTACCTGTATTTCCAATTATTAAACAAAATAAATGCAAGAACATAAATAGTGTCACTAAAAGATGAGGTCAATACAATTTCCTGGTGGTAGACTGGTACTTCATAAATAGTTATATCTAGGATGATATTGCTTAATGTCAACCTTCAAGTTATTTAATGGCAGAAGATGCTTACAAATCATTTCTTAAAAAAAACAGACATTGCTATCAACTTTAATATTTACAAAAAGTACAGAGATAAACAATCGATCAGATAGAAATAATGTTGTAAAATAATATGATTTTTTTTCACTTCAATATTTACTTGTTCAACTTTTGACTAATTTACTGATCCAATTTTTAAAACAGTTGCTCTTCAAAAACATAACTAATAAACAGTTATTACTTAATTAAAAAGTATTTGAAAAATAATCTTCTCCATCTCTATAAAAATAAGATACAGTTCGTTCTCTATGAAAATAATTTAATTTTCTTTTTCTTTTTCTTTTTTTAATTTCAGCTGATATAATTAGTCCTAATCAAAGTTCTTCAAATACACCCTAAAAACTCTACACCATTCAAAAGTAGTGTTTTTCTACCTATCTAAAAAAAAAGTTTAAAAATTGGTCTTATATCATGAACCATATGCAGCAGAAATGAAGAAACAGAAAAAAGAATATCAGAAAAATTGAAAGGCTGAGATTCAAAAATCCATAGAAAATAGCAGAAAAATCCAATTGATACAAAATGTGAGTCTAAACTGCTTGGAAGAGAGTCCTCTACGTGTCTGTGTTATTGGATTTGACAGAATCAGGGTCTATGTCCCCTGATTTGCCAGTTTTTGACAGAAGGGCATTTCTGGAATTTATTGGACAGTAGGGGTATCAAATGAGTTTTCTGCTGGTTGCTAATGCTTGTCACACTTGTTTTGTGTTCAATCATTGTTTGAGAAGGCCCTAGAGATGGTTTAGCATTAGAATCAGCATAAAACCCGTTTGATCACTGACTTTCTTGCCAGCAACAGGTCAAAAGCCCCATTTTGAGTAAAAATAGGGGTCACATAATTCTGAAAATACTTCTTTGATTTAAAGTAATTATGAGGTAGTAAATCTGTAAATACCTTTTCCAAACACTTGGCAAAATGCAAAGGATGTGTCTGATGCAGTGTTTCTGGCATACCGCGCTCCATGAGAAAACCTGTTACTTCTTGTACCCTATCTAGGTTCTGTCAATTAAAATTTTTGAACATAAAAAGAGAATTTCAGAAACACAACATAAGTTTTTTATTAGTTTAAGAGTTCATGACATTTGACTAAAATACATCTTGCTCAAATCTACTGATGATGGGACACACCTCGTAATAGTATGCTTCTTCTATTTCATCATCTGAAAATTCTGGTTTGAGTTCGTCATGAATATCATCATCGTTTAGGCCACTTATTAGTGTACCTTTCTCGCTGTAAAAGGGACTGTCCATCCCAATTAATACTCTCTGTATAAATAAATAATAACTCAATCAAGTGGGTTGATACTGCTATTTCAAGTCAAAGATTCAGTATTACTAAAAAAGATAAGAGACAGCCCCTGATGAAATAAGCTCACCGCGTGGAAGTATGGTATATGAACATCATGCAATAAACCCTCATCAGGTAGTTCAAATAAGATGTCTGAAAAAAAATTTCATTGGAGTTATTATAACCGACCAATAAGTATACCAATTGATTATCAGATACACATTTTCTCAATGTTTTTTTTTTCTGTGACCCATTTTATCTATTGATGACCAAAAGTCATAATTATATTCACTATTGGATTGGTTATGTCAGGTATCAATACTGCACATATCTGGTGGTATGGTAATCCTTAACACAACAAATGTATGGCTCACCTCCATTATGATCAACTCGGTACTCAAACTCAGACCACAAAGAGTGACCATGAGGTTCACAATGTAGCCATCCAGCAAGTACAAGCACTGCCTTATGGTTAGTCTACAAGTCGAACAAACATAATAAATAATAAAGTCAATGCTTGCTATACCATATAAACCTAAAAAAAAAAGATCAGAATTTGATTTTTTTTCATCTACAATTTGATGAATCAAGAAAAATAAATCATAAATTGAGGATTGATAACGAGGTATGCTTCATTCGGCACATGTAATGTCTATAGAAAAAAGACAATTTAATTTGTATCACTTGTACCAACTGTACAATAGTACCTCTACTATAGTCTTTGCAAGCTCTGCATCAGGGAGAAACAAATCTCTCTTCCTTTTCGGTTCTTTATATTCTTCAAGAGGATGGTAACCATGTTTTGTGAAAAAATTGGTTGACTCTGGCAAGGAATCAGAATAATCAGCCGCCACACGAACTTTTGATAGAGAAGAGTCTGGTAACCATGTTTTGTGAAAAAATTGGTTGGCTCTCAACCAGTGGGGTTGGTTCAACCCAAATGGGCTTTTGTATCTAGAATGAAATACAGAAAGAAATAAAATGTTAAAAACAGATACAATTCAGAAAGGATTACCTAAGCAATGTAGATTCTCACCATTTCTTTTGTTTTTTTTTCCTCTTTTTCAGTGCAACTTGAGATTTAGAGCAGGTTAACCCAAATATTTGTTCATAATTAAATATGCCCCTGTTTGAATAAAAAATTCAAGTGTAAACAGCTACATAATTGTAGGTCAAGATCTATTTGCTTTTGTAGGTATGCATATGTCTGCTTATCAAATACCACTGTTCGCTCCTTTTGTTTTGTTAATGCTGCACACTTAGGGTTTAACTGTTTTACAGTGTTGCCAGGTTCATTTCCATATGAGGGATTTTCAATTTTCTTTTAATGCGAATAGGTAATTGGACTAAACTGAACCAGAAGTGAACAACAACACACCCATAATTGTTGCATGCAAAACCACTCTTGCTGATCCAGATACATACCTAAAATTGGGAAGTTCCACGCCTTTTCTTCTGTCAAAAGGAGAATGGATCCAGTTTGCAAAAGCACCAGCTGACATTGAGTCCACGCTATAAGCAACCTGTATATAAATTAATATTTTTCTAAATTTAAGAACATTTAAGGAATCTGGCATAGAAGAACGGGAACAGATGAAACTGAGAACGTTGGAGGCAAATTTTGCAAATTTATTCAGTTGCTTCAAAATAAAAAAATAAAAAAAATGAATTGGTTTTGTTATACTGAAATCAAACTCTATTGTGTAATACAGTGAAATCAATTCATTTTCTCGCATTTATATTACACAGGGATATTGCGAGATTGGTTTTGTTATACTACATGGATATAACAAAACCAATTCATTAATGCGAAATCAATTCGGACTCTATTGGGAGATTCAGTATAACAAAACCAATTCATTTTCTTTTGTTATACTGAAATCAAACTCGCATTTATTCAAAACCACAACAGATTTTCTTTTAACTACAAGAATCCCCTAATTTAGGCTCCAGGTCGGACTCCAATTTTAAATTTAATCCTAAATAGATTATGTATCTTTAGCTTCTCTCAGATCAATTTCACGAAGCCAAAAAAAAAAAGCTTCTCTCGCGTTATATTGCGCATCTATATCATAGAGAAAGAGGGAGTTACCGATTACCTGTCAAATCCATTGAGAGATCGAAGAACCGATGTCCTCCCAATTTGAATTTGCGCGGTGGAGAGGAACTTCTTTTCAGGGGAGAGATCGAAGAACCGATATTTTGTTCAGAGGAGAGATCGAAGAACTATTTTGTTCAGAGGGGAGATCGAAGAACCAAAATTATCGGTGATATTTTTTTCTTCTGTGCCGTCGTCGGAAAGGAGAGGGACGCGTGGGGAAGGAGTAATGAGAAAACGCGTGGAAAATAAAGAGAGAAAAGGAGATTCAGTGATACAATTTCTGTGTGTCATTATATGTAGCATGGATATAAATCACTAAATTTAGATTTCTACACGTTTGACAACATGAAACAGATGTATAAAATCAAACTATTTTAATTAAAGGCTGAGATTGAGATCTGTTTTGATGAGTGAATGAGATTTATATAATGAACGGCTCAGATCTCCTCTTGATAGATAGAGAATTGGATCCCAAAAAAATATGCGTGATATTTAGTAGTCCTGATAAAATAAAATAACAGATTTCATTCCCTGTCAAGGGGAGATGAAAAATCGATGGTATTTAAACATTTTGAAATGTCCAGCGAACAATGAGCTCCATACGAATTCAACTTTTGAGCTAGTTGGATACTGGAATCTGATTCTAATTTGATTTATTTTAGTTGAATCAAGTGGAATAATTCGAATTCAAGATATATTTGATCTCCACACAAGCCGACATTTTTATTAATATCCAAAGTTTAATACAAATTATTATTTATGCTCAGAATGTCAGCTGATTTCGAAAAATGCCCAAGCCGGCCAGAAAATGGCCGGCTTAGGGGGTAGGAGTAAGCCGGCCATTCTGTGGCCGGCTTACTCGTTTTTTTTTTAGAGACACTATGAAGAGCAAAATAAAGAAATCTAACACTGAAAATTTAAATTTTTTGTTTAAATTTTTTGTTAGATTACTTCTTTTGATTTATAATTAGCATATTTATACTAAATACACTAGATTACTGGAAATTATGTTGAATTACACTATATTACAATAAATTATGTTGAATTACACTAAATTACATTACATTACGCTAAAATACAATAACTTCGCTAATTACGCTAAACTACGCAAAATTACGCTAAAGTAGACCGATTTTGTGCCATCTTTCATGAATCATAAAAAATAGTAAAAAAATTCCAAAAATAGTAAAAATTGGTATTCTACAAGTTCATTATGTAACTAATTTACTGAGCTACTTAGATTGAATAATATAAATGAAAATCTTAATCGGAAACTTAAACTCAAGTTTTGAGGCTCTTCCCTTAGTTTTTTGGTAATTCTGAATTTCGAAATACTACATAGTAGGCACGGACGCATGCGCATTTTCGCAAGCTTTCCGAAAAGTGGTCATTTGCTGAAATCGGACACTCGAGCGGCGTTTTGTGACCGTTTGAAGTTTCGCCGTCGTTTTCGCCTTTTCAGTGAAGATATCGTCCCTATTCATATGTAATTTAGCGTAATTTACTATATTTTAGCGTAATATAATGTAATTTAGCGTAATTTAATGTAATTCAACATAATTTCAAGTAATTTAGCGTATTTTAATATAAATATGCTAATTATATATACATCAAAAGAAGTAATCTAACAAATAATTTAAACAAAAAATTTAAATTTTCAGTGTTAGATTTTATTATTTTGCTCTTCATAGTGTCTCTAAAAAAAAAAAAAAAACTAGTAAGCCAGCCATTTTCTGGCCGGCTTGGGCATTTTTCGAAATCAGCTGACATTCTGGGCATAAATAATAATTTGTATTAAACTTTGGATATTAATAAAAATGTCGGCCACACAAGCTTCAGCTGATTTTTTTTTGTATATTTTTAAATATAATAAAGTACAAACCAACTTGAGCTTCAATTGATATTATTTTTGGTTAGATATTGATGTAAGCTGACTTTGTAACAAAATTTAGTACATTAAACAATTTGTTATTGTTTAATTCTTCAATGTTGTTACTCACGTTATTTTACATAAATGTAAATTCCAACATTTATTTTTTTAGATGCTTCTTGCGAGTGGAAATAATGAACGTTCAGAACTAATAAATAAACTAACTTCATATCTAAGATTCCCGAACTTTTTATTTAATAAATATAAAATTTTATATTAAACATTTTAGCAAAATATCAAAACGAATTTCAAGATTTATGAAGACTGGGATGAAATCATTCTGACTCATAACTTTCAGTTGAAACAAAAATAAAAAAATCAAGTGTATGAATATGAATGTCCGGTCCTTTAAGAAAAGGTATATAAAAGTTCAGTCATTGAAGGTAGGGAGATGTAAGCCTAATTCAATTAGCCGTGTAAGCCAAAAAAAAAATTCAATTAGCCGGACCAATCCAACCGACCCGATTCAAGAAGTTACGGATTTAAACTTTAAGCAGGTAGATATGATTTGAATATTGATTAACCCCACAAATAATTTTTTCATATGTGTTATGTAAAAAGAGTTGAGCACAACCTGACCCGAATATTGCAGATTATTTTAAGAAAATTTATTTATGTATAACAATAATAGTAATATAACTATAATGTGGTATCTTGTTAATTTTAATTTTTAGTTAAAACTTTCTCTATATTATATATATATTTTTAAGAAGAACTTTCTCTATATTATTGTTAGTTAGAGTATGTCATTTATAACTTATTGTTACTTGTGTTTTTCACAAGACGAGGGTTCAAATGCCTACATTTTTCATGCCTCCACTATGCCTCCATTTTTTAAACTTTAATAACTCAAAATTTAAAACTTAAAAGTCAAAATAAAACTGTTGGATATGATCTACATCATTTTATCTACACACGTGTAAAAATTAGGACATTTCAATTTTGTTTTAGTTGTCATCAAGAGCTTGTAAAAAACGTACTAATGTGGATAATTTCTAGACGTTGATTTTTCAACTTATTGATTCACATAAAAACAAAATCGAAATGTGATAATTTTTTATGAGCACATAGATAAAATGATGTAGATCATATCTAACGGTTTTATTTTGACTTTTAAGTTTTAAATTTTGAGTTATTAAAATTTTAAAAATGAAGACATGATGGAGACAAAAAAAATGAAGGCATTTGAACCCTCCTCTTTTCAAAATTAGTTCTTTGAAACGAAATTCGTCGAACTCATTAAACCCGACAACATAATCAAAAACTCAAGTTGAATGATTTTTATTTTGATTGGTTAAACACATATTTAATATCTTGTGATCAGACTATAATAAATCGGATTGATTAAAAAGATAAGATCCGACTATCCCACTCCGTAATACCATTACTTGTAGAAGAACCAGTATTTGATCTTGGTCGGCAAGCTCTACTTAAGAGTCCTTAAGAGTCCTTTAGACTCATTAATTAGCTCTTTAATTCCACTGAACAACATCTTCTTAGTCCAGATTAAGACTTATTTTTTTGTTCGGATTAAACCTCTTTTGGACTTTTTGCCTGGATTAAGACACTGATTATATTGAATTAAGCATCTTAGCTAAGAGTGCAAATGGATCGGATACTGATCGGATAGTGGTAAAACTATATCCGTATCCACTTTTATTTTTCGGATACGGATCGGATATTAAACGGATATGTACGAATATGGATCGGATCTCAGATATCCGTAGATATATACATAAATATTATCATAATATATATTAAAATATATGACATACATATTATTATTCGGATACAGATAATTAAAATTCAAAACCATATATGTATCCGTATCCGTACAGATATTCGGATATTGGATATCCGTGTCTAATTTTCGGATACGGATCCGGATACGGTCGGATATTATCCGATCTGTTTGCACCCCTAATCTTAGCACATTTTCTTAATCCGATTCTACCGAACAAGTGCTTTTTAGCCACACTTAAAATTTAATCCCAACACGTGCCGGACAATCTCTATATGTCTTCTAACATGAGAGGTCATGAGTTCGAAACTCGTGAAAAAAATTATTTGTTATAATAACATGGAGTTTGAAAAAAATATTAAGTGACTTGAACTCAACTCCTTCGTTAAAAAAAAAAATTAATCTAGGGGTGGAAACTATAATATGGTCATTCAGTATTATAAACTTGATAGTCCGGTCCTCAAGTTGTAGGAACTTGAAATACCGCACTTTTTTATATATAAAATATTAAAACTGAGCTTATGTTGTGATTTGAAAATTCCTGTCTTAGAACTGAACATTCAACGAACGATTTTTGTGAATTTATTTTTTGTTGGTGTAAAAGAAATAAGGCTCGGGTTTCTTATTTCTGTCTTCCTAAATAACAAATTTCATTAAAAATGTTAACATTTATTAAATGTAAATTTTGGTAGATTCCTAAACTTTATTATATTTTGAGGATGCATTTGTTATTTTTTTATTGATCATTTTGCGAGGGAGGGAAAAAACAACCTCAACAAATTAAATAAGTCTAGACATATTTACTCTCTCAGACAATATATGAAATTGATGTGACACAGAATACAAGACGCTTATAACACAACTTCTATCCATTCTCGTTGGAGAATTTATTCGATAAGAAATAGTCAATTCTTACTGACTAATAATAGATCCGAGTATTTGACCAATACAGCTCAATCTAATTTTATAATAATAAGGGTGGTATGGATCAAGTCTAATTTCATATCATATTTTTCTAAGGCCCAATTATTGTTCCTACAAATTTTAATACATTATTTGCTTATAATACTCCATATTTCAAATTTTCTGTATTCTAACTCCCGTTATTTTATATCATACATTTTTTTAGTTCCAAATATGTTATCACGCCATCACAATATTAAATATGAAGCAGAAATAACTACATTAAAAATTAAAAATGGACTACAGATACTAAATGTAACCAACAAGTTTAAGGTTTCATTTGCCAAAATAAAAAGTTTAAGATTTTATATGTGGATCCAAATTCGCTAAGAAAAACAAGACTCTGTTTTTAGAGAGAGAAAAAGAGAGAAAAAGAAAAGAAGAGAGAGAAGGAGATAAGGAGATAAGGAGGAAAAAAATAACGGATTTGGATCCTCATATGTTGGCTAACTGACGAACCGAGTTCATGAGACACATGAAAGTTCACACTACAAAGCTTTTAAGCTAATATTTGTAAGATTCCAATATTATATTATATTTTGAGGGCTAATCTGGATGTTTTTCGTGTTCTTATAAATTGAAAAAAAAAAAATCAAATCTAACTAAACAAGTCGAGATATTCTTAATCGCAGACAGTATATAAATCTCACGTAACTAAGACAACAACTAAACAAGGGGTGAGAATCTGCTGCGATCCGGGTACTGTGAACAGTACCCTGCAATTCCTGCTTTTTCAAATCCAGCTGTCAAATTGTTTCGAGATGCGTGTACAGAAAAACCAGCTGTTTTGAGATGCATGCACTAAAAAGTTGGACGGCCGGATTTGAAAAAGCAGGAATTGCAGGGTTACTGTGCTCAATATTCGGATCGCAGCAGATCTCAATCCCTAAACAAGAGGTCTCTAACATATCACTTCTATCCTGTTTATAATAACGAATAGTCAATTCTAATCAAGTAATTAACAGTTGAAATACCGCTTGATATAATATTAATTCTAAGTAACCAACCTGGCCTATACACAGACAGGTAAATAACTTGTATACGATCACAACTAATCCGAACAATCCTATGATTTCCGTACGATCAGAGAGGATATCATCATATCAGCTCCCAATTAGCCGATAACCAGTTCTTTATATCTCCTCTCATTCCTCTCAGGCTCTCACTAACCGCGTTGCGTTGCTCTCCCAGTCTCCCCTATAGTAGTGGCCACCTTTAAACCCCCAACCCATAAATAACTCCAAAACAAATACCACCGTCCACCGAAATGAAAAACCGACCATTCACAGCCGCCTCCGTCGTCGCTGCCGCGGCGCTCATCGCCGGAGCGATCCTTCTTACCTCGAGCTTCTTCCGCGTCTCCTGCTCGCGGCCCAGCTTCTCTAGCCTCACCTCGTTGTCCCACCCCGACCTCATGACAGCCACGGTCCGCTACGCCACGTCCAGGGTGGTCCCACAACAGTCCCTTGCCGAGATCTCCGAATCCCTCGCCGTACTCCGCAAGCGTGCCCCGTGCAACTTCTTGATTTTCGGGCTCGGCCACGATTCGCTCATGTGGTACGCATTGAATGCCGGCGGTACGACTGTTTTCTTGGAGGAGGATCCAAGCTGGTACAAAACCGTGCTAAAGGGGTCGCCATTTCTGACGGCGTACCATGTCGAGTACCGGACCCACCTGTCGGAGGCCGATGAGCTGCTCCAGGGGTGGAAGCAGGAGAAGATGTGCGCGCCTGAGAATGCGTATCTCAAGGGGAATCAACGGTGCAGATTAGCTCTGGATAATTTGCCCGATGTGGTTTATGAGAAGGAATGGGATGTGATTATGATCGACGCGCCTAAAGGGTATTTTCTATTTTTCGTTTCTTTTTCTCCTGAAATTACTCCTCTATTTTGTTTTGCGAGTCTAATTTAACTTGCCTACCGCTTCATATTTTTTTGAGAAAAAAAAAAGGTTCAAGGTTCAAACCCCTTTGGCTGCCTTTTTCAATGAATTTTTTCTTGTAGAAGGTGGCACCAGAAGTCAACTCTAGTAGTTCGCTTCTGCTGGTGGAACAATTTTTTCTTTACCGTCCAGTTAAAATACAGTCCTTCAGATCAGATATGTTCTGATTGCTTAAATGCTTAGTACAAACCCTAAGAATCAAAATGCCCAGTTCCAAACTTGGTGTTCTGAATTCTGATTTTGAATTCATATTTGGGAAGGAAGTTTCTTGGTGCAGGATGGAGTTGCATAGCATATACTATATAGTACCTTTTAATTCACTTTGCATCTCATAGTATTGTGTTAAATTACCTGAGGTGTTGTATACATTTGGTAGCTGTGGGCCTGTGGCCTGTGGAGTGTGGGGAGTAGAAAATATTTAATTGTTCTTTGCTCCTTGTTCTAGAACTTGTATTAATTTAACAGTGATAATCTCTATCTTGATTGAAATAAATATATAACATGTCTTCTAGAAATCCTCATACCCTTCTCTCTGACCTGCCAGGTCATTTCCCAAAGGAACTTTTTCTCCCCAAATTTTTATTGAGTATGAGTTTTGACTTTTGATTCTATGGGATTAGGGATATATAGATAAGGTTTTAGAGTGATATTTATTATTTTTTCAGAATGTATATTTTTTTTTTTGGTAATTACAGGCCGTAGGCCCAGATCGGATATTTGGTGCATAGTATCTTTCTAGTTTATCCTTCACATTAACATGCATTTATATGCATTTAATACATCATCATAAATATTGAAACCAACTTATCATTTTATTAGAAACAAATAAAGAGTGTCAATTTTTTATGGTTTTTTCAACCAGTATCTTGTAAAAAGCTGTTTTTCGGTGACAGATTTGGCTATGACCAGTGTTGGCTTATTACTAGAGATTAGAGAAAATAACCCTGCATTTTATTATCCAGTTTTGGATTTATGCACTATTTAATTATCTTGAGAAGTCTAAACCGCTGTTAAGTTATAAATTTACATCTTTACTTGCACGATATTGATGTTTTTTTAATAGTGGGATTGTTCTATGATATGTAATTTAGGCATTTTTGACGGGTCCGGATCCCCTAAAGTAACCCAATTTTTGAGTTTAGACGTGTCCGGTGCTTATTCGGGATAGTGCAGGGGCCAGTATTATTTGAAGGGTCCGGGCTCTTTAAGATTCTTGTTAGAGCATCAAACTCAAAAATTGGGTTACTTCATGGGATCCGAATTCATTTTTTACAGGCTAGGCCTGTGGTAAAAACCTGCCAATGGGCGCAAAGTATTGATGCCAAATCATTAAATTCCGAGTGAGAGGTTTACAAATATGATTTTCCAATTACCATGAACTATAAAAATGTAACTGTTTCTCGTAAAGACCTATTGATTATGAGTATTTCTTGAGTTCTCAAAGTCGGTTTGAACTGATTATGCCGTTACAGATACTACGCAGCGGCACCGGGACGGATGGCCGCGATATACTCGGCAATGGTTATGGCAAGAGCCAGAAAAGGCGAAGGCGACACTGATATCTTTTTGCATGATGTCAATCGAAAGGTGGAGAAGACATTTGCTAAGGAGTTCTTATGTGACAAGTATCGGGTTGGGGCCGTAGGGAGGTTGTGGCATTTCCGGGTCCCACCCATCTCCCGGCGAGGGAACGAGACCGGCGACCCCTCAAAGAAATTTTGCTGAGTTAATTTCTTAACTGCATATTTATTGTTACATGTTTTTTTTTTCTTTTCCTTTTTTTTGGGGGGGAATGCGGAGGTAATGTTTTTAAACGCGGCATTTGGATTTTGGAACAGTCTTTCATTCCCTTGTATCTGTAATATTTTTATTCATTTAAAGTGGCCACCTCGCTTTCCTCCGATGTACCATGCTATATTGATATACCGATCATTTTATTCGAGAAATATCAGAAAAATTTAAATAAAAGAAGAAGTTATTTTCTTGACTAAAATA
>CM022087.1:6562026-6791034 GCA_011114355.1 Carex littledalei
TTTCTCCGCCACAAACAATTTCACACAGATCATTTTTGGTTTTGGTTGTTATGGATAACAAACTATAATTTTAAAAATAATAAACCCTATAAGCATTTCAACTATTAATTAATAATTAAATAATTTACAATTAAAGAAATAAAAAAACTTACAAAAAAAATCCAAAATTGCCGAGTCTCTCTCTTCTTCCTCTTTTTCTCTCTCTTCTCTTTTGTCGAGACTCAGATTTTATAAAACCCAGGTCTCTTCCGGAAAATAATTTTTCAGAACCCCGAATCTGAAAATTATTTTTCAGAAAGAGAATGGTGAATCCGGAGAATAATTCTCCGGAAAGAATGGGCAGCTTCAGAAATATTTGCCAAATAGATGTAGATTGTTAAATTTTTTATTTTTTAATATTAATAAAAATTTCGGAATTCCTCATTTCTATACTACTAGAGAGCATGATTTTCCTAAATACAAGACAGAATGATAAAGACGGCTCTATATTGATTCACTGGTGTGCTAAGATGTCCCTATAATTATCAAATTTTACATAATATATATTGAAATTTAATATAATTTATTTTTCAAAGTTTTTATATGGTCTGACCTCATTCATAAAATGTCAATCTAGTGGTAAGAATTTCACTTTGTGGTTTTGGAGACTTGAATTCAATTTCAAATCTCACCTATTGTATATTGTGTATTTTAAGTTTCATCTCCTGTGATCAAAATCAGACTAAACCCACTTGAATGCACGCAATTGCATATGAATTTGGTTAGAAAAAACAAAAAAGTTAAACATTTCTTTTCAGTAGTCCACATGCATTAGCTTATCAAAATTACTATATTCATACATTCAAAAAATAGACATAATCTTACTAAAATTTATCAACATGGAACAATAATTTAAACATTTAAAATATAGCTAATAAAAGGCTAATAAAATATAAATAATTTTAAGATGATAGGATAGACAAAAGGCTAATAAAAAAGCTAATATATCACTTTGTTTGATTGGAATTTTTTAAATGTTTGAGAAAATTTTCTAAAATAAAAGTTATGTCTTATATATCTTTTGCATTGTAAAAAAAATTGATAGTTGAGTAATAAAACTAATGATAATTCCCTTATATTGATACATCAACAATAATGTTGATGGCCATAACAACGACGGCCACGATGATAAACGACAATATAATAGTGGCGGAATGGCAGATAGTGGTGGTAGTATGAATAGAATATGTTATTGTTATTAATTCAGAAATATAGTGAGGAAAAGTAATTCGAGAAAAATTAAGCTTTCATTTATTTATTTTAAATACTTTTTTTAACACTTTCACAAATCAAACGTGTCTGCAAAATTACTAGTTGTTGAGTTGTTTAGGGACCACATTAAAACTTAGAAATTACATAACAAAACAGAAAATTGGCGATAATTATTTTGGGGATCGCTTGTGTAGTTTATAAGTGGAGCAACTGGAGTCTACCAAATATGCGACCTGACCAGGAGCAATGAAGAAAACCAATTAGTTATGATTAGTCGGAATAAAAAATATTAGATATTTAGACTCGATTAGACTGCTGATTTAAAAATCAAGAGAAGGACTGCACATGATCAGCTTAGTTGACAGACAGATATAAGAATTGAATAGACTAGGTTTCAAATAAACTGTGGACCATACTTCTTCAGGTTCATCCAGTTCCAGTAGTAAGCCAATCCTGGATGAGTAACTCCTCGGTTTTCCCACTTAAGTAAAGAACTAGTTCAGGAGAGAATCTAATGATCTATAAAGATGCTTTAACAAGGAATAATCGCTCTCTCCGTTATAAAATAAGACACAACTTGTCCTTTTCTTGTGAGTATTGTAGGAATGGACTTGTCCGGTGTATAGTAACGGACACCGTACTTGGATTTGTCGTCACGTGAGCAAATTGTGGGAAGTGGGAACGATGGCCACATCTGAACTTTGGAATGAAGTATTGAACGATATGTGGGAACGCTTTGACAGAAGCAGGGCAACGAAACAATTAATGCTCATTTGATGTGACTTCTCTATTAACTGTATATGTTGAATTATTCTCTCAAAAGTAAGGTTAATTTCTGCTTCATACGCTGCCATTTTGCCAATATTTGTCTTAAATCCTCACTAATTTATGTTCCATTTTTAAGCTTAACCTGTTCCCTGTGTCACTTAATTTGTCAATAAAACTGCTAGCTAGTAGCCTAGATTTTACTCAAACTAGGAGTAACTTAGGTTTTAATATCGGTGCAAAGTTGGGACTAACACATCAACTAGAAAAATTTATATTGGTCCAATGAAAGTTTCCTTTGCTTAGGCAACAAATTTCTATTTTTGTCATAAGTTATTGTTCTCATCTCTAAATCATTCAGTGATACTTTTTTTTGTCAAACTGGTTGATACTTCTAAAGAAAAATTAAAATTTTATGTAAGTAAAAAATTAATATCTACTTAACTAAATTTTAACTTAATATAAAAATCTCCTGCATGAACTTGAGAATTGCCGGATCCCGAAATCTAAAAATAAAAAAATGCTCCTTAATTTCATCCAAATTAACATCCATCTGAAAACCATAGTACTACTGGGTTGTTTAAATCAAAACCAGCAGGGAAAGGTACAGGGGCACTTAGGGATGTAAATGGAGCGGATTCGGAGCGGATAATGCTGATACCAAATTAATATTCCTTTTTCAATGAGCGGATACGAATACGGATACGGATAATAAACGGATGTCAAATCTCAAAATCAAATTCATCTTAAACGGATACAGATACAGAGCGGATAATCCACGAATACAGATTTGAATACGGATACGAAACGAATAATTATCGGATAATTATGAACTTTAAGATACAAATACTAATTAAGAAAATTTAAATATGAAAATAAATGAATAAATGAATAATTTAATTAAGTTTATAATTTAAGTTAGTTTATTTAGGCTTATAATTTAAATCTAGGAAAAAAAACAAACAAAAATCAAAGACTAGGTTTCTACAATAGTCAACAGCTTAGGAGTATTAACAATTTAATTTTGATTAGGTTTCTAAAGAGGACATATTTAGGTTTTAACAATTTTTATGGATCCTTATGGTGTGCATAATTAATACGAACAGTGTGCTGATTCATGAATTAAAACTATTACGATGGTACCTGTCTCTCTCTCAGATCGCGTCATTATGAAGACATCAAAAGCGCTGCAGATGATCCAAGAACCTAATGATAAAATGATAAATGCTATAAACAAATGATTTGAAATTACAGCAGCGGTAGCCTTGTGCCCTTGTCCGGATGATTCGGATATCCGATCCGTTTTCTAAAGAGTAAAGTAAAGATGGTTGATTGATGGGATTAGGATATTAGGATGGCCTAATCAATCTGATACGACTTGTTTACTGTAGCCTTACTAATCAAGATTTTCTGAGACGCGTATAGATGTTTCAGCCGTGTGGCGGTCACTGCAAAACACACTTCACAGTTTACATAAATCAAAATTATAATGGGTTATGAGATAATGCACTCAAACCTCTAATTTTCCCAATTACGCCGACGTAGCACTATGTATTATTAGTCTAGTATTAAAATAATTCATGTTGCATTATGTCAGAGTCATATGTTTGTATTGCGAATTATCAAATGGTATGTCAGGCAGTGCGCTGTGCGCACATGGGTTCAGTGAGCACACAACACAAGTGAGAGTGAATTTGGGTGACACTATGAATTATGAGCTCGGGGGTGAATCCGAATCTGATGTAATTCCGAAAGAAATTATAGGATTCCGAAGTTCTGAGATTAATACAAACTTTTTCGTACAGATTTCAAAAACGTTCTCGGAAAAGTAAGTTTTCATACACACATCTCGAAAAAGACAGTTAAAATACAACTGCTAGTTTTCAAATTTAATTTGTAATTGCTAGTTGTAGCGAGGAAATAATGTCTTGTAATTAATAGATTAGACAATAGTGTCTTGTAATTAATAGATTAGACAATAGTGTCTTGTAATTAAATAGAATAGGGAAAAGTGCAGTCGGCTAGTTTTTAATTTCTTTTATAAATAGAGATACTTGTAAACAGAAAAATAAGATTGCAATATGATTTGTTTTCTTAAATCTCTTCTTTCTTCATCTTACAAAAACAACATGGTATCAGAGCAAAAGACCCTATGACCGAAAAATTGAAAAAACCACAATAAATTTCAGCAAAAGAAAAATGGCTCAAGAAGAAACAATGAACTTCTCGAAGCTAACAAATACTTTGTCAATGACAAAAATTACGTGTCATGGGCAAGGGCAGCATCCAGGGCCTTGAGTGGTCGAGAGAAGTTAGAATACATCACTGGTGAAAATAACAAACCAGAAATCACAGATACAAACAAGCTAACTCCTGACGAAAAGACGGCAACAAAACAATGGAGAATAACAAACGATAGAATCATCACTTCACTAATAAACTCTATGGAGCCGGTTGTATCCAACCTCTTTACGATGGCCGAAACAACACATGAGTTGTGGGAAGCGGTAAAAGCTATGTATGGTCAGCAAAATAATTTCTCACATATTTATCAACTTATGCAGGAGATTCAACAAGAAAAACAAGGTCGAGAAGCCATACTGAGTACCTTAGTGCTCTTGAAAAAAAACGCAATGAGTTTCGATCCTACCGGCCAATAACAACATATCTGGCCACACTTCAGAAGCGAGCTGAGGAGGATGATATTTTTCAGTACCTCGCGAGTCTAAACACGAGTTATAAAGCAGTAAGATCTCAAATCATGACAACGGTACCTCTTCCTTATTATTCTCAAATTAAAATTTTAATTCAACAAGAAGAAAGTAGGAGACTTGCCATGAATGGTCCACATATTGCAAGGCATGAGGGACACGAGACCCATGGCTTAGCCATAAAAAATCCCAATTTTAATAAAACCCTAGCTTTCAAAATCGCCCTAAATCAATCAAAAATTAGAAGTGTAACCACTGTAAAAAAAGATGGCCACACTCATGATAGGTGTTGGCATCTCTATTCTCATCTCAGACAAAAAAATTCTAAGGCAACGATCAAAATCGAAATTGGGAGAAAAACAGAAAAAAAAAACAGAAGATATGTTGTTTTTAATGAAGGAAATGAGTTTAATAGGCTAGTGGGTTTGTCTGGAAATAGATTCGGACCCAATAACAATAGCCAAACTGCTAATGGATTCAATTACAATTGGGGCGGACCCAACAATGAGACCTCCCATAGACCCTCCATTCCGAGCGCTGGCGGGTCACTTTCAAATTGGTCAAGAAGCATTATAGGCGCTGGCGGGTCAGGAGCTGGGGATCAAGTTCAACAAGTTCTCCAACAGCTTTCTGTACTGCGTAGCAATCATAACACTCCTAATGCTTGTGGTATTGCTTGTAACTAAAAAGATTTATTTTTTAACAAAATTATTATAGACAACGGTGCAACAGATCATATGTTTGGTAGCAAACAATTATTGTCAAATCTAAACCCGACCAAAAGTGATAAATATGTCTTGGTTGTAAACGACATGAAGGCAAAAATAAATGGCATAGGAGAAATTAATTTATGTAATAAAAGAATTAAAAATATTTTGTATTTAGAGACATTTCCCATAAACTTAATTCTATGAATAAATTAACTCAAGAATTAAATTGTAATGCAAATTTTTTCTTGTAAAAACATCATATTTCAGGACCGGGAAACCGGCATCAAGATTGGTGAAGGATTTCTTGAAAATGGACACTATTTTTTGAAATCCAACAAATTAAATTTTTGTGCTTCTGCAAAATTTGTTACCTCTGATCTTTGGCATAAGAGACTTTGGCATCCTTCCGATAAGATTTTAATCAGTGTCTTAGATTTCAAAAATTTGAATTGTACTAATTGTGAAATCTGTAAGTTAGCAAAACAAACAAAACTTCCTTTTTTTTCTTTCTACTAGCAAAAGTGAAGTTGTTTTTGATTTAGTACATTCTGATGTATGGGACCGGCTCCAATTGATTCATATAATGGATTCAAATATTTTGTTATATTTGTTGATGATTTTTCAAAAGCAACTTGGTTATATTTACTTAAATCTAAAGATGAAATATTTATTGCTTTTATGAATTTTTATGTCTTATAGAAACACAATTTAATGCAAAATTGAAAATCTTTAGATCTGATAATGGAACGGAATTTATAAATAATAAATTTTCAAGTCTCTTTAGAGAAAAAAGTATTATACACCAAACAACTTGTATAAATACTCTCGAACAAAATGGAGTATCGGAAAGAAAAAATAGACACTTGAATGAAATGGAAGAAAATTCAACGGTTAGAAGATCATCCAGGGAACGACAACCATCAACTAGACTTAGAGATTATGTGACCTATTCGGTACAATATCCAATCAAAAAATTTGTTTCATATGATAATATATCAACCGAATACCATCCATTTCTCACTAGTATTGAAAATGAATTGGAACCTAAAAATTACCAAGAAGCAATTAAAAGTCCAATTTGGTGTAAGGCTATGAATGAAAAGCCTTAGAACAAAATGAAACTTGGAAAATTGTTCCCCTACCAAAAAATAAAAAAACTAGTTGGTTGTAAATGAATATATAAAACCAAATATAATAGTGATAGTACCATAGAAAGGTATAAAATAAGACTTGTAGCTAAAAAATTTACCCAAACTTATGGCATAGACTATAACAAAACTTTTGCACCGGTGGTAAAAATGAATACCGTGAGAATTTTATTTTTCATTGCCGTAAATAATGGTTGGGACCTTTACCAAATAGATGTCAAAAATATCTTTCTTCAAGGAACACTTGAAGAAGACGTGTATATGACACTACCACCCGGTCATAAATTGGAAACCAACTCTAACTTGGCTTGTAGGCTTAATAAATCAATATATGGATTAAAGTAATCTCCACGGGCATGGTATGACAAACTTAGCTCTTATTTAATTTCTTACAATTTTAAAATTAGTAATGCTGATCATTCTTTATTTACTAATTGTGATGGAACCAATACAACTCTCATTTTAGTGTATGTAGATGATATCATAATTACCGAAAATAATTTAGAACAAATAAAAAAAAAAAAACTAAAAGAAAAATTTGACATAAAAGATTTAGGATATCTTAATATTTTTTAGGAATAGAGGTAGCTTCTTCAGATAAAAGACTCTTTATTTTTCAAAGAAAATACACACTTGATCTATTAAAAGAAGCCGGTAAGTTATGATGTAAACCAGCATCTACCTCAATTGACAACAAATGCAAATTAAATAGTGAAGATGGTGAACCTTTAAAAGACATAAATCAATTTCGAAGACTTGTTGAAATTGATCTATCTAACAGTTACTCGTCCAGATATTTCATTTTCCGTAAGCCAAATTAGTAAGTTCATGCACTCACCAAGAACACCACATTTAGAAGCAATAAATAGAATTTTGAGGTTCTTAAAAAGTAATTCCGGTGAGGGTATTTGGATGAAAAATATAATTCTAATGATATATGTAGTTATTCCGATGCAGATTGAGTCGGAAGCTTCGATAGAAAATTGACAACCGGTTTTTGCACATTTGTAGGCGGAAATCTAGTCACATGGAAAAATAAGAAACAAAATGTTGTAGCACGATAAAGCGCCGAAGCCGAATATCGTGCCATGGCATCAACCGCAAGTGAACTAACTTGGATCAAGCAACTCCTATTAGACATGGGATTTAAAACTCAAGAACCGATGAAAATGTATTGCAACAACAATTCGGCACGACATATAGCTTCAAATCCCGTGTTTCATGAGCGAACTAAACATATAGAAGTGGATTGCCACTTTATTAGAGAAAAAGTTCAAGCAAAATAAATTGAAACACCATACGTAAAAAGTGAAGATCAACTCGCGGATATCTTCACCAAAGGCTTGGATCCAAATCCATTTGAAAAAATTACAAACAAGCTAGGATTGTACGATATTTACATTCCTAGCTTGAGGGAGAGTGTTAAAATATAACGGCTAGTTGTAGCTAGGAAATAGTGTCTTGTAATTAATAGATTAGAAAATAGTGTCTTGTAATTAAATAGAATAGGAAATAGTGCAACAACTAGTTTTTTATTTCTTTTATAAATAGAGACACTTGTAAAAAGAAAAATAAAATTGTAATATAATTTTTTTTTCTTAAATCTCTTCTCTCTTAAAGTAACAAAGACCAACAGTTCGGATCGAGATTACAGGATCCTGTAATTC
Organism: Carex littledalei; assembly: GCA_011114355.1. Lineage (NCBI taxonomy): Eukaryota > Viridiplantae > Streptophyta > Magnoliopsida > Poales > Cyperaceae > Carex > Carex littledalei. Next base: position 6,570,279 of record CM022087.1, read on the forward strand.
TCGGAGATTTATTTTTCTCGGGGGTCTAATTTACTTGTTAGGACATTCACATCTCCACCTGCACTCTTTCAGGAAGAGGGAAACCATCGTACCGACACCTTTTTTACTTTCTTTCTTTTTATTTTTGTAATTTGTTTAGTTAATGATGCCCGTAGGCTAACAGACATCTTTTGCCTGTTGGTATTGTCTCCGACACTTCAAGTGTACGTACAGCAAGATCGGACTGCTGTTAGCCTGTTAAGAGAGAATTTCTGTGATTTTTTTTGTTTTGAGTAAAGATTAAACCACTAAACTATTTAATATTCACAAGATATATTTCTGTTCGGGTTTCAAATCTGCGATCTTCCACAGAAAGCGGGGGCGTTCCGATGCCCATCGGACCAAGTCTGATTCAATGGACATCTGTACTGTTCGTTAATACTTGGAGATTCGTGCCACGAGACCTCAATTCAACGCTCCGTTAATTCACCGTTAGACCCCTTTCGTTTGTCTTTCTCTTTCGTCGCTTCGCCTGCTCTCTCTCACGCCCGTTCCCTTCCTTTCCCAATAGCATCCCACCTATACCATATCATGCTAACAATTAGCAATTTGAATACAATAATCAAAGCACAACACAGAGAGCAATTGCAATTATCAATACCACCCTTGCGAGGTTCGTTTCCTCCCTCATTCATTCTATTTCGTCACGTTTAATTATTAATTGAGATAGGCATTATCATGGCGCGAGAGTCTAATGATAAACCTCAGTATCATGGATCTTGATCTTACGTTAAGGTTAGACTGTCCCACTATTGCAGATAAGAGTATTTCTGATAATCAGAAGGAGAAAGATAAGTGGGATAGATCAAATCGCTTGTGTCTCATGATCATAAAGAAGGCTATACCAGAGGCATTTAGGGGTGCAATTTCTGATTCGGTTGTTAATGCTAAGGCATTTTTGGAGGAAATTGTGTTAACACTATGTGGATTACTTTTTTCAACGCATGACACGTTTTTTTTAGATGTGAATATGCGGTGCGTTCACATGCAGTACTATCAGGTGATGGACCAGTACCTCATCAATCTGGGCCTCTACTAGGTTGTGGACATCTTACGGACTAGGAGTGGCATCATCAATGCATCTCTTATCGCAAGATTGGTTGAGCGATGGCGTCCCGAGACGCACACGTTCCACATGTAATTCGGAGAGATGACGGTGACACTTCAGGATGTGAGTGCCCTTTGGGGTTTGCCTATCAGTGGCAGCCCCGTTGGTGGCGTATCTGACATCGTTGGATTTGCTGCTCAGATCGAGGAGTTGTTGGGAGTGATTCTCACTCTCTCATTGAGGATCGTGGGAAGTCCAAATTTCATCTGAGGATGAAGAAGTTGAGAGAGCACTTCAGCCCGGGTCTGACAGGAGATTCCACCGATAAGCAGATTCAGAGGTAAAAACTATAAATTGTTTCTATTACATTTGTTATTGACTTTATATTATCTGTTTTGTATTGCATATATACATGGTACTTCGTGATAGACCTATTTGGTTATGTTATGTTTGCTGATTTCAGCGGTGATATGATGCTAATGATGTATCTCCCGCTGCTGGTAGATCTTGAGCATGTATCGCCGTACAACTGGGGTGGGGCTGTCCTAGCCCATCTGTACTCCCACATGTGCCGTAATTGTAAGGTAAGTCTATAATTCTTTTCTTACTTAATAATTTAATCAACTAATCTAAATACCCTGACGGCTAAAATTATTGAAAATGAAAAAAAGGATAAGAAGCATATGTATGGGCCGGTACTTTTGCTTCATCATTGGTCGTGGTCACGGCTACCGGTGGGTCGGCCTATCCCGAATGAGCCTCCGGCATGGAGAGCACCCTACAATCTCAGATGTCTGGCATACGCCAAGAAGTGGCACGGTCCTCACAACTACCTGGATCGGACCCACGATAGTACCATTGGTATCAGGCCGGTCGTTCAGAACTACAGAGTTTGGCTGCAGATCTTGTTCAGGGGACACCGTACGACCAGTTGTACGAGGATGAGCAGTTGCTGAAGATTTGTCTGCAGCAGCGAGAGATATGGTACTACAGAGGTCCACTCATCACTATTTTTATATTTTTTAGATCTTTTTTTATCACTAACTTATGCAAAATTACGCTAAAATAAATTAAATTATTAAAATTATACTAAATTAAACTAATGAGAATTGTACTAAAATAAAATAAATTATCAATAATATGCTAAATTAAACTAAGTACGCTAAATTATACTGAAAAAAAATAAATTATCATGATTATGCTAAACAGAAAATACTACAACAATAACAAAAATAGTACAACATAAAATCTACACAGAAAATACTACGACATAAAATCTAAGCAGAAAATACTACAATAAACTCTAAAAAGCCAAAAAAAAAATAAGGATACTGGCCATTTAATGACCGGTAATTGATTAAATTGGGTGCCGGCTATTTAATGGCCGGTAGAGATATTTTAATAAATTTCCAGAGAACCTGGGTATATTTTATTAATTTCTAATTAACTTTGGATATTAATAAAAATCCCGGCGCATAGGATGTACCAACCTTTGTCCTCTAACGATTTCCAAAAACAAATATTTTTATTAATCGCATTGGTATTATTGTTCATAAAAAATGTAATATCACTTGGCCTCACGGTGATGTATATCCCAACCTAAAAATAAACTGATGATCCGAACTAGCATCTTCATGATAAGAAAAGATTTGGCACATATTGTTTTCACGTAGCTATCAGTTTTTATTGACAAATATTGACGAAATTGATAAATAAACAGTACTCCGGTCCATACTGCATGTGATGTCTCTAGTCTCTAGTCTCTACAGCATCGCCATTTGTTAGTAAACTTAATCTCCCAAAGCATTTTGTATAATGGTCTTCACATAGGGCTGTAAACGGATGCGGATATCCGCTCCGAATCTGCATATTATCCGTATCCGGATCTAAACGGATACGGATATTGCGGATACGGATACGGATAATTATCAAATACCCACAGAAGATGCGGATACGGATACGGATATGGTTTTAAATTTTGATATCCGTTTACTATCCGTATCCGTATCCGTATCATGTGAGGTTTTAAATTATTTTGCCTTCAAGGGGATTTGAACCCATGTCATGTGAGGTGAAAGTCTAAGCAACTAAGATACAAACCACTACACCATACTATCTTTTATTACTACTTTTTTATTTTGTTTATTTTGTTCTATATTCGTATTCGAATCCGTAAATTATCCGCTCCGTATCCATATCCGTTTAAGGCGGATATGGTTTTAAATTTTGATATCCGTTTACTATCCGTATCCGCTCATTGAAAGACGGATACGGATTTGGTATTAGCATTATCCGTTCCGAATCCACTCCGTTTACACCCCTATCTTCACACCTTTAACCGAATTATTAAAAAAAAAAAAAAAAATACATGGTGTTTAAAAGAGAGATGCAAACACAGATGAACACAATCACAAAGACCAAGTGAAAGAGAAGAATATGTCACAACTCACAAACCAACCGCACAAATTAGAAAGTAAACAAGAAAACTGCATCAATCATCAACCAGCAATGACATGGGAAATCGCATCTAATTATTTTTTTTTTTTCCAATAACCCAAAAGAGAAGCGAACAAAAGCAATAATAATGAAAAAGGAAAAAAAAGCTATACCCAACCCAAATTCACTACACCATAAACCATAACCTATTTTCTTTTTTTTTCTTTTCAACAATCAGTCGACCTATATCAAAACAAAAAACATAAACTAGAAATAAAGATGGATGGTCCATAACAAAGACCCAAAATTAATATAGCACTGATGAAAACCAAGAAGAAACACGGTTAATCAAAATCAGATACGCCCCTCTATGCAAAACCGCCATCTATCATCCATCCAACCGCAAATAAATCCCACTTAGGCCCCGGTCACATAGCTGAACAAAAAGAGGTCTACTTTTCGTTAAAGCTATTAACCCGCACATGCATCGACCCGATGGTGACTACATCCCCCCCATCACTGGACCGGCCATTCTCATCATTAGCCTCAGAAGATTTGATGCTTAGAGACCCGACTTTTTCAGCCACATTCTCAATTTGATCCAATGGCTTTGATTGATATTTACCATTCTCAACAGGCTTATACTTTGTTTTAGTAACTGGGCTGCTGGTTTGCTTAATAGAATTTTCTAGCTGAAATTTTGGGTTTACATTCTCACAGGCCTTACTGCTTTCTTTGAGAACGGTGCAGATCTCTGGCTTTTCAGCCTCTTTCTTCATTGTAAGTGCCTTTTCGACTGATGATTCTCTCACTACCAGATTAGGGTTATTCACACTAATCTCTCGAGGCATCTCAACAGGTACATGTTTTTTGCTGTCCTCAGACTTCACCACAGTAAGTGTTGCTTCTGTCATGCTGTTCAAATCGGCTGATAATTTTTCATCTTGTTTTTTCTCAGTTGCAGTTTGGAACTCCTTTAAGCCAACTGCCTGTTTTCTGACAAAAGCTGGTACAAAGAGAGGTGCATCAGAGCTAAGAAGCTTGGGGTACTTCCTGTGTTTGTTTCTCTCCTGCTCCTCAAACTTAAAGAATCCATCCAGTATTGAGTTAAGAAAGGCATGGCTTTTGAAAATCTTAAGAATTGGAACGCCTGAGGTGAAGGGTACCTGATACAAAAGCAAGCCGTTTTTACATTTCAGTATTAAGTACAGAATTAAATTGTTGAGGTGTATTTAAATAAGAATGGTTATTTCCTTTACTGTATGAGATCTTTCAAAGAAATGTGAAATGAAACTGAAAATTAAAGGTTCTAGACATAATACATATACTGAGTACCTGCTGGTAGGCACCCATTTAGGTAAATTCTTGTAACAACCCCCAACTAAAACTATCCAAATGGAAAAAAACAAAGAAGAAAAACATTATTCATTCCTAACAATAATGAACTGGTTTCAGACATAATAAGCCAAATGAAAACCAGATCAAACATGAGACTGCAATTCTGCCAAATCCAACATACCCAACAAAAACAAAATACGAACAAAAAGTAAATTGGTTCATGAATATAGCGAACAGATAACTATGCTATCACCTCACCCCTTACCCAAGACTGATGCGTCGAGAAAACACTCAAGACATTTTCAGATGTATGTCATTTTTCTTAAAAGGGGTGATGTTCATAGCCAAGGGATTGGATTGCCCACCAATGGGCTTGCGCCACATTGCCAAGAAAGTGCATAATCCTATGTGTTAAATGTGAACCACATACAAACATACTTGACACAAGCAGGATTGACACTTGTGGGCGACATGGGATGCCCATTGCTGCGCAATCCGGAGAGAAGGAGTTACACTTTAATTAATACAACTATTGAAATGAAACAATTTAAATTTCGCCTTTGTAGTTTCTACACAGCCCATCCCAAGCCAGGAAAAAGGAGGATGGTTCGTGATAAGCTTAGCGACCCAGTGGTAAAAAAACAGCCTCTTTATGGAAATGAAACCCTCACGAATTGGGCAGTAGTACTAGGATGGGTGACCTCCTGGGAAGTCCCTGTGTTGCTGATTTCGGTTGGTTTTCATTTCTAGCCTACCCCAACTTGTTTGGGAATAAAGGCTTTGAAGAAGAAGATTGAAATGAAACAATTTAAAAGAATGATATACCTCTTGGGTGTCACGGCTGTGAGTGACAGGCTTATATTCGTTGTTTTCCAACAGAATGTGCCGCAGAGTGTTGTTAGCCACATCTTTTATAATGTGCCACTTAACAGGGAAGCAACCTGGCCACTTATCTTGCTGCCATATGTCCATATTCTTATCAAAATCAACAGGCCCCACCATCTCTGCCACCCCACAGAAATGACCGCTTGTATTCACCTGCAGTGTTAAGATTTATCATCATTATCACAATCAAGAAAAAATACCAGAACTGCCCCTTCTTTACTCCATTTTTTGCATTCAGAGAAAGAGCTCACGAATGGTACTATGTTGTTCATTAAATTAGGCAGACAACATTACCCAATTTTTTATTACCTTATTAATTTCGATAGAGAGTCACTGATGTCACGTGATATAATGATCACAATTACTTAATAACTACAAAACAGAAGGTACAATCTAATGCATAGTATGTGAAATTACAAGTATAACACAGCAAGAAATGTCATGGATTGCATCAAAAGACTAGTTGCAACATACAAGAAACTTATCATCTCCATGACATGCACATGCACATGAAATTTCCAACGAATTACTCAATTATAAAAAGCAAAGAAGAAGATGAGGAGAAAGAAATCCTACCGAGAAAAAGAGGAAAATGGGGCACTTAACCCCATTGTTGACTGAGATCCTCTGTGCCTCTTCATAGGCCGAGCTAAGCTTCTTATTCCCATTGGGCGTGCTCGACCACACCCCATATTTAATGCTCTTGTGCACGTCATCTTCGCTGTACGACTTTATCACAAAAAATCTTGCACAACTGTAGTCAGTTACAAACTCGGCCTTGTTGTAATTGTTGATGTCAATTATTATGTTGCCTTGCGAGTCTCCGACTGAGAGCTTGGAGGTGTAAGATTTCACTGTCATGGTGGTGTTATCCCAGAAGGCCCTCGCACGGCCCCAGTTGCGGGTCTCAGGTTCTACATAGCTCGGTCTGTTCAACTTGTCCTGAGATGGAGGCTTCACTAAGGCAGAAGGATTTGTCACCTGAATGTACAAAATTAATAACATTAATAGAAACTTAATTTACCAGCTAATGAGAACTTTCAGAAATATAGTGCAACAAGAGTACTAGTACAGTCACATGCTATGCTGGTCAATATGCCGAAAATATAAAAGAGTATGACAACAGGCAACAAATAGGCTACAATTTCACTGTTACAGGTACTAGCACAATCCTAGTGAGTACGAAACTGGCTCAGGCAGTTCCTTGACTTGCTAATACTGTACCATTCAACTACCAACCAACCCAAAGACTAATGGCTGAATTTGGCCTATGATTGAGATATCAATTTGAAAAAAAAAACTAGAATAACATAAAAAGAATGTGATAGTACCTGTGTAACATGAGGCACTGTACTTGCTTTAACAGTCCTTTGTGGACTTTGTTTCAGAGAAGACAAGCCGAGTAATGGTGTTTTTGGTGCCTTCACCACAGATTGAAACTCAAGAGAGGAACCTGAAATTGGTGTGCCAGTAACTGAAATGGTACCAGCACTGGTCCTTTGTGAAGGCACAACTGCAGGAGCATGGGTGGCAGCTGGACTCATATAGTTGCCGTAGTTTAGTGTTTCGATGGATCCATGCTGATAGGGAGGGGTAGCAAGAGAGCCAATGTCAGCATTGCTAGGAAGGACTAGAGAGGAGTAGCTCGGGGATGGTACTGGTTGGGGGTGCTGGTACTGGGAATTTGTAAAGTACTGTTGCGTGACTTGAGTGCCTACGAGAGAACTTTCAGGACCCGCAACTGAACCAAGTTGGTACGAATTTGCCAGATATGGGTCATAAGCCGGTTGTTGGTACCCATACTCAGGTGAGTAATACAGGTATCCAGAAGTATCTGCTTGTGCACTCTGCTGCAAATGCAAACATAGAGATATGAGCAATACAGAAGTTCAATCATACCATAGCATCAGCATAGTACCAATTGCGGATTGACAACAGTATCAAAAATATCCTGACCAACAAGCCAGTCAAGCCAGTTCAGGCAAGGCAAAACTAAAATGTTTTTAGGTTAGATTTGATTATTCTTTTGCTAAAAATGTGAACTGTAGAACTTGTTAAGTAGGTACTGACAAGTAAAGAGAAAATGAATAGAAGAATAATAATGTAATCAATAAAAACAAACCGAGTACTGGAGATCTTGACCCTCAAAAGCTACCATGTGCTGAACATCCTCCCATTTAGGACTAGCTTGTACACCAGTCATACCGGTGGTGGGGTTGTACCAGTTGTAGTTTGTACCATTCTGGTAGTACAAACCCCCGCCATACAGATAATCGTGGGTACCTTCGCTACCCATGTATCTATAATCTTCAAATAAATCTGCATTCGTTCCCAACAAATATCATATTAGAGCTGTTGAAATTGACAAACTACCATTTTATCCCTCTGTATCAATTTCCAGGAGAATGGTTTAAGCATGTTTCTAATGTGTAAGATTTTGAGGTTCACAAATGAATAATCCAGTTGACTTTTTCCCCTTAAAGACCATATGCATGCTAAAACCAACTAATAGAATGCAGACCTAGTTAAAGAAATTATCAAGAAATGAAACAAAACACTAAATACTAATGGACTATGTGCATCAGGAAGACCATATGCATGCTAAAACCAACTAATAGAATGCAGACCTAGTTAAGGAAATTATCAAGAAATGCAACAAAACACTTTTATACTAACGGACCATTGTGCTTCAGAAAGACTATATGCATGCTAAAACCAACTAAAGAAAACAGACCTGGTTAAAGAAATTATCAAGAAACAAAACAAAACACAAATATATTAATGGATCATGTGTATCAGAAATCCTCACGTATAAAATAAACCTCATAGGAGAATTTCAAGAAATAAAACAAAGGATAAAAATGAAGGTACCATATGCTTATCTGAAAACAAAATTTTTGTAAATCATGTTATTCAAGAAATGAAACAAAGCAGTAAATATGAAGGGACCATTATGCACATCTAAAATCAACTAGTATGGAATACAACTTGTAGTGGAGACTTTCAAGAATTGAAATAAGATATCAAATATGAAATGACCATCCACACATAAAACTAAAAAAATGAAACAAGCCTTGCAGTAAAAAATTTCATGAAATGAAACAAAAGATTCAATAAATCATATAATAAAACTCACTTCCCTATATAATATTTCACATAGCTGCCTTTTTTTAATATGTTCAATAAACAAGGTCGCATAAATCTTCTGTGAAGAATCAATGTAACCAACATAAAACCTTAAAATATGCCCAAATTAAACGTGTTTTGAATGAGATGCATAAATACACGAGAGATGCAGTAGTACTAATAACAAAAGGTAGATCAAATCAAATCTACGAGGTAACGAATAAATAACACAGATAGGATTCTGCAAGAGAATAAATTTGTTCAATATACCCAATTTTCTTTAAAGAATAATAGGATGCCTCAAATTTTAAATCCCAATCCAGAAACCCTAATTTCACCATAAAGATATTGGAGGGGAGAGAAACCCTAATTAGACTTAAAAAATAGGCCACAATTTGATCCGGCTGTATGATTTCTAACATCTGCTAATGAAGATACCAAGAAAGATTAAACAACGCGGGCGGTATACAAAGATGCAGTAAAATATTAGCCAGCGGATCCAATAATAAACCCAAAATATAAAGATCACGTCAAACAACCAACCAAACCTTAGAAACCACCAGCGAGGCGGCGACACATAGAGACATAAACACCAACCCCAATCGACCGTGTACGAAAAAGGGGAGTAATCACAAAATAGAAATAGGATCTAGTAAAAAGACGAGCTCTTACCCGAAGATTGATGGAAGGCTGCGAGAAGAAAAAGATAAGGTCTAATTTCTACGCAAATCTGATGCCTGGATTTGAAGCTTGGAAGCAGAAAACCCTAATTTTGGCGATTTGCAAGTAGAGAACGACAGAGGAGCGAGAAAGATATAAAAGAGGGAAAGACTCGCTCTATTTTGGGTCGACGGGTTTTTGTGCTCCTCGGTCCTTTGCCCTTTTTCAATGGTTTTTCATATTCCAGGGATACCCTCGCATAGCGGGCCTTATGCCCAAAATGCCATAGAACCGCCAAATTTGAAAATTACTAAATTGAGCAAATTTAAGGTGTGTAAAAATGTAATTTTAATGCTTTTTCTCTTGAAAACTGAAAACCAATTTGCATGATCTTATAGACGTGACTACGTGAAAACTAATGGCAATTGCGTGTCGGTTATTTAGATGGACTTTTTTCTAGATAAGATAAGAGCATCTACATTCAACATGGCACCTAAAATGTCTGACAAATAATTTTCTTTATCTTGGAATACTTGAGAAAATACGGGATGAATTAGTTAGATCCGTCGTCGTCATTAGTTAATACTGATTTTTATTTTGTTGATATATTTACAACTCAACTAATAAATCATTTCTATTTGGAGTTTTGCAGTTATAACTGTAACACGAGTAGAGTAGTGTTTCTAGAAATTAACCAAGGATGCCACGTTTCTTGCAAAATTTTAATTTCATGAAACAAAATGGAAATACCAAATTCAGGGAGTACATGAGAAAATGATGCAAGCCTTTCGTGTGCATGATATTATTATTAAGGATTGGGATTCACATAATTAATTAACTCGTTAATATTGTCAATTGTCAAAAATGTTTTTTGTTCTAAAATTTTATAGTAATTCACGTTATATTTGTATTGTGCATGTGAAAAATAATGAAATTATATGTCGACATTGAAGATTTTTTCGTTGAACAAGAGGACTCACTAATTTGGAGGTGGTCTTCATCGGGTATATACTCTTTTGATTCTTTTTATAAAATGATTTTGGCGGGTGGGAAAATCCGATGGGAATTCATGGAAATTTGGAACAACTTGACACCGGCTAAGGTGAAAAAATTTCATGCCTTTTTTATTAAAAGAAATAATTTTAACTGATGATCTGATGTAAAAAAAGGGGCATGGTGTGTGAATCAAATGTCTATTATACGATAACTATGTAGTGAAAACAGCTGTGCATGATATTTTATTGTGTGTATACGACCCGAGTGTGGACTGACGAGGACAAATCCGAGAACCATGCATCCCGAGAACCATTCCGAGTCAGACTCAGATTCGGGTTCAGACTCGCTTTGAGAAGCGTGCAGCTGCTATTAAAGGACCTACTTTCAAGACTGACCATTTACATTTTCTAGAGAATCATTGCATAAATTGATCGAAGGGAGAGAATTACTGTTACAAACAGATTACAAACAAGAGGGACTCCTGGAATCCCACAAATATGATTTGTTCGTTATTCTTAAAAAAGGTTACCTTTTTTGAGGGTTTGATCCTCTCTAGTTATATACAAGTAATTGAAGACTCCTGAGAGCAGTCTATTTTAGATAAGCATTGTCTTAATTATAAGTTTTAATCATATATATCAAGATGGAAAGAAAAAGCTCCTTAATATTTTTGTTTGTTCTTAAATTAATAACAGAGAATTTGCTTTTGCAGACATAGAAATGAACAAGAAAAACCGTAACTTCTCCAACAATGCATATGTCAATACCGAGTCCGGCTAATATGACATTGGTGTCATTCCAAATTCAATAACACCACATCGTATACCGTTGGATCTGCTTTAATATCCGTGTTTTGCACGAATATTAAAGACACTAGTGTTTTGCACGGATATTAAAGCAGATCCAACGGTATACGATGTGGTGTTATTGAATTTGGAATGACACCAATGTCATATTAGCCGGACTCGTCAATACCACTCGAGCGCTAATAAAAAGTAATACAAATAAAGTACATTGTTTGAAATATTGCTGTACTATTAATTTGCTGCACTAAATTGAAAAGACTAATTTATTACTTTAATATCATCAGAAATCCTCAACAAATTCGATTCGGGCCATCTTCGATAACCTTGGAAAGCATGCCAGCTTCTTCAAGAATGCCATGCCATCCATTAAAACATCAACACAACATTCTACTATGACTAGCTTCTCTAACACAGGCGCAGTGCTCAGAACGAACTTTGAAACATTTAGAACTGACTCGGGATATTGAAAACAAGGTATATTTACAATTTCAAGGCAGTTAAACAAGTCAGATTCTATTCCTTTCTCCTCCCAAAAAGATCGAGCAAGTGATGATGAAGAGTAACTCTTCTCGTCGTGAAGCTGGAAAAAAAATGGATATAAATGGGAAAATGAGAATGAATAGAAAGATGAATTAATTGTAGAAAACAAGATAGTAGCAGATAGCCAATTAGTGAACAGTTTCTTGGACACACCTTGAAAGAGAGCACCTTTAAGTTTGGGGCATTTTTGAACAAACAACAAGCAGCTGCAATCTCTTCCTTGTATGAATGAAGGACGACATGCAGCTTTGTCAATCGGCAGAGGGGTACTGGGAGCATTTCTGGTATGGGCCCCTTGGCTAAGTACTAAACTCAAAACAAGTCAAAAATAGATTACCATCAACCTTTAGGCAAAATACAAAGCTATAGAGAACAAAAAAAGATGTGAATCAATCATTTCAATTTTAAGGTAATTGATGGGAACTTTTCCCATGTATGGATATCTTACCGAAATAAAATCAGAGCGTAGTTCAAGTTCTTCAATCGCAGAAAGGCTACCGAAAACTCGCAAAATATCACTCTTACGATCCCTGTCTGAAATTCCAAAATTACCATCGGGAATAACGTATGCAACACGCAACTTAGGGGTTTCCAAACAGAGATCATCAAACTCCCCTGAAATACTCAGCCATCTGAGGTTCGGTGCATGGATAACGAGGCGACCAAACTCAACAAAGCCATCCAGGTCCAAGCTCTCAAGTAAAGGACAACTTGAAATAAGTCTTGCTATAGTCCCAGGGAAATTGCACGAAAATAACCTTAGGATGCGAAGAAATTTAAAGCCTTGGAAAGATAAAGGAACATGTATGGTGCCCCAATATATATGCACATGTTCCAATACAAGACAAGAGAAGAAGCTAGAAGGAATCAAGCATTTTTCACAAGGATTCAATTTCATATAAAGATTCTTGATTCCATTTCTGGACAAAATGATCATCCATCGATCAATTGCCTCGTCACACACATGCCTAGTGTCAAGTTTAAATTGTAGAATTGAACCGCGATGAAGTAATAATACTTGACTAACCAGCCTAATTAGCCTTGATTGTGAATAGTATTCTATGAACACCAAATTTGGAATTGACATCCACGTATATTTCCATTTGGTTGATAGAAGGCTTGTCCTGACCGCCTCTTCAATTGGAAGTTTCACAAGAATTTCCTCCTTTATATTTATGGGCAAATTGCTGATGTAATCTTGTTCTAAGTCGAGATCAACACTACCCCTTCTGGGCTGAAAAATGTTCATGGTGTGTTGTCTTTAAGACCTTGTAAAAGCATTGGCAAATGTTTTAGCAATTATTAGAAAATAGCAAAAGCATAATTAAGATTGGAACAGAGTAAGTGGCATGGAATATATAATAACATTTAGTACAGCAAGGCAGAGGTCATTTGATTTTGGTTACAAATGATTTTATCACTGGAAATGTTATTATCGCTAATACAGTCAAAATGAATAGTTATTTTCAGAAAACCATCCATGGATCTATCGCTTCATGGCAAGCATGCTTACTACGAAGTTTAAAGTCGTGATGGAGTAATAATACACAATGTCGATTAACTTTATAAGCCTATAATCTGCGTAGTATTTTTTTTCTACTTTCCAACAATTACCAGTCCGGAATTGAGGCTCACGAATACCTCCACTTGCTTGATAGGATGCTTGTTTTGACTGCCTCTTTTGATGGGAGTTCCATGCATTAACATTTTATCTTTCAGATCTTCTAGCAAGTTGCTGTATAATCGTAATTAAAATCAAGATCGATTGTGCTCTCTTGAGACCTTGAAATATTCCATTTATATATTATTCCAATAAAAAACCTTGAGATGAGAAACCAGATTTCGAGCACAAGAAAAGATGTTTACTTAGAATTGGTTGGTACAGAGAAAATTTAATTAAACAATAGCAGGAGAAAAGGTCACTCTGAATCAGGAACTAATTAGAGAATCTAATGAATACATTAACTTTTCAATATACAAGTTTATTAGGGAAATTTCTAGTGTACCTATACAAACTTTCAAAATAGCTAATTTTCTCATGAAAAACCATAATATTTAATATTCCCATAAAAAATTAAAATTCTTTCTTCTACGAGTCTATCCCCTTTAATTTACTTAACATTTTATTTAATTATTTTAAAAATAAAATTGACAATTATACCCTCCTTCCTCCTTCCTCCTCTCTCTCTCTCTCTCATTCTCTTTCACTGTATATGTTTTTTTTTTTTTTTTGTTGCTCAAACGAAGCAGCCATGTCAGACCCCTTATTTTTAATATTAAAGCAATTCCTCAATACATTAGATATTGGAGCTGTAAGTATTGATGCATTTAAAGCAATTCCCCAATCAGAATATCCAATCATCCGGTGAATTTTAATAAAAAAAAACAAAAAGGTTCCACTACTGGTAAAAAAAAGATTGTTCTCTATATCAAACCTAGTTAAAACTATATTGTTTTTTTGTTCATAATTATCCACTTATCCTACACACTTCGTTAGAGAAAATTTATCTCCATTAAATGTTTTTTTTTTAATTTTACATTTAGGTAAAAGAAAATACAGGCCCAATTAGCGGAGGCCTTGCACCGATCTACGGTACAGCTGGAAATATGCCAGATCGAGGCATGGTTGGCGACCTCCTGATTGAATTCATGGATATTTCTTTTTAGTTCCTACACACTTCTAATTGTCTGACACGGCCTCATTTGAGCAACAAAAACAAAAACAAAAAAGTTTGAAGGAGAAAGAGAGAGAGGTGAGAGGAGGGTAAATCTGTCAATTTTATTTCTAAAATAACTAAATTAAAGGTTAAATAAATCAAAGGGGATATATAGGAGAACAAATTTTATATATTTATGGAGATATTAGATATTATGGTGTTTTGTTAGGGAAATTAGCTATTTTGAAAGTTATTATGGATACAGTACTAGAAATTTTCCCAAGTTAATGTTTCTGAAAAATAATAGTCACCCTATATCAGGAAATAACTTGAATTTCCTCTTCTCTTCTTTTAAATTAAAGAAAAAAGAGGATAATATTTGATTTGTATTGTAGATGAAGTAAATTAAAAACATGTCTTATTGGAAATCTCAGTTCATTTGTGCAATAAATAAAATTTTACCGCCTGGTATCTGACTACCAAATAAGTGCAAATTTAGTCTTAAGCTACTGTCAACTAATAACAACACAACAAAAAGGAAAATCTAATGTAATTTGAGATGCAAACAATAGATCAGTCTAACAAACAAAAATCAACCTCTATGGAATTTGAGAGAGAGAATTACATGAATAAAGTGAAGCCAAGAAGGAGAGACGTGGGATCAGAGGCAGCGGAGAGAAGGAACGATTTTGTCTATTTATGATGGTGCCCCTCTTATTTTTGACAAATATTTCTGTACAAAGCAAAGAAAGTGTACTTTCTATAAAAAAAACAATAAAAATAAATTACAAAATATGCCATGTTGATGGCCCTCCTATTTTGAGTCCGAAAAATGAAAATGCTAAATTAAACAATCACTTTCTAAATTAAAAAATATACCTCCATATATCATTTCAAGTTTTAACTAAAAGCCTCGAAATAGTGGTATTCTATATAACTATATTATTTTTCAATTAAATTTAAATTTAGATGACTCTTTAAATGGATGACGCGGGGTGAAACTGGCTGCTATTTATTGTGGATATTTAAGATTGTGAGACTTAACCTCAACTTCATAAAAATAAATAAAAATTAGGCCATTATACTAGTTTCAAAGCATCCATAAAAAATATCGAAACTATTGTTTACTAAGCATGATATTGGAGATGAAATTATATAAACTTATAAATTGCTTAAGAAAACGATTATACATGCATGAGTTTTTTATATATATATATATATAGCACTACTAGAATTTTGGTTTCTTACATGGATGAAATTTCGGTTGTTGCATGAGCTTACTCATGAACAAGCCCGAAAAAGGCTTGTTGCATGGGTTATCCATGTAACAAGTACCCATGGTACAAGCCTCGATGCAAGTACTCAATTTCAGACTTGTTGCATGGGTTATCCATGCAATAACTTTTCCAAATCTTATTGCATGAGCTTTCTCATGGAACAAGTACCCACGCAACAAGTCTAAGAATTGGCGCCTGCAGGAAGTATTTGCAAGGATATATAGCGTGGGCCCCACCTGAGTATTTGCAAGGATGAAGAGCGTGGGCCCCACCCTAGTATTTGCAAGGATAGACAACTGAGTATTTGCAAGGATAGAGAGCGTGGGTCCCACACAGGTTATTGCAAGGCAATTGAAGGGAGTAATTGCATGGATAGAGACGGTAGAGCCCCCTGTTTATTTGCATGGGTAATGAAGGTGGGCCCCACCATATTATTTGCAAGGATATCATTTGGACCTATTGCATGCACTGTATTACCCCATATTTGTAATGATATTCCAATGGAAATAATTGACGTTCCAGCAATATATTATCATGCTGAATTTCTATAATCCTCCCGGTACCAATTTGGTACCAACCCAGTGGCAAGCAAGGAATCTGTTTCATTTCCCATTCAAACATAATAAGAACAACAACATTCATTCGCACACAAAAAACATAAACATAGCACAACAATTGATATTAACATCACATATATAAACTGCACTATTTACAAACATATATATCACAAATGTACTTAATTTAAGCTGTAAACATGCAATAATCAATATGAATTCCCAGTATCTTAATAACACCCTCTAAGCAAAACTAAACATCAGATAAAAATTAATAACTTGGATTGCATAATGTGAATGAATGGACCTTAAGACTTCTCAGCTGAACCTTGAAGTCCCTTGAGAGCAAAAATTTGAGATCAAATTGAAGGATTGCTCAAGTAAAAAAATTAATTAAGGATTGAAAATTGCACCTATTAAAAAAGCAGGACTGTTAATGGGTAAATTTCTCTTTCTTCAGTTTGATCGGTCTCTAAAGTGTGCAGATTGAGTTTCATTAAAGGTAAATTGATCATTCTTCAATTTCATCAAGGAAAGTTGAGGTCAATTAGTTGGCGAACTGATGCCTGTACATTGTCTTGTACCAGCATGTAAATGCCGATATGAAACTAACATTTTAGGTACCACTTGGAATCTAGGAGTGAAGGCATTCTTACTCCTTAACCTAATATGCACCGTAACAAGCTAATACCAATACAAGATAGGTCTGCATGGAGGTGCCATATACTAAAGACAAAAAGGAAGCTTACCCTTCTAGCAAATTTTATGCATGTGTCGCGATCCTGGTTTTCATCTGCATATAAAAGATAAACCCATTACTTGTTGTTTTAAAGTACACCAAATAAAGAAGCAAAATTAAACCAAACATTAAAATGTACAGATTTGAGTGGAAAATTCATTCCAGAGTCATGTTTTGGAACTTTAGGTAGGTCACTGCTCTTAGGATTTTCAAGCAAGATTCGACTTGGTAAAATGATAGCCACAATAAGATCATTACCTCCGACAAGTAAT
Organism: Carex littledalei; assembly: GCA_011114355.1. Lineage (NCBI taxonomy): Eukaryota > Viridiplantae > Streptophyta > Magnoliopsida > Poales > Cyperaceae > Carex > Carex littledalei. Next base: position 6,587,652 of record CM022087.1, read on the forward strand.
CCTTCATCAGGACAAGGTGGTCTGCAATATGGATAAGCTGGTAAGAACAGTTAAGTCCGGTCGAATGAAAAGGTCAAGCAATCTAGTTTTTTTTTTCTTCATAATAACTAACCATGCTATTGGTGATCAGCATTTGCAAATAAACCCAAAACATTAGACATTTTTTGAAACACTACAGAGAAAGAAATCAAATATGGAAAAGGTGAGAATGACAAAGTTTAATTGATTTGAAGTGTAAAAACACAAACTGAGCTGCGGCAGTGTATTCCTCTTTTTTCTTTCATTTATCCAGAACCTTGTACTCTTTTTCATTAATCATGAGCGAATGCTAGAGATTTCTCCTAGTAATTATATGATATATACACTTCTAGCTTCTCTTTGCTAGAGGCAAGAAGCATCACAATTGATATAAAAATAAAAACTTATCTTTCTCTTAATTGCAATTGAGCCGAGTTTAGTTGCCGAGAGAGAAGACTTGAACTGAGCAAGGTACTGATTGGTGTGCGCACAACACCCACAATACATACATCTAAGAATATAAGAATTAATTAAAAAGGTGAAAATAAAGTGAGAATAAACTATTCTTGATTTAAAGGGGCATGATCGTTACCCATAATTAAAAATCCTTGGTCTTACTTGCATGTATGACAAATACTACATATTTTCAATATTATCTAGAATTTGCCAAAAGAATCAAACAGAAAATCAAAAGATCTTTCATATAAGGAGCTGATGACAGCTGGATTCTCCTACTATTGGATTTCCCTCCCAGGCAATGAAGCAAGCAAATACGACCAAAATCCTAAATCAAACTAATGGAACTGGTAAAGTAAGAAAGACATAGCTCTAAGATATATCAGTTACTATTTAAATAAAAGCATCAAAAATTTCAAATTCAAACAGCTTAGAGGTTGAGAGTAGGCAAGTTCTGGCACAGAGAATCAGCCAGCTCCTGAGGAGGTGCCTGTGACTCCTGCTTTTCCCGGATTTCAGTTTCTGGTAGTTCCGCTTTCAGTAGTTCTGCTTCAAGCTTGCCCAGTTCTTCTTATATCTCCTCCTCTTCTGTATCAATTGACTGAACTGGTACTGATTCTGCAGTTTTTAATATATTTGTATGACCAGGTGCGTGCATGCATTAATAAAAGTGCATTTCTAATAGTTAAAACTTCAAACCAAGGAAGTGAATCTCATATTTAAGCACCATTTCAGTCTACTTTGGTACTGCTGTACAATTTAGTTATACTTGGTTTTGGTTTCTTCTTTTCTTTTTCTTTTTAATTGCTCAAGCAAAGCTAGATCAGCGATCGATCAAATGAGGCTTAAACATTAATCACAACTGAGGTTAAACATCAATAAATATAATAAGGCAAATAGTGAATAAACAAAGTTGAGAAAAAAGGATAGAGGTTACCTAAGGCTGCATGAGCATCATTAAATACTGAAACAACATGATCCAGCTAGCAATTGTGACACTCCTCTGAATAACAAGAGATATGATCTCTTTGACAGACTTATCCATGGCAGCTTTAATAAGCCTGAATATTTCAACCATATTAGAACAAAATAAAGAAGAACAGCATCTATAATATAATATAAAAGTAATAAGTTGAACCTGCCATAGGGCACTTGAGAACCGCCCACAGCACTAAGCTTAGGGTTGATTCTGAAATAAGTGTCGGCCCTGGGAATAGCTTGCAAGAGCTGCACAAAAGCAAAACACATCAACTCTATGAAGAGAAATTGCTGTTGATAGCATTTAAAAAACAAAAATAAGATTTTGTTATGTAAATAGCAGCAAGCATGAACAATATTTCTGGATATAACCAAACATTTTTCAGGATTGAAACAAACAACCAGCACAATTACAGTTATTTTTGCAAAAAATAGAACCATTCTGTCAAGAATTGACAATTTCATCAATATCAGTATGACTGATACCAAGTTTAAATTTAAAGTAAGGCAAAATCAAATGTTGATTTCTAAATTCATATGATAGGTCATAAAATAAAATTTCAGATCTTTGTTCCAATGAGAAAGGAACAAAAATTCAAAAATTTAAAAAGAAACAAAACCTGATTAAGCGAGAAAGGAGATGGGGACGGGGAGGGAGCTTGAGCCGGTGTGACCACCTGAGGGATGCCATGAGGGGAGGGAACCTGTTCAGGCATGACAAAAGGGCCAACTTTGTCCTCTTCCACCAATGCACCGTGACCAAGATGAACAGGCCCAGCATACTGGAAAAGATGCAAAAAGTTAAACAAAAATAACACATCACAATTTTCATAATATGGCATGGTATAATACTGCAAACAGTACTAATGCTGTTCTAAGCACTATAATTTCTGTCATATTTTATGATTCTTGCAAGTCTTTTATGGCTAGTAGCTAAAAGAACAACTTTTATCAGTACCAATGCACTTTATCTTTTGCTCTTTCAATATATTTAGTCATGCAACCTGGAAATGCTGCAAAAATTATGTTATATGGAGTATCCTATTGTATCTACTAATAAAAAAAACAATTAAAAAATTGCTCGCGAAAGATCAGATCTTCACCCTTGTGCCAGTAGAATGATGGGTGGGATTACTACTGACGTCAGGTGGCAGTTCCACATGGTTTCCAGGAACCGGTATGGAAGCTTCTGTGACAATAGGCGACGGAGACACAGTAGTAATGTCCTTGTTAGAAAAATCAGGGTTGCCTTCCACCTCACGCACCCGGTCCTTGATCAGAGAGGAGGGATTCACTTCTTTCACATCCACTACAAGATCCTTAAACAGCCTCTGAACAAAATCAAGCATAAATTTAAACTCTGATCTTTGCTATGACAGTCATAAAAGGCTCAACGAGCTAAGCGACATAAATTTGAGAAACAATAAGGGCACCGACACAAATTGGATTCACCTAATTACATAAGCAAAAAACATAAATTGAATTGCAATCTTAATTCCTTGACTGTGATTGCCCGTCAACTGCTTGTAGAAATGTTTTGCAATTGTGATTCCTGCAAATCTGTTATGCAATGTTTTTAGTAAATAGCTTGATTAATCGATAAGAATTCAAGCAGTACTAGTTCTAGCAAAAGAATTAAGGAAAAAATGTCAAGGCATACCTCAATGTGCTCGTCAGCCCCGCTGTCCTAGCCTTGCACCTCGTCAGCCGACCAGCCCCGCACGCCCAAATCTCGCCTCGCCTGACCAAATCTCGCCTCCCCTGACCACATGCTGCACCAGGCCAGCGATCGCCTCACCTGAGCCGCCTCCAGCCTCGCACGAGGGTTTGGTGGTGGGATTATGTGTGTGTGGGGGGAGGCAGTGAAAGAGAAAGAGATCGGTGCTGATGCTGAGGGGCGCCCGTCTGAGGCGAGAGAGCGAGAGATGGCGGAGAGGTTTTAGAGAGTTAGGTTTTATCGTAAGAGGGGGATCAAAATTCAGGAGGAGGGAAATGAAAATTTAGGAACGCGCCGAAATGAAATATTTGGAGAGAAATGAAAATAAACCCTAAGTCCACAGAGAGGAAAGATAGAAGTTCTGTATCGTATTTACTATGAAGACTTACATATAAATTCATATGTTCGAAGGTAACATAATATTTGTGTTTAAATCTGGATTGTCTGATCATTATTACACACGAATATTAAAACAGCCAGTGTATCATCTAGAACCGGATCTAAAAAGAAGTATTATATTACCTCAGAGAATAGGGACTTCCTACCCACAACCTCTAAAATGAAGACATCAAGTCCACTCATTGCATATCTAACGGCTCGAAACTTGATATTTACTAAGGCCCCGTTCGGCAACCCCATTACCCATGGGTTTTCCAAGGTAAAAGTGAATAATTGGTATTTTTGCCTTGGAAGTGTTCGGCACCATGTTTTTTTACCTAATAAATTTCCCAAATGGCTACCCTTTTCCCTTTTGACTATGAGTTTGTATGGTAAAAAAAAAATTTGATCATAGCTCCGTTTTTTTTCCCATTTGGCGGAGCTGCTTCAACTTGCTTCATTTTCAAATTTTTTTTCCAACTGAATAACTTGTACAATCAAGCACTCAATTAACCAAACACAATTTAATAATACAAAAGTTAAAATTAATTAAACAAGCACAATTTAATAATACAAGAAATTATTAAACAAGCATAATTAAACTAGCAACACTTAATTTTAATAGATTAAGCTAATTTTAAGTTAAGTTTCTATTCTGACGTCTAACATAATCATCCTACATAAGCCTAGCAATTTCATGCATCCGAACACCTATATTCTAAAATTTCCCATGGGTTAAATAACTTTGGTTTTGACAAATTAAAATTCTCATTCCCATATTAAAAATTCCCGTTCCCACAAAATTTCCATGTTGCCGAATAGGCCCTAATTGGTTATATAAACCGTTAAAAATTTGAAATATTTTTTAATTGTTTTTATATTATTTGCTGTATATGTTTTATCGAATCTGTACATATGTAAATCATAAAAATTATTTTGTTAACTTGTAATTTTATTCTGACTTTAACAATTGACCTTTATAAAAGACCACTCAACTTAATTTATTTTACAATAAATTTTCATTTTGTCGTCATTCATTTAATTATTTTCAATATATAAATGAAAAATATATATAGTTTACAAATTTAATAGTGAATATTTTATTAAATTATTTTTTTTCCAAAATACAAGTTATAATTGTAAATAGTTTCACATTCGTTCTTAACCACTAAATTCAAAATTTAAAATAAACTCAATTATTAAATATCTTACAAAATATACACAATGCATGAATTTTATTCTCAAATAGTTATACACGATAATGAATGGAAGAACATGTTTATGAATTACTAAAAGATTTGTACAAAAAAACTATATAGCACAACATGCTTGTTGCATAAATAACTCACATCCTTCAAGCATCAGCATAGAACATGAACTCTTGTAGTGTGAGTTAATGAAGATCCACAAGTATACTTTATCCGATGGTCGATCGGAACCGTTCAAATTGAAGAATATCACATTCATTTCATTGTAGTGAAGTTTGATAAAATTTTATGTTCATCTACCTATCCATCAAGCCGACGGAATATACAAACATCGTAGGGCCATAGACACTTCACGTCGGATCGAGACTTCTACATATAGAAACTTCAGTTTTTTTTTTATGGTTGCGTTCAATGTTTTCCCCTGATCATTTAAAAACTAATTTGAAATTATTTCACTGCAGATCGACCGTTGATTGCTCATTCAAAAATGAACGGTCCGTAATTATTGGCTCAATTTTAAGGGGCAAATATTGATGAAATTATATGAAATTAACAATTATAAGCATTATTTGGTCACTGGGCATGTATAAATGTAGAAAATATTTTTTCAGAAATTTATTTATATTATTTGATGTACAAAAATCACTAATTTTATCATCTGTTGATATGAGCCGTCTGATGGGTGATGAAGGGTCATGATTACCAATGTTGAAGGGGTAAACAATGATGAAATTCTATAAAATTGATAATTACAAATATGATTTGGTTATATAAAGTATAAACCGTTAAAAATTTGAAATATTTTTTAATTGTTTTTATATTATTTGCTGTATATGTTTTATCAAATCTGTACATATGTAAATCATAAAAATTATTTTGTTAACTTTTAATTTTATTATATATAAATGAAAAATATATAATTTACAAACTGTTTTCATCCGTAAAAATTTTGAAGTAAGGGTTTAGAAAACATCCAAGTATCAATTTTTTTGGATTCCCTCCAAATTTCTGTAACTTCCCTCCACATTATTTTGGTTGCCGCCAAATAATAATCCATATGCCTCAAAGTCCTTAACGGCTTAACCTAAGCGATAATAATCGATTTGTACATATGCAAATATGAACCGTCCGATTGAAATTGTGTAGCCTAGATTATCAATGGACAACTCCATTTAATGACAATCTATCTTATTATATTAATTTTACAATTGGAGGTGTCTCATTAACAGATGGGTCCCACTAGTCAGTCGCTGCTCTCACAAATGTCATTTCCCTCTCTCAGTCACTGCTCTCTACGTCTCCTCTCTACTGATTGTTAGATTTATTTCTCCCGCGGAACAACTTTGTTTATCAATTTAACATCGATGCAAATCAATTTTAAGGGGGTCAACAAGGGCTTGCGGTTTGCTTTTATGAAAAATTTAGAAGTAAATAAATGATTTGGGGCTTGTGAAAAAATGTGATTCTTTTTATCCTCCGGTAATTGAGTTGTTTTTAGATGTGATCAGTTTAGTTCCTTCTTCTTCCTCCTTTTTTTTTAGAAAAAAATTACGGGCTTGTCTGATTTTACTTATCTTACGTACTAAACTACCAATTTTATCTTCTTCTTTTTCTATCTGTGAGATTCTAGATTTTTAGATCTTGTTTACTGGTCTGAGAGAGAAAATATTATCAGAATCTGGGTATATAACAAAGCTAGAGTGCTATGTTTTTTTTTTAATATATCATTTTTTCTCTCCTTTTTTTCGTGGAGGGTTCAAGATAGGAGACATAATTGATGAAAAAATAAAAGAGAGGCGGGGTTGGGAAGTCGCTATTCACAATCTTGGTACCGGCTGGCTTCTACGGATTCAAGCATATTCGGGTAATTAATAAATCCCCTTTTCGGTTATTGCTTGATTTTTCTGTGATGCCTTCTACGGCTGTTTTTGTTTCATATTGGGCTCGGTTCTGATTTGTGTGAATGTGGTTAAGCCCTTCGTGGCTCTCGAACCCTTTATGCTTTTTCTTATGTATGATCCACTGGTATCGGTTCAGACCTGAACTGGTACATGTCCAATTGTCATACCTAATTGATTGTAGTTGTTGAAATAGTAAGTTGGTTCAGCCATGTTTATTATGTAGGTATATGTTTGAGAGTTTGGGTAGGATATATGTTGTACCAGTGCCTTGAATGCTTAGTGGATATGAGTAACTAATCTTAAAATGATTATTGATACCCGCTAGAAGTGTGCATGCGTGCTGTTCTTCTTTGCTCGGAATTGCAAAATTAAAAGTTATCTGGTTTTTAGTAAATGTTTAGGGTGTTTTTTTTTTCTTATCATTCCATGGCACTCTGATTTATCAGGTATGCTGGTGCCACATGGATTCTATCTCAGAACCAGTACTTCATTCTTTGCAAGCTGACAACTTGTCATTTTATACAGCTCAAGGTTGTCTATTGTTTTACTTTTCTGCATTTTAATCAATTTAGGAACTAACAATGTGTTGCATAGAAAGTATTTGTGGAAATGCTTAAATGGGAAGAAGTGTTTTGTATGCATTTAAAAATAAATATAGGTTGAATATAACTACAAGCTGACATTTTTGCTTAGTATTGCTTAATATTGAGAGTTCCTTGTTGTACATTTTTTTAGTTGTATACCGGTGTTTGATTATGGGCACACAAAGTGTTTGATGAAATGGCATAAGTGCATAGTTGATTATTTATATCTTTTAAAAAGTTAGCACGAAGAAATAACTAATACCTTTGTATCTATGCTACTGGATTGAGTGTTAGACTATGTAAGTTCATGTCAATACACAGTGCAAAAGCAACATATACCATAGGTCAGTTTGTAGTCTCCTTGATGCTCAATCTGATGTTATCACAAAAATGTATGCACAACTTACCCAAAGACCTTCATACAACCTGTGTGCATGTTTTCCTTATTTTTGCAATATTTCTAACAATTGATTTCATCACTTTTCAGTTTGTGAGGTGCAGTTTGGATCATTCTGACATGTTGTTTTGTTATTTTTGTGTAGAACAAATCATAGATCCAAATTGGATGTTTTCTGTATCTAAAATTTCAGGAAGTCATGATCTGCACCCACAATTAATTTCAACTCATTGTATTGCCTAGAGCTATGCCAAACTTAAGTTTTTCTCAAGATCAGTTTTGTTCCAGTTTTGGTTCTGTACCAGTTTTTCATGATTCTGACAACCAGTTTTGCATAATTTACACTGGACAAACTACAACTCCAAATTGAGTGTTCTTGGTACCAAAATTCTCAGGATATTAAGATCTTTCACCATGATTTATTTCACATTTAAATGGATTTTTAACTGAGTTGAATTTGAGGTTTTGTATAGGGAAGTTCTGCACCAGCAGTACCAGTTTTTGCATTTCCTAAGGCCAACTATTATCATCTATGTGTATGATTTTGTCATCTTTGGGTAATTCCAAATATGTGTTAATCCAACTGTCCACTGGTATCATCGGCATAAGCCCTTGATTGGTCTCTAAGGTAATAACTTGTACATATAATGAGAAAAAGTGTGATATAAATACATATTTTACTGGTATCAGCGCATTCTAGCTTTCTGATAAGTTTCTGGTACAAAGCAGGGTGTTTTCTGCAAATTTCAGCATTTTGATTAAAATTCTGATCCTGTTCAGGGTCTGTTTTATAAGTTCCTAGTTTTCTGTACAGTACTGGAGCAATTCTGCATCATTTAAGGGTCTTTTCTGTTAATTTCCAGCATTCTATACTACCTTGAATGGATTCTGGTAAATGCCAGGGTCTAAATGCAAAAATACGTTTCTGACAGGATTTGAGGAAACTGTGACAGAAAATAAGTTAGTTTAGAAAACAGTCCCTGGCAGGGACCTTTTTGTGACAGGATGTAGAAATTTGTAGGAAGAGCTTTCTTCTCATGAGAATTTCATGAAAATACTAGATTAAAAATGTATAAAATATTTGTAATCGTGTGGAATAGTAATTTCAGTTAAAACATATATTGTTTTGAAACTTATTTGATATATTTTAGGTATTTACAGTTATTAATAATATAATTTGAAGTAAAGTGGTCAAGAAGCATAATAAATTAGTATTGGATAATTACTATACTTTAAAATGGAGGAATTGTTTCGACTTTGATTTTTAACTCGAGCCTTAATCTTTAAAATATTATGTATGTAATGTTAGGTGATTTGAATTATCAAAATTTATTTCACATAAGTAATTGATTTGGATGTGCATCTCTTAATATGATGTCATAGTCCTCTCTTTGGAAATACAAGAAGAGTTACATGAATCATTTTGTATATTAATTTGGTGAATTGTTTTGTATCTCAATGACTTTGTAAGGTTTATTCTTGAGACCAAAATTTAAAGATTCTACAATTTAAGTTTCCGAATATATTTGTGTATCTCATTTAGTTTTTAATATACTACTATAATTCATATTGCTTGCTGTGATATACAAAATATATTCAATTTGAAAGGAGAGATCAAATATATACAGGAAAGGCTCTGTCCAGGAATTTATAACAGTCGCATGAAATTAATATTTCTCGACAATCTAGATTAATTGCATGGATAGCGTATGACTTCTTACATGGACCTTTGGAATAAAATAATAAAAAACGAATCATCAAAACTTGTTACATGGATAAGCCCATGGAACAGTTTCGTCTCAATTCTGTAGACTTATTACATGGATAGTGTAGGACTTCTTACATGGACCTTTAGAATAAAATAATAAACAACGAATCATCAAAACTTGTTACATGAATAAACCCATGCAACTGTTGGGTCTCAGTTCTGTAGACTTGTTACATGGATACTTCTTTTGGTTTTTGCATGGACCTTCATTAAAATATACTATCAGGCGTCACTGGCGGGTCATGGGTCGTCAAATATTAGTTGCATGTGTCGGTAAAAGACAATTGCATGGATAAACATCAAATCTTTTGCATGCGTTACTTTTTGCATGGGACACCCATGCAACAGATATTGTTGTGTCAGAAATGCCAATTATGTTGCATGGGACATTCACATCCATGTAACTACAAAGTTTTATCCATGCAAGAAACCAAAATTCTAGTAGTGTAGAGAGAGAGAGAGAGCTGGGCTATGGTGAGTTGTGAAGTAAGAGGTCATTTTTACTTCACGCTCATATTTTCATTTTGAAAATCTAAACAACCGATCCGAACCGCTCAACATGTTCTCTATATTGAAATGTGCTTGGAGAGTAAATTTTACATTTTTTTGAAACTTTTTACTATTTATTAAGCCACTTTGAAAATCGCTGATCCGGTGGTCCAGAAATTTTTACTGTTTTTTATTGTTCACAGTGGATAGTACATGAGATGGAATCATCTCGCTCTTACATTTCCAGAGTTAAAAGTCTTTTTCTTCTTTGCAGTGTGCCGTCGGTCCTTTTGAAAGTTTAACAACTTCGTTGTACTTCCATTTGTGAGGAGGAAAACTCGGTAAACCACATTTTGCATGAGTATGTTACAAAATTGAGTAGTTATGAAATAGCGAATTTTATTCCACTAATGCAACACTGGAACGACTAACGTTTAGTTAGCATAATCGATCTGAATCCTTCCGATGCCGAACAACTCGAGCTTTTCTGAAACACCCTTGAGGCTCGCGTTCATATCAACCGAGACCTAGATCAATTTACCAAGGATCCTACCAACCGAGACCGAACATTTTTTCTTCGAAAGGGAGTTTATTCTACGGATCACTCCTACAATAACTAACGTCGTTTACTGAGTATACATCTTAACACCTCGAAACTAGCGCCATTCAACAGCAGGCCCACATAGTCACATCAATAGTCTAGCATGTAGCCTTTATGGTGATGTAGGGCCCGTGCACATTAATCGATATAGTTATAGTCTCATTATATATACCACCCCCACAATATAACAAAGAGAGGGAGATCACAATTCTCAACCGTCTCAGATCCCACTTCTTCACTTTTCTAGTGCCGGTAAAACGCTTAGCTTCAAAGCCTAGACGGTACAACCTCGACAAATGGGCAACCTAACAATTCTCACAATAGGGTAGACCGACAACACCAACCCAGGAGAGTCCTTTCACCAACTGACGAAGAGATACACGAAGTTTCTCTCGCCCATACTTAGAATGGATATTAAGCAATGAGGACGCCACCATACAGGAAGCAATTGACTTCGCGCTCGCTCACGGTGTCGATCATTCTGCTACTCATAAACCCCCTTCTCCTACACTTGGCCCCGACAACCTTCCTAGTGGCTATTTTATGGACGACAACGACCCTACTATCACCCTTCGATGGTGTATTGTATGTCGCTCCCCTGGAAAATAGAGCAATGATGGCTAAGTGTAGATACTGCCATGAATGGTCTCATACACTTTGTGAGGACAACACACATTGCACAGGCAGATACGATCCCAATTTCAGGTTCTGGCTGCGCAAAGATTGCAGATCAAAAACCCCTAGCGACTACAAGTTTACATATAGATCTGAAGCCGACATCGAAGAGGATTCTCACTTTGAAGACACCGACAACAAGGTCCTCACCTATCCGTTCAACAAATAGCGATGGCCAGTCATGTCCTATCACAGGAATTGGATAAAATCCAGAAAGCATATATGCTTCAGTTCAGCGAGAACCTTTCCAAGTTACCTCAGTCATCAAGCATAGCTTAATCTTCCCGACTTTAGTTTATCCTGTATTCAGATGTCATATTCCAAGTTATTACCATGTAATTCATGCTATTGGATGTTAATTTATTTTTCTTCTAGTTGCAAACAATACAAACAAAATAGCTTGAATGATGTCCTCGATATTACTCGCCATACTATATGACCCAAAAAAAAAAGAGACGACAAGGTAAAGCTTGTCTAAAAATAGAGACGACAAAGCAAAGCTTGTCCGCAGTTCATATAGCAATGTGTTGACCAATTCTAATCTCGAAGTAGCAATAAAACACAAAACGTACTAAGAGTTTCCCACGTTGTTTAAAACTTTAACTCCAATACCGATTGACTCGGGGGCCGGAGTGATCGGTCAACCTCGAGACTGATTAGCTCGGGGGCTGAGAGGATCGCCAAAACCTAAGACAAATATCTCGGAGACTAAAATTGCCGCTCAGTCTAAAATTTATTTACTAAGGGATTGACCAAGCCGACTTACTTAGAACAAAGTCCTTTCCCACGTAAGAAGCAAGAAAATCCGAAAGCATCATGCCGATGCATTTTGGCTTCGGGGGCTAATGATAGGTCCATGTGCAAATGACCCTCAATGAACTTGATCTCGACTCATAAGTGACCCGGGATTCGGACCCCGCCAACCCAAGGTAGTGTAGAATAGGGCCATTAACAAGCTGGTCGTGGCCCAAAAGCAACTCGGGACCCGGACCCCTTCCCGGGGCCAGCCTTAGACCGAAAACAATAAGGCTCGTAGCCCGGCAACAAGCCTGTCCGACAAGGCCCAGTCGGGTTGTACGCGACAGGTCCAAAAAGTGACTCAGGACCCGGACCCCTTCTTGGGGCCAGCCCGAGACCAAACCAAGCAAGGCCCGCGGCCCAGTTGCTGAACGGCCTGACGAGAACCGAACTGGGCCTCGTCCAATCAACCCGAAACAATTATGCTTGGCGAAGTCGAGTTGGGCCTCACCTAATAAGGCCCAGTCCAGCCTCGACTTCCCGTCACCACCGCTTATGCGGGTGTCACTGCTTCTATGCGAACTCCCCTAACCGTTCTGACAACGCGTATTAACGGTTAGGGGCGACCTATTTAAGGCAAAGAGTTCCTTGAAATACGGGTCGCAATTTCCCTAAGACAAGGTATTATAGAGGATATAGCATTAATACCTTCAAACCTTTCCCCTTCTCTGAGTCTCGACCCGTCAACCCAAGACGGGACGAGCCCAAAATCTTAACTCTCTCCCCATACGGCCTACTCTCCGGGATATGACGCATCACCACATGTTTTAAAACCTCTAATTGGCAATGTATTGTTGTATAACAATTTAACAAACCTTTCAGGAAATATTAATCCAAATCAATCTTTTTCTGTTTGTTGCTATGTTTCTCAAATTAATTTTGGTTTCTCTAGGTTAAATATATGTTGAACAATTAGCAAAATTTGAAACAAAAGTTTAAAATATTTTACTATAAATCTCAACCACAAGTTAGATCGAGGTTAGATAAAAAAGGAAGTATTTAAAGATTCATAGCAAATTACATAATATATTCAAGCTTTTGACGATCGAGTTTAAGCACAATTTTAAGTTAGAGAATAAAAATAATAAAATCACGGTGATGTCATTGGTTATTTTCCAGCTAACTCTACGATAATAAAACTACGGTCGATGCTCACTGTCTAGCTAGCTTAAGAAAATGAATTAATTAATTATCATTGTAGTCAGGATAAGAATTTGCTTCCTTGCTTGGACAATTTATAAAAGAAGAATAACAAATTATTCTTGTCATTTGTCACTACCTACATTATATATATGTATAGTACAACACAACGTAATAATCTCAAAACATCAATTAATAATTGTGACTGAAAATGATACGGAATTACAAGGACTCATGACTGATTTTGCATAAAAGAAAAATTTAAATGTCGGTCAGATTTTAGGGTTTGAAAAGTCATTAGAATTATGTTGTCAAATTTGAGGTCTCTATATATACAATTACTAAATGTCAAACCTATTCTTTTAATTACCATCATTGTAAACAAAATAAATAGTAATAAACACAATCGATGCCTCCTTTTACATCATTTTTGATATAGCCAGAACTTTTAACGCTTCGCAATCTGACCCCTTTATTGTTACTCAATCATTCAGCAGACCATGCTTTTTTATATTTGAAAAAAAAAATTAGGAGGCCGAACCATGCATACATGACAGCTCCGCACAAATCACAACTCACAAATTAACATCTTGGATCATCTAATTCTCAAATACAAATATTAGTAGCAGTAATTGACAACATCTTGTCCAGCTATCCGGCCTATGGGCTTCGGGCCTTGCTTTGTTCGATCTCGGGCTGGCCCCCTGAGGGGGTCCGAGTCCCTGCTTTCCCTTGGGGCCTACTGAACAGCGGCCTGCCTGGGCTATATGATCTCGGGCTTGCCCCGAGAGGGGGTCCGAGTCCCGAGCTGTTTTTGGGCCACGGCTGTATTAAGGGCCTTGTTTTGCTTTATTTTGGGCTGGCCCTTTGCAGGATCCGAATCTCGAATCTTTTGTGGGCCAAATTTGAGTTTATTGAGGGTCATTGGCACATGGGCCTATCAACCGTCGTAATTAGATTAACGGGGAGCACTTGCTATTTGGCACATGGGATAATTAGCGGTAACTGCAAGTGGAGCACTTGCTATTTGCAAGCGTAGGAAAGGTCCTTGCAAAAGAAATTAGTTTTCTGATTAAATTAATATAATACTTTCTATTTGCAAGCGTAGGCCCTTGCAAATAATCACGCTTGCAAATCCATGATAGCTACCCTTGCAAATAATAATTACCCCCAAGCACGCCAGATAGTATATTTTATTGTAAAAGTTCTAACTATTTGCATGAGACACCACTGACATTTTTATTAATATCCAAAGTTTAATAGAAATTATTATTTATGCCCAGATTCCCGAGTTTTTGCCAAAAATGCCCAAGACGGCCACAAAATGGCCTGCTTACTCCTTATTTTCCTTTTTTTTAGAGAGACACTATGAAGATCAAAATATTGAAATCTAACACTGAAAATTTGAATTTTTTGTCTATATTATTTGTTAGATTACTTCTTTTGATGTATAATAGCATATTTATACTAAAATACGCTAGATTACTTGAAATTTATGTTGAATTACACTATATTACAATAAATCATGTTGAATTATACTAAATTACATTAAATTACAATAACTTCGCTAATTATGCTGAAATACGGTAAATTACGCTAAACTACACCAAATTACGCTAAAGTAGATCGATTTTGCTCATCTTTCATGAATCATAAAAAATAGTAAAAAAATTTGGAAAATAGTAAAAATTGGTATTCTACTAGTTCATTATGTAATTAATTTACTGGGCTACTTGGATTGAATAATAGAAATGAAAATCTTAATTGGAAACTTCAACTCAAGTTTTGAGGCTCTTCCCTTTGTTTTTTGGCAATTCTGAATTTCAAAAATTGACGTAGTGGTCACTGTCACATGCGTATTTTTGCAAGCTTTGTGAAAAGTGGTAATTTGCTAAAATCGGACACTCGAGCGCAGTTTTATGACCAGTTGAAGTTTGGTCATCGTTTTTCGCCTTTTCAGTGAAGATCATATGTAATTTAGCGTAATTTACCGTATTTTAGCTTATATAATGTAATTTAGTGTAATTTTAATTAATATAGTGTAATTTAACATAATTTCAAGTAATCTAGCATATTTTAGTATAAATATGCTAATTATATATCAAAAGAAGTATTCTAACAAATAATTTAAACAAAAAAATTCAAATTTTCAGTATTAGATTTCATTATTTTGCTCTTCATAGTATCTCCACAAAAAAAAAAAAGGAGTAAGCCGGCCATTTTGTGGCCGGCTTGGGCAATTTTGGCGAAAACCCAGAAATCTGGGCATAAATAATAATTTCTATTAAACTTTGGATATTAATAAAAATGTCGGGAGACACCATTGCAAATGTTTTTTATGAATTTGTTTATATTACTTTATTGTAAAGGTTCTAACTATTTGCATGAGCCACCCCTACAAATGTTTTTGTGATTATGTTTATATAATTTATTATAAAGGTCCTAACTATTTGCATGAGGCACCCTTGCAAATATTTTTATGATTTTGTTTATATTATTTTATTGTAATGGTTCTAACTATTTGCATGAGACACCCTTGCAAATGTTATTAAGATTATTGTTATATTATTCTATTGTAGAAGTATAAATATTTTTAATTCCTAGACAAAGAGACTTTAATATTTCAATGGTGAATATAAATATAAATCACAGCAAATTTTTTTAAGAAAGAAAATTATAATACAAATTTATATCACAAAAGACACTGATAGGCCTAAATTATATACATGTTCGATCTAATTTTTACCACATAATAGCACCAAATATCTTGTATTTTAGTAGAGAATAGAATGAAATATATTCAAAAATCAAGTTACTGCCAAAACCTATTTAAGTTACAGGAAATAGAGCAAATTGTAGATCTTCTCGTAAGCTTTCTGAAAAGTGGTAGAACACCGAAAACAGAGTTACGGATCATAAGTTATGCCCATTTGAAATTCAGAAGTTCAAAGCACAACACAGGAGAAACAGAGCTCAGTGCAGACGCACTAACCAAGAGTACGGATCAGCCATCCGGACTCAGCCATCAGGAGATGAAAACGGAAAAGTCCGAGAGCAGTGCGGACGCACTGGACGTACTCGGGCCGCACTCCACGATAGTTCGTATTTTGGCCATATCTTGGTCATACAAACTCCAATTTTGGTGATTCAAAGCTTGACGGAACCAGGACAAAGAGATCTACAACTTTCATGAAGGAAACAAATCCAAATTCGGAATGTAGACTTTTTTATAGCCGCATCAATTGCCGCATCAGCCTGAAAAACTGCTAAATATGGAAAGTTAGTGGCTTAGTGAACGCCAAAATTAGAATAACTTGGTCCCCAAGTTCATAATCATAGAATTAGAAATATAGAAGTTAGTAGGCTTGGTGGGTGCTAAAAATATAACAACTTGATCCCCAAGTTCAGAAAATGACTAAGTTAGTGGGCGCCGAAAATAAAACGACTTGATCTCCAAGTTCAGAAAATATTATATAAGGCTAAGGAGGCCACAGGAGAAATCATCACTGCAAATCATTGCTCAATTGAAGTTATTCTGCTCCACTTTCCGGCGGTGATCGAAGTTGCGACAAATTTCAAAGGAAGAGAAGGAAGAAGTCAAGGTTTTGCTTGAGCGACAACGGAAGAACTTGGGCAGGAACTAGGAGATTGGTTGTATTCTTTTCTCTTACGTATTTTCTCAGTTTTTACCATGTTTATCTTGTATTTTCTTGTGGATGCTTGCATCTCCATGAGAGAGTAGTTCTCTCTCTAGGGGTTTAGGTATGCATGAACTTGTTTAATTCTATCTTATTCGGAAATTTGTTTTTATTATGATTGTTTTATAGGATTTGATTGTTAATTTCTATGATTTATCATTTGTGTTAATTACATAGTTTAGTACTTGAATTGGACAAGTCCCGCTTTAGATTCAACAGAACCAAAGTAGTTAGGATGGGATACCAGAGTACCAAATTTTGAACACAAATACCTTAGGATTTTGATTAGAATCGACTGTAATTTGATATCCAAACCGGAACTACAGAAATTAAGGTTATGGTTTGGTGAAGAACGACCGTGAAGTCAAACCCATAATTAGAACATCTTGAATTAAATTGGATATTGGCATGGAGAACGACCATGAAGTACCAATATTTGAGAATATGATAGACTAACAAGAGCTTAATGGGTCTAGATGGCTAGGGTGAAGAACGACCGTGAAGTCCGAAACTATCTAGGCACATTATTAATTCACGACCGTGACCTTTTTTAACACTTTTAGGTTAGAAACCTCATCAAATCAAACATTAATTCAAACAAACCGAATAATATAATTAGCAAGGAATTGTAGACCGAATGCCCCTAGATCTCCTCAAATTTGAAAGCAAACCAATCTTTCAATTGTTTTTTGTTACAAACCTTTAATTTTCCTTAAAAACAAAATTGCACAACCCCCCCCCCCCCCATTTACTTTTATAGTTTAGTTTTAATAGTAGTTTTCTTTATTAAAAATTAGTATTTTCTTATCTCCCTGTGGATCGATACCTTAGCACTACAAAGATTAGATTGTGCGCTTGCAATCAACTATATTTTCGAGTACTAGGTTTACAAGTATTAAAAGCCTAAAGAGTACAATAATCATATATCTAAAATACACAACAGATACACATTGATATTTTTTTTACAAAGTTACAAACTGCATTAATAGCTATCAAACAAAAAAATTTAGAATGAACAATCGTATAAATGGTGCATGAGTGTGCTTTTTCCCATGTGCTCTCAAACTTCAAACATACAAGAAAATAAAATTGACTTAAATTGTTTAGAAAAACATTAATTTTAAAACAGTAAAGTTTTAATGTTACCAAGATAAATTTCTAATTTCCATTTAATAACTACCATATATATTTATTTCTATTTTTAGTGATAAGACAACTATAAAGCAGAATGACTAATGCCAAAAAATAACTAAAATACCACATGCATAAAAATCCTCTTCATCATCAAGCTCCTCTAATCCTCCAATCCTGTCACACCCCGAGACAACCCGCCACGTATTTCTACGTAAGGCGTATGCACATCACATACATTATCAATAACAATATACATAAAGCCACATTTATTTCATAATCAAAAGAGTTCCACAAACGATCACGGCGGACATGGCTAGTAACACAAGCATTACCATGCCTGCTCAATGTATCAATTATTGAATTATGAAAACAAAACTAAACAACATGTGGCAATTTATCAATCATAAGCCTTCCCGCTTAGTCTCACTCTTGTCCTTGCTCGACTCCTTCATCTTCGTTACCTGGAACCCACGTAAAAGTGGAACGGGTGAGAGATCGAACCTTCTCTCAGTGCGGGATTTAGTTCCAACCTAGAGCTTATAAAACCTTTACTTATTATCACAAACATGAACATATATAATTAAAATGCGTATGCTTCTTCTAATGCAATGCATATTCTAACATTACTTACTATTTTCATTTACTTTCAAAATTCCGTAAATCTATTTCATTTGTCTTACTAGACGGTGAATTCATATGCCGCTAGGTCTTGGCGGTGATAGGACCGCTTCCGCCTACAATCACGACCGTGGCAGGACCGCTTGCGCCTACAATCACATCCATGATAGGACCGCGTCAGCTTACAATCACATCCGTGACAGGACCGCTTTCGTCTACAGTCACGTTAACGAAGGGTCCAATCGAACACTAGACCCAATGTATACATCCCAATATGCAAGCATATCGGCCCCTGTTCAGTTCCTTGTTCGTTCATGTTATCCGTACATTTATTCAATCACACAATTCATGCCATGCTCAATACATCCTATTCATGCAAGTCCATTGATCAATGTATGAATTATATCCTTTCATGCAATTTATTTATGTTCTACTCAAGTCATACGAATGGTTCGAAAAAACAACATGCATAATTCCAACTAATGCTATAATAATAAATAGTTGAATGACAATAGGCAAGTAAGATAGTTTTATAAAGTCTAGAAAACCCGCACCTGTTATTATAGAAGATCTCTTATTCATTGTCTTTGTCTTTCCGTTTCTCGAAACTTGAACCTAAGTCATGTGAATATATTTTTAGTTAATTTCGTTTGATTATTCGTCTGTTTGTAATTCCTAAGGTTCTTTGTTTGTTCTTTTATCAGAAGTTTGTTATATACAATAAATGTGATATAGGTATTTGAAGATAAAATCGGATTCATAATTCTTAAAAAAAAAACACTAGATCTTATTATTAAGAAAGTTTGTTATTTACTACAAAAGCAAGCAAAAGAAAAGTATAAAAGCAGAAGTGATAAATGAGAGTAACTAATCACCAAGGAATTCTATAATTCATTTGATCAATATGCTTAACTTAAAATTTATTTACTTATTATGGTAGAAGCAGTATAAAAGCGAGTACTGTATCAAGAAGTATAATTGATAATTGGAATAATTGCTGCTATATATGATGACAGAGATAAAGCAAAGAAACTACGATGACATAATCAAATTACATCTAGTTCTATTAATAATATTGATTAAGATCTAAGCAAGCATTCTATTTAATTTCATGACCTGAAGCAGGAATCAATAATTTATAACTTACATTTAATTACCTTGAAAACCAACGAATAGAAGATAAAGAGAGAAGGGTGGCCTCAATGAGCAACAAGGGATAGGCGGCTACAGATTGGAGTAGAGGCAGCGGCCTCGGGTGGCGTACGGCGGGGCAGCGTACAGCGCTACGGGGGCTGCTGCCGCATCTTATAGACACATCTAGAGAGAGATGTTAGGGTAATGGAATGAGTTACATGGTGCATGGTTATTTACAGGGAATTTATTTCGGTGCATCTAGTTGTGTTAGTGGCCAAGTTCAATTGAAGTAATTACGGAAATTGACAGAAATCAAGGAGGGATTTATGGTATGCATTTATCCTCCATTTGAAATGAAAATCTGGAAAGTTCGAAAGGAGCCTTCCATATATCCGTATATATCTAATGAACGATCAAAATGAAAATAATATTTCTTTATATATTAATTAATATATTAGAAGATGCAGCTCGTCTGATGATCTGTCGAGAGAAGAAAGCTAGACGACGACTTGTACCAAGGCAACATGAGAGGAAGATTCTAGAACCTTCTCTTCTGAAGAAGACTATTCTGGAAGATCGATTGCAGACGTCTGAACAACATCAAGCTCAGAAAATTAAAAGAAACAACAAAAAGCATGATGACCCAGATAGATGCGGAGTACCGAAGATCAAGACAACACTGAATTGGTGGGGGAGTGTTGAACTCAGTACCAAATTAAGGCCCAAGCCTAATTTGGCAAAATCAAAATTAATCTAGAAATATGTATAATAGAGAGTAATCTAGAAAATACCAAACTAACTAGAATTAATTTGTAGAATCTAGAATATTCCATTAGCTAGTATAAATAGGGATCCTTAGTCTTCATTTTGTATGAAGCAAATCAAGCAATTCCTCTTCTACTTAGAGTGAGTAGTGAGTATGAGATAGTTGTGTAGAAGATATATATTGTAGTACTCCTCTCTTAGTGTTAGAAATAAATTTAATATTCAACACACCTTCATCAGGAACAATACGAAGTAGTTCATGGAAGACGTTCTTATAATGACGCTGCTGGGCAGCAGGAAGAGTTGCCAACAGCTTGTATCCTGATCAATGCCAGATCAGCTGGCAGCTGACAAAGGCACCAATTGCGCCAGCTTTTACCCCAATTGCAATATTTTGGAATACAGTAAGTGGCTTGCCCTCATTGGCCTCTACTGCCTTGTTTGTCAAAACCCTAAGAAAAGGAGCAAGTCATCAATCAGCTTTAACCAACTAATCCTCCTCTTGCTGAGATCAAGAGTTCAGGACATTGAGCATCCTTTATTTTGGAATTTATGTTTTGTTTATCATTTCTTCTAATTCAATGTTCTGTAACAAAAAATTGTTGTTAATAGAAACCGGCAGCTATATATGTTGCTTATTTTTTTTTTCAAAAAATGAAAAGGAATATACATATATGGTCACTTCTTCCTCTCTATTTAAAAAAAAATACATGCAATGGTTACTTATAGAATCATCCACTCATAACTCCTTAACCGACTAGTTACTGCCACTAAAGGCAATAACCAGGTTTTACCAAAGCCTTTCACATTTTGAAAAAGAACCAAGTCCTTGAACTTTGGAAAAAAAAAAAGTTGTCTCTAACTCTTATCTGCACCAAATTGGTCCTTGGACCTTCTCCAAACGAGTCTGCTAAATACATGCTTGATCACAGATTCTATTTTTCATACAAGAAATATAGAGAACTTCCAAAGAAGAAGGAATATAAATACCTTAAGGAACCCAATTTAACAAAGGTATAGGTGGCTCGCCTTAACAAACCAGCTGATAGACCCTGCACCATACATGTTTCAATATACATAACAAAATGTGAAAAAAAAAACATTTAAGAGTGCTAACATGAAAGTTAATTGAGACCATCTGCGGATAATGTTGAACGTTTCAACTAACACACTAATTATTCAATTAATGTAATTATAAAGAATATATGACGGAAGGTAGACTTTTTTTTTAAAGCCGTGCAGCTGCACAGGTGAAGGTAGACATTTTTTTACTACCAACTTCAATTTCTTCAATTTCTTTTTGGTTCGGGCATTTTGTCGAACACTTTAAAGGCATGCATCCCTGTTACAGTGTTGTCGGAATATATACAAAAAGAAAAGATATGCTGTTTTAAGTTCCAAGCATTACCATACATGTACTATACCAAACTACTAATCAGTTTTTTCGTTCTTGGATGGTGCTTGACGCTCAGTTTTTTCGTTGTCGGATGGTGCTTGACGCTCGGTTTTTTCATTGTTGGATGGTGCTTGACACTCTTTGGGTCTCCAGTTCGAGGGAATAGCAGTGATGATGCCTCCCTCCAGTGTCTTACAACACTTGCCCAAATCTGGAACAAAGTGAAATTCTGGCTAAAATCTGAAATTTAAATAATTCATTTGCCAAAGATTCTATTCCGGAGCCTCCTTTTTAAATGAAAAACACTTGTTTGTTATTTATTTGCTGAAACAAGTATAGTTGGAGCAAAATACCTCACCCAAAAATTTGTGTGCGCGTGTGCACACTGAGAGAGAGGTAAGGAAATGACAACTCACAGGACAAGAAGAGTCGGTCCATTTAGAAATGCAAGAACAGTGGAAAGAATGGTTGCAAATTGTTGTTAGAATTCCACCAGTGTCTTTATCTTGATCCAGTCTCTCTACAGGAGGGATAAAGGGGAAAAAAAGCAAAACACGTGAAAGAAGGTTTTCATCAGTATATGAACTCTGCAATAACAATACAACCGAACACAAAAATATAAAAAACATTAAATAATAAAACTATGCATGAAGCCAAAAGTACCAAAACTACTGAAATTACAGCCATTATTTATTGTACTTGTGAATGATACCCATTTGCAAACTTTGCAATTTACACCCAACAATTTTTGAAAGCTTGCAATTAGGAGTCACCATTTACATAATCTAATCACTGATGTTATAGGCATAGAACGAGTTAACTTAGTTGGGAATAATTTGGCAGAGTTGAAATCAGAACCAAATTGAACCAGGATCAAGGCAAAGCAAACTCTAGTTAAAACTGAAGTACTTCTACTAAGTTGATTCACTTACTCAAAGTATAAAATTAAGCATAGATTAGTCATCTCTTATTCCACTTAACCTAGATTCATTAATCGAGAGTTCAAATCAAGTATTGTGCGCTATCTCAGACTCCATCTTTTACTCAATTTTTGACCGGTCAACAACACAAAGGAGTTCATACCTTAATAATACACCTAAAAATTGGAGAATCGTAGGGGAGAGAGACACTAGGAAAGCCTAGGATGTGTCACGAGAGGTCGGCAAGCGTCGGCAATGGTTGCATGGAGGGGAGACACCGGATCTGATTTGGGTTCGGCGAGTGAGAGAGAGGGAGACAGCAGCGAGAAAGGGCGATGGTGTTTGGATTTGGAGCGGGGAATCCAATTAGGAGGGAATGAAAAATCTCAGGCGGGAAGATGGTTTGGCGGCAGTCAAAAGAGGTGAACGGAAGATGCCAAAAATAATTTGAGGGAAATGAGAATTTGGTAACTTTCACCTCCACGAAATCTTATTTGGTTTTGAAAGAAAATAACACGAAGTTCAGCCCTCAGGGAAGAAATCTCTCAGTATCGCACATAAATACATCTCTGGTGTTACTGTATTTTTAATTTAACGTGGCAATTTCTAATTCAGTTTTAGAGATGTGAAAGAGTTTCTTATTTAGAAATTATGCAGGTAAAGTTTTTTATTAAGAAACTGTTTATAATTTCATGCTGATTAATAATTAGCTCAAATTATTTCTCCTTTTTAATTTATTACTGATGTGGCTTAATAGAAACTCAAAAATTAATTTCAAAGATGTAAGAGTTAGAAACTTTAGAGACCTTAATTTTTAAAAAGTGATTAACAGCTATTTAGAAACTCATTTGAGTTGCTTGAATGTAGATGCTCTTAGGCACTTATCCACAAATTCTTGAGATATCATAATTGAAGAAATCTCTCTGTATCGCACTTGGGCACTTACCCACAAATTCTTGAGGTATCATAATTTCTCTATTTTATATTAGAGCTGTCTGATCAGATTTCGCACAAATATTGAAGAATCCATTGCATTTTACCTAGAGCGGATCTAAGCAGAAATATTATGTTACCACAGAGAATTTGAACTCCCATCCACAGCCTCTAAAATGGACACCTCCTCTAAAATAAAGTACATTGTTTGAAATATTGCTGTACTATTTGCTGCACAAAATTGAAAAGACTACCTTCATCTTACTTTAATATCATAAGAAATCCTCAACAAATTCGATTTGGGCCATCTTCGATAACCTTGGAAAGCACACCAGCTTCTTCAAGAATGCCATGCCATCAACACAACATTCTAATATGACTAGCTTCTCTAACACAGGCGCAGTTCTCAGAACGAACTTTGAAACATTTAGAACTGACTCGGGATATTGAAAACAAGGTATATTTACAATTTCAAGGCAGTTAAACAAGTCAGATTCTATTCCTTTCTCCTCCCAAAAAGATCGAGCAAGTGATGATGAAGAGTAACTCTTCTCGTCGTGAAGCTGGAAAAAAAAATGGATATAAATGGGAAAATGAGAATGAATAGAAAGATGAATTAATTGTAGAAAACAAGATAGTAGCAGATAGCCAATTAGTGAACAGTTTCTTGGACGCACCTTGAAAGAGAGCACCTTTAAGTTTGGGGCATTTTTGAACAAACAACAAGCAGCTGCAATCTCTTCCTTGTATGAATGAAGGACGACATGCAGCTTTGTCAATCGGCAGAGGGGTACTGGGAGCATTTCTGGTATGGGCCCCTTGGCTAAGTACTAAACTCAAAACAAGTCAAAAATAGATTACCATCAACCTTTAGGCAAAATACAAAGCTATAGACAACAAAAAAAGATGTGAATCAATCATTTCAATTTTAAGGTAATTGATGGGAACTTTTCCCATGTATGGATATCTTACCGAAATAAAATCAGAGCGTAGTTCAAGTTCTTCAATCGCAGAAAGGCTACCGAAAACTCGCAAAATATCACTCTTACGATCCCTGTCTGAAATTCCAAAATTACCATCGGGAATAACGTATGCAACACGCAACTTAGGGGTTTCCAAACAGAGATCATCAAACTCCCCTGAAATACTCAGCCATCTGAGGTTCGGTGCATGGATAACGAGGCGACCAAACTCAACAAAGCCATCCAGGTCCAAGCTCTCAAGTAAAGGACAACTTGAAATAAGTCTTGCTATAGTCCCAGGGAAATTGCACGAAAATAACCTTAGGATGCGAAGAAATTTAAAGCCTTGGAAAGATAAAGGAACATGTATGGTGCCCCAATATATATGCACATGTTCCAATACAAGACAAGAGAAGAAGCTAGAAGGAATCAAGCATTTTTCAGAAGGATTCAATTTCATATAAAGATTCTTGATTCCATTTCTGGACAAGATGAGCATCCATCGATCAATTGCCTCGTCGCACACATGCCTAGTGTCAAGTTTAAATTGTAGAATTGAACCGCGATGAAGTAATAATACTTGACTAACCAGCCTAATTAGCCTTGATTGTGAATAGTATTCTATGAACACCAAATTTGGAATTGACATCCACGTATATTTCCATTTGGTTGATAGAAGGCTTGTCCTGACCGCCTCTTCAATTGGAAGTTTCACAAGAATTTCCTCCTTTATATTTATGGGCAAATTGCTGATGTAATCTTGTTCTAAGTCGAGATCAACACTACCCCTTCTGGGCTGAAAAATGTTCATGGTGTGTTGTCTTTAAGACCTGTAAAAAGCATTGGCAAATGTTTTAGCAATTATTAGAAAATAGCAAAAGCATAATTAAGATTGGAACAGAGTAAGTGGCATGGAATATATAATAACATTTAGTACAGCAAGGCAGAGGTCATTTGATTTTGGTTACAAATGATTTTATCACTGGAAATGTTATTATCGCTAATACAGTCAAAATGAATAGTTATTTTCAGAAAACCATCCATGGATCTATCGCTTCATGGCAAGCATGCTTACTACGAAGTTTAAAGTCGTGATGGAGTAATAATACACAATGTCGATTAACTTTATAAGCCTATAATCTGCGTAGTATTTTTTTTCTACTTTCCAACAATTACCAGTCCGGAATTGAGGCTCACGAATACCTCCACTTGCTTGATAGGATGCTTGTTTTGACTGCCTCTTTTGATGGGAGTTCCATGCATTAACATTTTATCTTTCAGATCTTCTAGCAAGTCGCTGTATATCGTGATTAAAATCAAGATCGATTGTGCTCTCTTGAGACCATGAAATATTCCACTTATTATTCCAATAAAAAACCTTGAGATGAGAAACCAGATTTCGAGCACAAGAAAAGATGTTTACTTAGAATTGGTTGGTACAGAGAAAATTTAATTAAACAATAGCAGGAGAAAAGGTCACCCTGAATCAGGAACTAATTAGAGAATCTAATGAATACATTAACTTTTCAATATACAAGTTTATTAGGGAAAATTTCCAGTGTACCTATACAAACTTTCAAAATAGCCAATTTCCTCATGAAAAAACCATAATATCCAATATCCCATCAAAAATTAAAATTCTCTTCTATCCCCTTTAATTTACTTAACATTTTATTTAATTATTTAAAAAATGAAATTGACAATTATACTCTCCTTCCTCCCCTCTCTCTCTCATTCTCTTTCTGTGTATACGAATTTTGTTGTTGCTCAAACGAAGCAGCCAGCCATATTTTAATATTAAAGCAATTCCTTAATACTTTAAATATTGGAGCTGTAAGTATTGATACATTTAAAGCAATTCTCCGATCAGAATATCCAATCATCCGGTGAATTTCAATAAAAAAAAAACAAAAAGGTTCCACTACTGGTAAAAGAAGGTTGTTCTCTGGATCAAACCTAGTTAAAATATATTGTTTTTTATTTCATAATTATCTTACACACTTCGTTAGAGAAAATTTATCTCCATTAAATGTTTTTTTTTAATTTTACATTTAGGTAAAAGAAAATACAGGCCCAATTAGCGGAGGCCTTGCACCGATCTACGGTACAGCTGGAAATATGCCAGATCGAGGCATGGTTGGCGACCTCCTGATTGAATTCATGGATATTATTCCTTTTTAGTTCCTACACACTTCTAATTGTCTGACACGGCCTCATTTGAGCAACAAAATTGTTAAAAATATAGAACATTGATTTCAGATTGAATCATCATCATCGATCAAGAATAGAGGGCTAGAATTAAGTCAAGAATAGGGGACTAAACAGTAAAGTACCAAACGGTACTGTGAACAGTAAATAGGTAGGGTACCAACGGTAATATTAATTGAACCGTTGGTACCATAGTATAAATAGAGAATAGGGATTGTAAAATAGAACAGTTTTTTGCTCAATAAATTCATCTCCTCAGAATTCATAAAATCAACATGGTATCAGAGCGGTTCTGATCAATAACCCGATAACCCGATAACCATAATTACCAGTAAAAATGGTAACTTCATAAACAGAAACAGAAATTCACCAATCAAGCAAACGTCAAAATAGATCAGTGGGGGCAACAACAGTGAAGCTACTAACCCATCGAAATTGACTCCAACATTGCTAAACGGTTTGAATTATCTGTCATGGGCCAAATCAGTAACTATTTCTTTAAGTGGCCGAGATAAAATAGATTTCATCACAGGAGATCATGCAAAACCGAAACCGGCAAATCCAGAAAAACCACCAGACGCCGAAAAATCCAAATCCTAAAATGGCAAAAAGAGGATCATACAGTAATGGCTCTCCTATACGGGTCCATGGAGCAACAAATCACAGACTTGTTTCTCCAAAGTTGTGATACATCCAAAGAACTGTGGGACGAGCTTAATTCCTTTTACGGGCAACAAAAAAATCACTCACATGTCTATCGGCTTCAACTTGAAATCCAACAAGAAAAAAAGGGATCTCGAACCCATTTAGAATATCTTGCCTTTCTCAAAAAGAAACACGATGAACTCGATGTTTATCGCCCATTCACAACAGACCCGAAAGAGCTCAAAAAAAGAAAAGAAGAAGATCAGATTTTCTCGTACCTTGCGGGCCTAGACGCAAATTACGAAGGTATCCGGTCACAAATCATTCGAGCACCCGATCTTCCCTCTTTCTCCGAGGTGGTCAACCAAATACAACGCGAAGACTCGCTACGAGAGGCTATGGGGGGTCCTCAAGCCAGTCACGGCGAGGGACACGAGCCCCACGGCCATGCCTCACATTTTCCCCCAAATCACCGAAACCCTAACTTCCAAAAGACTCAAAATTGGCAAAATCAAAAGAGTGAGACGTGCTCTCACTGCAAAAAAGAGGGTCATAAGGCCGAAAAATGTTATTTCCTTCACCCCAACCTTCGGCCAAAGTGGTGGAGAGATGAACCGAAGAGAGGAGGCGGAGAAAGAGAAGGAAAGAAGAAGGGGATCGAAAAAGAAGGGGGCGGCTATGCTGTGCAGACCATAGAAACAAAAAAAGGGACCGGGTTGGGTGAACTGGGTTTAATTGCTAGCGGGTCAGGCGCTGGCGGGTCAGGCGGGTCAGCAGATCAAATGCAACAAATTTTGCAGCAACTAACAATGCTGCTGTCTCAAAACAGTTCTGGTTCTTCATGTGGTACTATATCTAACTAAAAAAAAATTAATTTGTCCAATCAAATAATTATTGATAGCAGTGCCATGGACCATATGTTTGGAAATACAAAATTCCTTGAAAATTTGAAATCATCCGAAATTGACCAATATGTGACCGTAGCAAATGGTATGAAAGAAAAAAAATTCATGGAATAGGAGAGATTACTTTGAATAACAAAAAAATTGACAATGTTTTATATTTAAAATCATTTCCTATAAATTTAATTTCAGTAAAAAAGCTAACACAAGAGTTTAATTGTAAAATAATTTTCTCGCATGAAAATGTAATATTTCAGGACCTGGTAACCGGGGACAAGATTGGTGAGGGTGTGCTTAAAAACGGACATTATATTTTGGATATTGAAAATTCAAGAATTTGTGCTTCTACAAGTTCGATTAATTATGATAGGTGGCACAAGAGACTTGGGCATCCCTCCAATAAGATTTTAAATACCCTTTTAAATTTTCCAAATTCTAGTTGTATTAATTGTGATACGTGTAAATTAACCAAGCAAACGAGACTTCCCTTCTCACTTTCCACTAGTAGAAGTGAAGCCCCTTTTGACTTAGTCCACTCCGATGTATGGGGTCCGGCCCCATTTAATTCTTATAATAGATTTAAATATTTTGTGATATTTATTGATGATTTTCTAAAGCTATATGGTTGTATTTACTTAAATCAAAAGACGAGGTATTCATGTGTTTTAGAGAATTTCTATGTCTTGTAGAAACTCAATTCAACACGAAACTTAAAATTTTTAGATCGGATAATGGAACGGAATTTGTAAACAAAATTTTTACCAATCTTTTTAAAGAAAAAGGAATTATACACCAAATCACTTGCATAAATACTTCCGAATAAAATGAAGTATCGGAAAAAAAAATAGATATTTATTAGAAATGACACACTCGTTATTATTTCAAACAAATGTCTCAAAAATATATTGGTCGGATACCATCCTTTGTGCTACGCATTTAATTAATAGACTACCTAGTATTACGTTAAAAAATAAGAGTCCAACCGAAATTCTTTATCAACAAAAAAAGAATCTTGATCATTTAAGGGTTTTTGGGTGCGTATGTTTTGTTCATATTAAAAAGAAAAATAAATTTGATTTTGTTTCAACAAAAAAAATTTTTTAGGATACTCATACAACAAAAAAGGTTACAAGTGTTATGACCCAATTACAAAAAAATTATTTATATCTAGATATGTTATTTTTAATGAAGATGAACCATATTTTAAAAAGGGGATAGATGATAAACCGTTAGAAAATGATTTAGTTCGGCCAATGTTACCTCTCTTAGATGACTTAGATTTTATACAAAATGAGGATTATGAAAACGAATCCAATAATAATGAAGAATAAATAAATAATAACAATAATAACGATAATGATAATGATAATGATAATGAGGAAGACGATAATACTATGGTTAGAAGGTCCATAAGAGTGCACCAACCATCCACTAAACTCAAGGATTTTATAACTCATACGGTACAATACCCTATACAAGATTTTGTATCATATGCAAACATTTCAACCGATTATCATGCATTTCTTATTTCTATCTAAAAAGAGGTAGAACCAAATATCTACCAAGAGGCAATAACCAAACCGGTATGGTGCAAGGCCATGGAAGATGAACTAATGGCCTTAGAAAAAAATGGAACTTGGAAAATTGTCCAACTACCAAAAAATAAAAAACCGATTGGGTGTAAATGGGTATACAAAATAAAATACAATAGCGATGGTACCGTAGAACGGTACAAAGCTAGATTAGTGGCCAAAGGGTATACTCAAACCCATGGTATAGATTATAACGAAACCTTTGCGCCGATAGCAAAAATGAATACCGTTAGAATTTTATTTTTTATTGCGGTAAATAGTAATTGGAATCTATACCAAATGGATGTCAAAAATGTTTTTCTTCAAGGAACACTTGAAGAAGAGGTGTATATGACCTTACCACCCGGCCATAAAATAGAAAACAATTCTAATCTCGTTTGTAGGTTGAATAAATCAATCTATGGATTGAAGCAATCGCCTCGGACATGGTATGGCAAACTTAGCTCATATTTAAATTTTTGTAATTTTAAAACTAGTAGTGCCGACCATTCTTTATTTACCAAAAAGGAAGAAAAAAATATAACCCTTGTATTAGTATATGTAGTTGACCTAATAATTACCGGAAATAATTTAGAAGAAATTAGAAAAATAAAATCCCAATTAAAAAAAAAATCGATATTAAAGATTTAGGATACTTAGAATATTTTCTAGGAATAGAAGTAGCCTCGTCAAATAAATGCCTTTTACTTTCACAAAGGAAATATACCTTTGATTTGTTAAAGGAAACCGGCAAAGTAGGTTGTAAACCGGCCTCTACACCAATCGATAACAAATATAAATTAAATACCGAAGACAGTGAATGTTTAGAAGACATAAGCCAATTTCAAAAACTTATAGAAAAACTAATTTATCTTACCATAACTCGACTGGATATTTTATTTTTCGTAAGTCAAATTAGTAAATTTATGCATTCACCAAGAACACCCCATTTAGAAGCCGTTAATAGAATTTTGAAATATTTAAAAAGAAATTCCGGAAAAGGCATAAAAATGATGAACAATAATTCTAATGAAATATGTGGCTATTCCGATGCAGATTGGGCCGAGAGCTTTGATAGAAAATCAACAACCGGTTTTTGCACGTTTGTAGGTGAAAATCTAGTCACATGAAAAAGTAAGAAACAAAATGTTGTGACACGATCAAGCACCGAAGCGGAATACCGAGCTATGGCATCTACCGCAAGTGAACTAATATGGATTAAACAACTACTTAGAGACATGAGCATCGAATTTGATCAACCTATGAAGATGTATTGTGATAATAATTCCGCTCGACATATCGCGTCAAATCCGGTGTTTCACGAAAGAACCAAGCACATAGAAGTGGATTGTCACTTTATTAGAGAGAAGGTCCAAGCCAAAGAAATAGAAACACCATTTGTGAGGAGCAAAGATCAATTAGCGGATATTTTTACTAAAGGGTTGGATCCGACACAATTTGAAACGATCACTAGCAAGCTAGGATTGCACGATATATACCTTCCTAGCTTGAGGGGGAGTGTTAAAAATATAGAACATTGATCTCAGATTGTATCATCATCATCGATCAAGAATAGAGGGCTAGGATTAAATCAAGAATAGGGGGACTAAACAGTAAAGTACCAAACGGTACTGTGAACAGTAAATAGGTAGGGTACCAACGGTAATATTAAATGAACCGTTGGTACCATAGTATATATAGAGAATAGGGAATTGTAAAACATAACTTTTTTTGCTCAATAAATTCATCTCCTCAGAATTCATAAAATCAACAAAAAAACAAAAACAAAAAAGTTTGAAGGAGAAAGAGAGAGAGGTGAGAGGAGGGTAAATCTGTCAATTTTATTTCTAAAATAACTAAATAAAAAGTTAAATAAATTAAAGGGGATTGGAGAAATAATTTTATATTTTTATGGAGATATTAGATATTATGGTGTTTTGTTAGGGAAATTAGCTATTTTGAAAGTTACTATAAATTTTCCCAAGTTAATGTTTCTGAAAAAAAATAGTCACCCTACATCAGGAAATAACTTGAATTTCCTCTTCTCTTCTTTTAAATTAAAGAAAAAAAAGGATAATATTTGATTTGTATAAAACATGGCTTAATGGAAATCCCATGAGTTCATTTGACAATACAATAAGTGCAAATTTAGTTTTGAGCTACTGTCAACTGATGGCAGCACAACAAAAAGGAAAATCTAATGTAATTTCAGATGCAAACAATAGTATCAGTGTAACAAACAAGAATCAACCTCTATGGAATTTGAGAGAGAGAATTACATGATCAAAGTGAAGCCAAGAAGGAGAGACATGGGATCAGAGGCAGCGGAGAGAAGGAACGATTTTGTCTATTTATGATGGTGCCCGTCTTATTTTTGACAAATATTTCTGTACAAAGCAAAGAAAGTGTACTTTCTATAAAAAAAAAAAACAATAAAAATAAATTACAAAATATGCCATGTTGATGCCCCTCCTATTTTGAGTCTGAAAAATGAAAATACTAAATTAAACAATCACTTTCTAAATTACAACAAAATATACCTCCATAAATCATTTCAAGTTTTAACTAAAAGCCTCGAAATAGTGGAATTCTATATAACTATATTATTTTTCAATTTAAATTTAAATTTAGATGGCCCTTTAAATGGATGACGTGGGTTGAAACTCGCTGCTATTTATTGTGGATATTTAAGATTGTGAGACTTAACCTCATCTTCATAAAAATAAATAAAAATTAGGCCATTATACTAGTTTCAAAGCATCCATGAAAAATATCGAAACTATTGTTTACTAAGCATGATATTGGAGATGAAATTATATAAACTTATAAATTGCTGAAGAAAACGATTATACATGCATGAGTTATATATAAACTAGCAGGTGGCCTCGCGTTGCTTCGGCAACAGTTTGCTGCGGTATCTTTTTGAGGAAGAAAAATGTATATAGATATATTATATATATAATTAGTTGTATACAATCGGTAAGTAATTAGCTGCATAAATGTATTGCAAAAATTGTGTAAGTGGTAGATCATGTTTCATTTTTACACAACAAAAATTTCACAATAGTTGCTTGCTTCGGCATCTGTTTTTTCACAACAGAAATTAGAGTACAAACTATGCTTTGAAAAGGAACAGTATGTTTGCTTCGGCAACTGTTTTTGAGGCAATGGAATGTATATGAAGATGTTATATATATATAATTAGTTTTGTACAACTAAAAGTAGTTACCTGCATGGATATATTACAATAACAGTTCATATGGATTACATATCAAGTGTTCATTTTCATACAACAAAAATTTCATAGTAGATAGAGTTGGAACACAAACTATGTTTGGAAGAGGGATAGCATGCTTTGTGTAAGTGTGCTATCCCTAAATAACAAATCCTCCAAACATGTTTTGTTGTCAGGACCATATAAGCTAATTGTTTTGTTGATGTTCATATCAACACAAAATAGTATGTACAACTACCAAAATACGCGAACGTTTTCTTTAAGGATGGAGAATAACTACTCCGTCTTCTCTTTTGCTTTGCTGCTGCTTTCAACACTGTTTAAAAGGAGAAATTACACAACTGGTGAGATATATGTTGCATTCATAGTTTTCAGTGGTATGCAAATCAAGTAATTATTGTTTGAAGATAGAAATCAGCCCTTGGTTTATTTGATTTATTTCTTTAATTGCTACCACTACTGGGAAGGTGATAGCAGGTAAAGTTTTGAGTATTGTTAAGTATTACATGAATATAAAGATTTCATTACCTTGTTCGTTGCTTTTTTGATTGGCCTTGTGTGAATAGTTGTTTCCTTGCTTTATTTGTCTCGGAAGTTGTTGGTGGTTTAGGCTGCGGTTTAGGGCTGCAGGATGAAGTTGTTGGCGGTTCAGGGCTGCGATTAAAGGCATTAATAAAGAGAAGGCATTAATAAAGTAAAATAACTGTAAAGTATGGTATGGATATTATTAAAAACTAAGCATATTAAAGGATGAGATGGTATCTGTTTCATTTATTTCAAGATTGTTTAAAAAAAACTTGGTACTGTACTTTTCAACAGTGATCAAGAAGTTGTGGTATAAGTGGGGTGTAGTTGTTTTCGTACTTGTATATATTATGAGTTTGATATGATTTTGCAGTAGCTATATTGAAGTAGCTGAAGCTATAAAAAGTGTTGTTTTATTTTCGCTACCTGTTTTCTTCGTATGGTGTTGCTGGCGTTGTTGCTAGTTGTGTTGCAGTTGTGGGTGGCACGTCTTGTATGTTAGTTACATGATAGTAGATGGTATTCTCTGTAAACTTGTTTCTTTCCCATTGTACTGTAAACAGGTGTTCTTTGTTAATGAGTTGTCCAAATATTGGTGGCAAGTGGTTCTTTTTTTCTTTATTGCTGGAGTTGTATAAAAGGTCCTGTGCTGAAGAGCCGAGCAAGTCGTTGGCATGTTTTCCGATAAAACTGAAGTGAGCTTCACTTGTATTATCTGCAACTATTAACTTGAAATTGAGCCTGTAAAAGAATTTAACATTTTTTTTAACTTATTATTAAGAGGGAGGTTGATGAGTTTTGAATAAGTTTTTTGTTTGTTTGTTAATGTAATAGGCTCACCATGGCAAAGGTCTTCGAACATTGGTTCTACATTTGTAGCAGAAGTAGGATGGTTCCTTAACTTTTGTCCTATGTATTGGGCACGCTTCATAGTACCATCCAAGTTCTTCTAGCGTATCAGAAATTTTTGCAACCACGTTAAATGATTTGTCCTGCATTGTTTGTAGTTTGTTTAATGTAGTGTAACAATATTTATATTTGTTGATGGAAACATTGTTCTCTATGGTTTTGTTGTTTACCTTGTTTTCTGGTATGCACATGTCGTGCAGCTCCTTAATGGAAACTGAGGGAGGAAGTTGTTCATTAGGCTGCTCTTCTAATGGTGTTGCTTCATGTAGTGTGAGTTGTTTGTTCTTGCTTGCTATTCTGCATATAGTTATTAAAATATTGATAAATTTATTGTATATCTATTTTAGAAGTGAAAATTATGTACTTTACTCGTCACAGATCAATACCTGCGTCGAAAAGTTGTTATCTCTGGCAGAAATTGGTCTTGGTATATTCTTGTTGCCGAGTATGTTGTGAGATTCCATTTTTCTGTGATTTTGCAGAAAAGTTAGTTTTGTAGGCAAAATTAGTTGCTGCTGAATTCTTTTGTGAATTAGAAGTTCTTACCTTTAAAAGAGATCAACTGAAGAGAACTAAATGCAATGATGATCTCTTGTGTTTTTGATTCTTCTTCTATTCTTTGAAAGTCAATTTGAGGTAAGCACTCCTCCCATATAGTGATCAATACTCTGTCATCTCTGTAATATGATAAATGCAGTTGTTATTTACGATTAGATAGTGGTGCAAAGAATGTATATGTAACATTCATATTTAGTATTTGTTATACTTATGCAACAATTTGAAGGAGAACAAAATTATTCGTTTGTTGTTCTTTACTGATAGTTCATGCTTTAGATTCTATCAGTGATGAATATGTGAGAATCTGTGAAGTAGTTTTGTTTTTCTAGTATTTCCTGGTTGAAATTTTGTTAAATTTTGTTAAAATGCAATTGCCATTACTTAGAAAAGGAGCAAATTATATAGGTTAGTTTCATTTACTAAGCGAATTTATTTTTCCATAGAGATAACAAAAAATTAATTGAGTTAATTTTGGATATAATGAGTGGTTTTTATCAAAAAAATATAATGAGTGGTTATATCTTTCGTCTTCTATTTCTATATCTCTTAGGCTGACCTGTCCGCTGTTCTGTCTTAGATTGACGGCTCGACTGTTCTTGTTGATCCTTCTTATTGGTCCAATGGAAACGACTTGGCCGATCACATCTGGTTGATCAAATTTGGATTAGATTTAGTATCATAAATATGAGAGGTGTGCAAGGCATTTTGAATTTTTTATTTATTTTGTTGCAGTTTGTGGTGCAGGTACTTACCGACAACTGTTTTATCTCCTGTGATTGTGGTTCCGATGCTGTTCAGTGATTTGAAATCAAAGAATCGGAGTGGAAATGCTGCATCGTCGTTTTGAACCTTTGTAATTTTCGTTGCTGCTGTCAATTGGATGCGAGCGTTATGTTCTATTGTTCTGAATCCTTCTCTTTTAAATGTTGGTATGAACTTGTAAAATTCATACACCAAACCTTCTTCTATTTGTTCTAGTAAATAGTTTTCATCTGGATCATTGATTTTGATGAAGCCTTCTATTGCTGTATTCTAAACAAATAATTAAGGACAATTTGTTAGTAGCAATAGAGATGTAGGAAGCTTGGTAAATTGTTTTGCACATAAATGAATTAGCTGTATGAGTAAAGATTTTTTGGTTTGGTCTGTGTTGAAAATGATAGATGTAGAGATTTTGTGTTTGTAACATAGTTAAGTGCTTTTTCGTTTAATGAAAGTAAGGTTTTTGGTGTATGGATTAGAATCAGCACAATAGTGTGCAGTTAGTTTAAACATTGGAAGTAATGAAACGTTTTAATTGAAAAAAATAGACAAGAAGTTATAAATTGCTTATAGTGGTCCTTCCAATTTAATCGATTTCCTAATATTAAATTTAGGATAACATATTATTTATATATATGATATGTAGGCAGACAATTTTTTTGTAAAATAATATGCGTCAATGAAGATATCTGTTGTTAATATATCTGAAGATATGAAAAACCTTGAAAAACAGCGAAGTACCTCTTTGTCAACTAATATGAAGTCGTGGGAAAATTTTTTGCCGTCCGTTGCGCTATGAGCTGTCCATAGTTTTGTGATTCTTCCTTTGATTCTTTGGCGGTACATTCCAGGTTCAAGTATTGCAATGGGTGTTATCTTGTTCTGAGCAGCCATCTGAATATTTATGGTAATGTTGATAGTGTTAGTTAAAAGTAGTATATTCATGTAAAACTAATTTAAGTATGAAAAGAATTATAAATAAGTAGTGCAAAAATATTTATTTCCATGTGAGGAGCCAATAAAATTTGTCACTTTTCAAATGTAAATTGTAAATAAGTAGCACAAACAAATGGCAATATGAGTAAAAAATCATTGGTTCAAATTTTGAACTCCAGAAAAACAAAGGGGTAATCTAGGTTATTGCTTCGTCGCAGTAGATTGTAATGGCAAACATGCGAGTCTCACTGCACCGAACATGGATACAGTCTAAGTTATACTCCATTCTCAAATTCAAAAGATAAAATTAACCTCCTCTTAACAGCTTGGGAAAAAAAGAAAATAAAGAAAGGGCTAAAGGAGAGAACAAAGGAGCATCTCACTTCCTCCAGTAAAGTTTGTGACTTTTCAGATGTAAATTGTAAATTTCAAGCAATTATTAATATACTATCCAATAAGTAATTCTTTATGATAATGTTTCTAGTGTATGAAAATTGTACTGTGTGAGATGTTTTACTACTGATGAAATGTGACCTTATGTAAATATATATTTTGGTGTAGTCTGCAATCAATAAGAGACAATTCTCTATACAATTTTTTCAAACTCATAGACGTGGATGGAGTTTAGCAGATTAGGGAGGTACCTTGCAAGAGGAGAGAGGTGAAGAGATTTGGAGAGGTTTAGAAGAGGAGAGATGTTGTTGGAAACCTAAAAAGAAAAAGGGAGAGAACCAGTAAGAGGTCAAATAAATAGTGATTTGATTCAATAGTTGAAGAACTGTGTAGCACTGTGTATAGACATGTGTCAATCAATGGCAGTGGCAATGTTGGGACCTGGCAGAAGATGGTAGAAGTTTCAAGATAAAAATTGGGAATAGTAGTGGCAGTGTTGGAACCTGGCAGAAGATTATAGAAGTTTCAAGATAAAAATTGGGAATGAGAAGAAATTATATACGCAGTGGGACCTGCCTGCAGTCATATTGTGGATGTTACTATTGTACTACTGTAGTTCTATATACAACAATGAATGTATATTGTATGAGTTTACAGTGATATAACAGAACGGAGTACATATCATGTAAGTAAATAGATATGGCAAAGTAGTTCATTGGTGTATGTTGCAAATCTAATAATGATGTATTCATTTTTTTTGTACTCTATTGCAGGTACAACAGTTGTTTTGTCGCCATTTCCCTTAAAAGTTAATAGATTTATCAATTATTTGTTGACAAATGTTTCTAAAAATATTAAAGTATCATGATAGAATAGTTATTGCTTTTATTACCAGACTACTAACAGTTGGAGCAGCTTTGACATATTCCTTCATTGTTGCAAGAAATGATACATGAGGCTGTAAATTTTTTAAAAATGAGTATAGATTGACCATTCATGACCGGAAACAGTTGCAAAGTCATAAATAAGAGAGAAGCCATAAGACTTGAAATAAGATGCTTGATTTTTTGGTAATTCTCTCTATGCCCAATCAAAAAGTTTAGCCACCTTTGTCTTTGTAAAGAAAAAGTTTTAATAATACAACAACAAATGTAATTACTTTAAGTGAGCTAAGGGTTTGAATATACATAGATCGTTTACCGAAGTTATAAGTGGCAAGACTTGCATCATAAATTTAAAATACACACACAACAATATTCTGAAAAAAGCTCAGCAAAAAAAAATCAGTCTTTCAAATGACTAAAGAGGGTTTTCAATATTACCTATCAGGCGCTCCATCATCTTTGTCTAGCTTTTGTACATAGCAAAAATAGATAAGCTTCAATAAAAGAATTGTAAATAATCCTGCAAATACAAAGTAAAGCAAATATTCAGCATATATCTAGTGATAGCGACTGCCATCGTTGGGCGGGCGTTACATAGCTATTACATCATTTTTAATTTGTACAACTGATTTTTCTGAATGAGCTTGTTGGGACCATAAACAAATACTGATACACAATATTGTACCTGTCGTGAAACTTGAAAGGTGCTCTTTTAAGTTTTGTTGAGACCACTCCACTTATAGCGCCCCAATTTAAGCCATATTACAATGAATCTGTTTTGCTAAAGTTTCACGACTGAGATGTGCTTAATTTGACCATGTATTAATTGTGAAGTTCTGTTGTTTTGTTTAGTTATTTTTTTCCCCATTCATCATTGTCTTAATTACAGCTAAAATTAAACAACAATTTTGTTCTGTACTAAAATACCTAGCCCACATGAAGAGTCTTTTCTTCAGAATTCACATTATCCTCAGTTTCACTACAGATTTTAAGCAATAAACATGATAGCAACACTGACAATAAGTTAATCAAGAAAAAATAACAACAAAACTAACTTGTCAGTTGGGTTCTCGTCAGTAGACGTGCCCCAGTTAGGCTGGCCAGCACCATCGTTCTTCATGCCGCACCCACGCCCAATATTGCTGTGGCGGTCATATGACATGCGTTGCTCCGAGAAATACCTGCCCTAAATCTAGTTGATTCAGTTAAATTTGAGAAGATTGATATCAATCGAAACATAGACAGTAAAAGGCTTACCTCACCAGCAGCGTTTGCGACCTCCACAGCTACAACCAGCATATCTGAAAATAAAGCTATCGTTGGAGAAAAGTAATGACCAACCAAAAGTGGGAACCAATGTGAGAGACTGGATAGTCGATATATCAAACCAACGACATTAATGACGGTCATACCTTCATCACCCATTTCGCTGTGTGGAATAGAGGGAGAAGTAAATGTTGTAAATAAGAAGAAACGAAAATTTACCTTGTTACTGATTAAGCAGTTGTGGCTGTAGTTAAACCTCCAAAATTAGCAGTCTCTATTCACCTATAATATTTTTTTTTTAGTTTTGAGTACAATTATTAATGGAAAACAGTAAAGTCCTATTGGAGAGTAAAATCATCGTTGTGTTATACCTGTATAGTACATGGACATTTTACCACAGTGTTGAACTGTTCTAAAGGCTGTTTTTTTTTTTGCACGGCCTATGTTTGTAAATTTTATGAACAAAGCTTTCCTATATTTGTTGCAATGTGGTATTTGTGTTATGTTCGTTTACACTGACAAATTCTTTCATTGCGATGCCCTAGATAAAAATACTTTGTTATGAATATTAGGAAAATGAAGTTAATCAATAATTGAAATTACATATGACGAGAAATTTATTGATAGGGTGGATTACCTCTCTGTCGACCAATATAAGAATAATTCTTGTTGTTAATGGGGTAGTGAGCAGTCCATAGTTTTACTACTCCGCCCATAATTGTCGAGCAATGCATTTCTACATCCAGTTTCGCAAGTAGTGCCAATATACTGCAAAGAGAATGTAAATCAATAGAGATGAATTTGCTGTGAATTATGTAGACATGAAATAGACTTGAAGTATAGTTAAAAATTATGTAAGAACTATAGTACCTCTTGGTCAACTAAAATGAAGTCATATGAAAACACTGTTTTGTCTGTTGGATTCTGTGCTGTCCACAATTTAGTTATTCCTCCTCTGATAGTTGGCCTGAATAGGTCTCCGGTTAGCATTTTTAGAGGAGTAATCGTCCTTTCGCTAGCCATCTGTAAATTTGCGAAATTAGAAAATGTGTAAGTGAAATATTTGTAGTATATTTCATTGAGTTGATAAACATTGAAATTTTAGATGGTGAATTAATCAAGTCGGAACATTTGATGTTGACTATTAGTGCAACAGTTTGGATTTTGTGGTAGTTTATATATGGCAGCTCTCAATGATGCATAATTGTTTCATTTATATGCATTGTAGTAATCAATTAAGTATAGAGTTATTACAGTATTTTTTTTTTGTAGAATATATTATTTGTAGGTGGAAATAGTTTTGACATGTAAAGTACTATTTTTTTAGGCAGCTGTATTTTTTGGGAAAGTTTTTTAGAAAGTAAGAAATAGTACTTCTGTAGAGGCATACCTAAGTCATTGAAAATTTCTGTATAAACTATGTTTTGGGTGTAATTGGAGTGTTCATTGTTTGGATTTTCAATGAGAATTCGAACACCTGATCTAGAAGTTGCTCGGGACAATGCGACATATAATTGTCCATGGCTGAAAACTGGACGAGGTAAATAAATGCCTATTTTGTTGAGAGTTTGTCCTTGACTTTTGTTAATTGTCATTGCGTAACATAGTCTAACTGGGAATTGTTTACGCTTTAGTGTAAATGGCCATTTTTTGTCTTTGACATTGAAAATTATTCTTGGTATATAAACTGTAGTTCCTTTATTGGTACCGCTGATTATGATTGCTTCTATAACT
Source organism: Carex littledalei (assembly GCA_011114355.1). Classification (NCBI taxonomy): domain Eukaryota; kingdom Viridiplantae; phylum Streptophyta; class Magnoliopsida; order Poales; family Cyperaceae; genus Carex; species Carex littledalei. Next base: position 6,628,848 of record CM022087.1, read on the forward strand.
TTGTCTGCCAGTTGAGTAACTATAAGTCGTGTTCCATTACACATGCCATTTGTTTGGTTTATATTGCGCATCAACATAATTGGACTGTCAACTTTTAATGTTAATTGATGATTTGGAATACCGTTTTGTTTGATAGAGTTAAGAAATTCAAGAGGATACATTATTTGAAGTTCTTCAAAAGGAATTGACGAGTTGCATATCGTATCTGAACTGAAATATGTTCTAGAAAATGTCGGTATCATTTCAAGTACCATGTCATTTATAATATCAACATCATCATTTGTGGGGGTAACTATAGCTCTTTCTCTCAAATACTGATTGTCTTTGAAAAAAATGTGAACATTGTCATAAATAGCGTCTATAATTGCTTCTTTTTTGTTTTCAGTTGCACTTATTAGCAAATCAGTTGGTATTTCTATCCAATTACCGTCGACATCTTCAAACAGTTTTTTGGTCGGAGCAATGCCATTTCCTATTGCTAATAACCAATCATTGAAATTTCTAGCATCTGTTTTGTCTCTTTCAGACATGTGAGGACGTTGCAATCGCATATTTTGACTGAGTGTAAAAATCTGACAATGAGACCAAAGTTTAGATTTTGTGATTGATGCATTGAGTGTTTCGTGTTTGCCCGCATATTTAATGACTGGTAGAGTTTGGCGAAAATCACCTCCAAGCAAAACTGTTTTGCCTCCAAAAGGTTTATTTCTACAAAAATAGTCAGATGTACCTAAAATGTCTTTTAATGTTCGGTCAAGTGCCTCAAAACAGAAGCGATGATTCATTGGAGCTTCATCCCAAATTATTAGTGATGTTTGTTTAATAAGTTCTTCCAACTGTGTACCCTTTTTTATATCGCATGTGGAGTTCTCTTCTATATTAATTGGAATTTTAAATCTAGAGTGAGCAGTTCTTCCTCGTGGAATTAACAAAGCTGATAAAGCTGATGAAGCAACTGGTAAAATAATTTTGTCTTGGGATCGTAACATTGCAATTATTGTTTTGTATAGATATGTTTTGCCTGTGCCGCCGTGTCCGTAAACAAAAAAGAGTTTGCCTTCGTTAAGATGCACTGATTGAACAACAGTTTCATATATATTTTTTTGTTCTTCGTTCAGTCCATTATATAATGATATAGCTTCAGTGAGTACATCTGTTGCATTGAAGTTCATTTCTTCTCTTAGTAATCTATTATCAAGTTGTTGTATATAAGTCAGTTGAGGTGTTGGAAGTCCATAAATTGTTAAGTTCGTGTTGTTGTCGATTAATAAATTCTCAATTTCATGTAGTGCATGATTTTTTAAATCCAAATCTGATAAAGTTATGTTTGGTAGGTGATATACATTTGTTATCTTGTATATAATGTCATCTGTCATTGCTTGCCAACTTTGTTCAAATAGATTTAGGGGATTTGATATTTCACAGTAAAGCAACATACTCACAAATAATCTACGTAGTTGAGTTGCATTGGCCCAATTGGATGCTTCTTGAAGAGCAAGTAACCATTCGTTATCGTCTTCTAATAAGCCTAATGCGTTGCATGCCTCTCTGAATGTGTTGTATTTTACGTTGTTTATTGTTTGTATTTCTTCAAATGACGTTGCTCCATGATTGAGGTTGAGCAGCATTCTCAAGTAATACATTTCTCCTTGATTTGGGTTAACGAAGTATATTCGTCCTATGCGATTTCCTTTCTTCCGTAAGGACCAAAACTTCTCTTTTGGATGCCATGTATATCTTTGTGGTATTTCTCTATATGTTAGCCTATGCGCTTCGGGATCTCTTTTGTTTAGTTCCATCCATTCGGTCAACATTGTTCTTTCTAATTGACCAGAATCGATCATAGTTTCTATATCTTGATTATCAGTGAATATGACATTGTTCATTTTTGGCAAATGAATAGGTAATCTTTCTATACTCGGAATATTACAATGAATGTCGTATTGAAATAGCCTCCAAATAGCTTCATGTGGTGTTATGTATCTACAATCTAAATATATTTTTATTTCGTTTACTTCTTGAGATTGGTTTTGTTGATTTGTTGTTGATTTTAATGAGCTGCTTAATTCTGCAATAGCTCTATCATTGCCTTTACAAATGTATTTAAAGAGGTACTTGATAAGTTTTGACGTGTGACACTTTTCAACATTTATATGAGCCTGATATTTAACTATTAAATCAATGTTATGAGGAACAACAAATCGATTGTCTAGTTTAACTCCTTTTCTGTTGATATACAAATCTGTTTTGCGTCTTCTATAAGTAACTATTCCGTCCTCAGTTATGGTGGTTTTTTCATTGTAAGATTTAGGAAAATTTTTTGAGCATAATCCATTTTTCATGCAGCCAGTTTGTGATGCACTTCCACTGCATGGACCATGTATCATAAACTTGGTGACTGCATCATATGCATTTGGATCTCTTGTTGGATTAGGCATCTCCGCAGAAATAAACCTATCAATGTCTTGTGTTGTTTTCAGCTTGTTGTGATCTGCTAACCAAAGTATCATATGAACATGAGGAAGACCTCTTTTTTGGAACTCAATAGTGTACACATCTGTTGATTAATTAAGGCTTGTTAAAATGCATTGTCTAAAATAAGTTAATGTAATTGTTAACTGGTGGATAAATATATAAAGTGCAAAAGGAATACTTACATGCGGTGATGTGACCGAAATGGTTATTATCTTTAATGTCGCGTAATAATCTGTCTAATTTCATCTTAAATACACGTGCAACGACATCAGGTCTGTCATCTGATTTTTGTTCCGGAAGCAACATTTCGTATATCTCTTTCCATTGAGGATTGCAAGTAAATGTAACGAATAGATCAGGCATTCCTAATTGTCGACAAATTGCCATGGCATCATGATAATTTTGAAGCATGTATCGAGGGCTTCCTACATGAGAGGCTGGAAGTATTATTCTTTTGCCCACGTGTTTACCAATTTTATGTCCTTTTTTGACAGCATTTTCAATATTGTTGAAATTTTCACTTCTGAAAAGTTCTTGATTTTTTTGTATGTAGGATAGTCTATCTAATTCAACAGAGAGATAAGCATCGACAAGTATTTGCTGAAATAAGCGACCAGATTTGAAAATTGTTAGAGCATCTCCAATACAGGAATGGAATCGATACGCATAAAATTCAGCCATCGTAACATATTTTCGTGCTATTTTTGAGTGCCCAACAGATGACTGAACATATTCTATTTTTGGATGATAGCCATCTTCACCATACACGAAAAGGAGGGGATATTGTAATGCCATGTAACTTGGATGGTTAGCATGTATGCGTTGTAATCCATTTTTTTTATGATCAACAATGATATCACAATAGTTCTCCTTTGCATTAATATCTCCTACTATCAAACCGACAACTTCATTTGCCTGCGGCATGCAATATTGCGAAAATTTTCCTGATCGAGTGCTTGTTAACTTAAGGCTGAATTTTTGCATATCAGACTCGACAAATCTGTCTTTAAACACTCGAAAATGTTGAACAATGACATTATTTTCGTTGAACATCGTCATTAGACCTGAAACAATTTCTGGACGCAATTTGTGAGATTTATCCTCATTTTGGAAATTGTGGAGCCTATTTTTTATTTCATTTGATGTGTCATAGATATATAATTGTGCATACGTTGGTTTGCATCCTTCAGATGGAACCAACGACCCAATTCGATGGTAATTTTAACCTGATACTCTAAAAATGTATGGTCCACGTCCATCATTTATTTTGTTATCTATGTTAACTCCCATTGATGTGAAAGCAAAAATCGAATTGTATGTTCTAATATTTTCTTTGAAATGAGTTGATGTATGATTTTGCGAGGCTTCTAACAATTTTTGTAGGAACAATGGAGGTTCTTTTAAAGAAGGTATCAGCACTCTTCCTTCTCTACAGCAGAGGTTGTATTGTGGGTTTTTAACCGATGTTTTCATATTTCGTTCGGCAAGCCAGTAAAATGCACCGCAATATCTACACGTCTGATCTGGTTTTCCTAAGTCTAATGGGAATAGATATTTCCCTGTGGAACAAATAAGATTGAATATTTAGAGAATGAAAAGAATCACTATTAGATGAACATGTAACTTAGTTTATATTTGAAAATATATGCATATCTAAAATATGCACTTACTTCTTTGAGATTCATTATCATGCGAAGGATGAACGTTAGCGTCTAATGTTTGTTCATGTGATATTTGATGTGAAATATTTGTTGTTTTCTGCATGCTAGAAAATATAGAATTGGTTTCAAATGAGCTTGAACCGGAGGAAAATGTTTGCTGACCTGTTTGTGGAGGAAAATATGTTTTAATATATATATATTGTATACCATAAAGAAATTTTGTGAGCATGCAATAGAGTCAATGGACAAGAGAATTTTGAACTAATTGTAAAATTACCTGTCGAACATCCTCCAGAACAGATCATTCGTGATGATGTTGATAATTGATGAACGAAAGAATTGTTTGATTGCATGATATTATGCCCTAATTGATATGATTGGCGTATAGTTTGTGGCGCGACTTGTTGAACTGATAAATCTAAGTTATTTGTACAACTGTGAGAATTTAAAGAACGTATTCTAACACTTCGTTCCGGCCCAGCTGGAGAGCTGTGCTGCACTCGCTTTCCTCTCCTAGTGTCTACGCTCTTTGATTCACCTTCGTTTTTTCCACTCATTTTCTATACCAGCACTGAGCAAAAGTTGTTATTTGCCAAAAAAAAAATTTAGGTGCTGGTGCCTATCTAAACATGTATGCTATGTGTTAGAAGTAACCTATGTTAAGAACTATAGGTATGCTATGTCATGATAGCCTATACTGAGTAAGACACTAAGACTGCAAAGATGGTGAAACTATTGTACGTTGTGCTATCGCTTACACTTATTTTGAGGTTTGCATTTAATATACTTTGTACCAGTTCAAGCAATTGTAATCTATTTACTGGTACTGATTAGAGGTGAAATTAAGAAGATATTCAATTTTCTACATGAGATAATTCATCAGGGAAACTTGATTTCAATTTTGCATTTCATCTACCTTGTACCAACTAAAGTAGCTGTAACCTCTTTATTGGTACATATCAGAAGTGAAACTGGGAAGATATCAGACTTTCTATGTAAGACAAATCCCAAAAAATTTGAACCTAATATTGAAATGCAGGTTAGTGACAAGAGAACTATCACCTATAGCGTTTTTGTTGTTGGGATGTTTAACTTATGTGAAGGTAAAAAGAGAAATAACTCAAGATATTGACAAAGATTGCATGGAAATGTCTAAACTACTTATAATCTAATACTCTATGTGCATAATGAATCTATTAAGCACTATGCCTCATTGACAACAATATTTTTTTAATATAGTAATAAAACCAGTGAAGTGGCAAGTCACTTGAGGGAAAAAAAATAACAACAAACTAAAGAAAAATGAGAAGTCACAGGTAAGAATTTTGTACCTTGTTTGTGGTTTCTTGGGAGGTTGTTCTATGAAGAGTTGTTTTGTGGTCTTCTTGTCAGCTGTTGTTGTGGTGTTTGGTTCTTGGTCGGAGCTGCACAGATTAATTAATCTTGTTAGTGTGAGTTAAAAATGCTAGAAGTAATTTATAACAGTACTGTAAGTAATTTATCCAAACATTTATTTGAATTTAACTAAGTTAATAGACACATGAAAGTACCATTTTTTTTTGGATAGCACTCTCATTTCATGAGTTATTTCAGAAAATAAAAAAAAAACAGAAAATGGAAATTTTTGAATAGAAGTTATAGATCCAATTTCAAATAAAATGAAGTGACTTATTATAATCTGATCTGAAGAGAGGCATCTTGACAGAGAAATTATATAAAAAAATTCTAGTTAATCACTGTTTCTATTTGAATATGACTTTATGCATAAGAAGGGCAAAATGGACCTATTTCAGTTCATTTAAGAAATTGAATGAAATTTGATACACTCATTCATACTGATAGGCATTGAGATACTCTCAGTTCATTATAGAATTGCCAAAAAATCATGAAAAGTCCCTTCTCCAGATAAATTTGCAGTCAAACCAGTCAAAAGTATGTTAAATCCTTGAGAAGATTACTCTAAATAAGTTCCCCAAATGTCCCAATTGGCTGGATTACTACTGCTGCTTAATTTGATGGTGCAAGATAGTTGAAATAAAGAACCATTGGACTTTGTACTTCACATAAAAAGGTATGAAATTTTCTTAATGAGATGATTTCCAAAAGGCATGAATGTTGCCATCCTCAGCACTTCTTTAGAAGAGGTACGCAAGTAAAGAGGAAACGACAAAGCATCGCATTTGCCGAAAGAGATAATTTTGAAAGGGAGAAATTATATCAGACTATATCTAATTATAATAATTAAAGTCATTACATCAACTAACCAATCAATCAATTTATGAGCTCCTCAAACAGAATAATTTAGTGGTAAATTCAATAGAACCTTTCCATGTATGAATATAACCTTTCCATGTACATATATGTTCTGGGGCACAACTCCTTTCTATTTCTTTTATATAGTTGACCAGATCCGATCCGAGACAATCTAAGACTCCAATAAACTTGATCCAAAGTTGGAAGACCTCAAACTCAACCTGACCTGCTATGACCCAACAATTTCTCCAAAGTCAAATGGACCCTGTCATTATTTCTAAAAAGTTTAACCCTAATGTTATGATGTGCAGGACCCCTATAGATAGGTTTGCAAGAAGAGAAAGCTCAGAAGGCTAATGCTAATGCTACAACCTACAACATGATTTACAAATTTCCTTGATCACATGATTTACAAATTTGATGAGGCTAATGCTACAACCTACAACATTGGATTTTATAAACAAATTCAACTGAAATTTTGGATTAAGTAACTAATAATGCATGCATATATCAATATACTACAAAGAGAAATGTAAAACAATGAGAAATTCGCACCAACTGAAACAAATATCAAACTGAGAAGTGAACATATTTCTAAATATCATAATTTTCAAAGGTTATAAGCCTGATGTCGTCAGCTAATGTCATCAGCTATAGTACTCTTCTAAGTGGGTTGTGAAAGAAAAGTAAAAATGACAAAACATTGGACTCTGTATATTGTACAATTCGTAAATGAGTAGAACTAGGGTGAGCTGTGCTCACCAACGGATTTGGTGAGCACACCTCCAAAAAACGCATTTCCAAAGTTCAAATAGTCGATTCGAACCTTCCAACGTGTTCTTCATATTAATATGTGCTTGGAGACCAAATTTTACATTTTTTGGAAATTTTTTACTATTTTTTTAGAATTTTTCAAAATCAGTGTTTTTTCATTAAATAAAAAAAAATTCAAAAAAATTCAAAAAACACTGATTTTGAAAAATTCTAAAAAAATTTCCAAAAAATGTAAAATTTGGTCTCCAAGCACATATTAATATAAAGAACACGTTGGAAGGTTCGAATCGACTATTTGAACTTTGAAAATGCGTTTTTTGGAGGTGTGCTCACCAAATCCGTTGGTGAGCACAGCTCACCCTAGTTCTACTCATTCGTAAATTAATGCCATAATTTTTGAAAGGGCATGAGGCTAATGCCAAGACATAGAACACTCCTCCAAAAAAGCTGTGTAAGAAAGGTGAAATCGAAAAGGCAATATACAAAAAAAAAAAGATTGAACCGAAGATTGAAAACTGCAGAAGTAACTAACTACCTTTTATGGCTCTAAAAACCTCTCTTTTGAAACATTAAAACATCGTGATATCGAAAGGACAGGTACTTGATGTTCCAACCTATAACTTTGATATAGCTAGGCTATGTAACAATAAAGAAATTGAAAAGCCAGTAAATTGTGTTTATATCGTTAATATCGGAAGGCATGGCCTAATGTCATGGCTGGTAGCTTTCTCATAGACGAATTGTGCAAGAAAGGTGAGACTGACAAGCTCATCAGCTGATTTTAAAAAGAAAACTACAGACTGGACTGGTCCAGATTCTGATCGAATGGTCCGAATGTAAACAAAAATATTTTGTCAAGGATATGAACTCCTAATTGCAATGAATTATAGGTTTTTCAGGAAAGTTTGCTTAGAGGTCCCTGAATTTTATCTCCTCTCTACTCTACTCTCCTCACTGTTATCTCTACAGGTGCCCCAAGCTTAATGAAGCTCTAATTTAGTCTATTTTATTTCAATGGACTGAGAAGCTCATCAGCTGATTTTAAAAGGAAAAATACAGACTGGACTGGTCCATATTCTGATCGAATGGTCCGAATGTAAACAGAATTTTTTTGTTGAGAATACAAAAAAACTCAGACCATTAGTTCAAGTCCTATTCCTACTTTCAAATAGACCTGATCTAAAATGTTAAACCTTCTAAATGGAGCTCTCCCTGTCTCATTTCTAATTGCCCAAAACCAGCCTTTTTACCAGAAAATTCAGATTAGTCACAGTTTGAAAAAATTCAAATCAGTCACTGACCGGAATCAGTTCCCTTACCAGAAAAATCACACCCAAAGCAGCAGGAAGACCATAAACCCTATAGCAGAAAAAACAGTACGAAACCCTCATTGGTTCCCATTATTTTTTTTAAAAACCATCAAAACCACAAAAAAATCATCTCCAATTAGAAATCTATTCTTATCAGCAACCCAGAAAATCCACTCCAATTAAGGAACTCGTATTGTATGGCTTGAAGGAAATTATTTGAGGGTAATGCGGTGAGCTACAAAACTCTTAACTGGACTCCGAAAGGAAGTTTAAACTGAGAAGCCATAAGAGCAAAAGCCTAATGCTATAAGCCGCTCCACTCTTTTTGGATAAACTGTGTGAGAAACACAGATTGACAAGACATTCAAGGGCATAATTGTAAAAGATGTCAGATGTTAAACATCGCGACACATAAGACTGTTATAAATGAACTGGGAAACAGTAATAGAATTGAGAAGGCAACATTTTTTGTACATATCATAGTGGGCTGTGCAAGAAAGTTGAAACAGAGAAGGCATTAGATTTTCTAGATGTCATGATTTTCAAAGGGATTGAGCTTAATATCATGGCCTAAAAACTCTTATCATGACATGATTTCCAAAGGGCATGAGCCCAATGCTTTGACCTACAACACTCTTATAGATGGACAGTGCCAGCAAGGTCAAACAGGGAGGGTGTTGGATTTTCTGCATGTGATGATTTTAAAATGGCATGATGCTAATGTCGTGATGTATAACACTCTTATAACTGTGTTGTGCAAGAGTCGTGAAGTCCAAAGGGCATTTGATTTTCTAGAAAATCATGATTTCAAAATTGCATCAGCCATATGTCATGACATACAACATTCAGAGAGCTGAGATGTGAAATTCAGAACACACTGTATTTTCTGCATGTCATCATTTCCAAATGTTAGGAGCTCGATGTTGTGCCCTACATTGCTCTTACAAATGGGGTTGTGCAAGAATGGTAAAACTGAGAAGGCATTGGAGTTTGTAAATGTCATGATTTCTAAAGGGCTTAAGCCTAATGTCATGGACCTACATCACTCTTATAGACAGGATATGCAAGAAAGTTGAAATTGAGAAGGAATTGGATATTCCTGATGACATGATTTGCAAAGGACATGAGCCTACAACACTCTTATAACTGGGTTGCACTACAAAGGTGAAACTGAGAAGGCATTTGATTTTCAACAAATCATGATTTTCAAAGGAAATGAGCCTAATGTAGTGACCTACAACACTTTTGTAGCTGGGCTATGCTAGAAAGGTGAAACTGAGGTGTTGGGTTTTCTACAAATCATGATTTCCAAAGGGAACACTCTTATAGATGGGATGTGCAAGAATGGTGCAATTGATAAGGCGTTGGATCTTTAACATTATATGATTTCAAAATTGAGCATCTATATTAGATTTCAGAAAATAAATTGAACATCTCAACAGATTTCCAAATATAGCTTTGTGAAATAAAAAAAGGAAAAAAAAAAAGATGAGAAGAATACCTCGACACGTGTAGGAAGCTCGAGGCAGAAATGCTGAAATGTATATAGAAATGTTATTGTATATTCCTATTGTTGAGAACAATCCAATTAAGATAATATTAAATATCTTCAATTGGAATCCTAGCAAGAATTGTTATTGAAATTATCTAATAAATTACTTTTACTGCAAATACTGTGCATCATGATTCAAAAGCATAATTTTTTAGTAATAACCTACAAACAAATAAGACATCGAAAATACAATATTCAAAGTCATAGTGCATATACACACTGATATGTAACGTGCAAAGAAATTTAGAGAATTTTGCGATACTCCATCAGTCGGCTCTATCTATCAAATTTGGAGGTATATGACACGTGTCTTGTTATCCTAAAATTTAATGTATTAAAAATGGGAGTTAGTACTAACAGTAGTGCCATGTCACATCTTTTCTTTTTTAAACCTTAAAATTCATTGTATCAAAGACACTTTGAATGCAAAAGAAATTCAGTTCCTTTGCTGCTGAATAATCTTGCACAGATATGTGCCTCGCTTTGCTTCGGCAATCATAATTGAGATAGCTTGTATAAGTTGTTGATGATATAACAAAAAAAATACAGTAAATATCATGCAAATTATTACATATGAAAGGATAGTACAAATAAAGAAACCAATACATATGCAAGTATTAGTTTACGATGTAGATGGACAAAATAAAAACTATACATATCATGGAATAATTAGTTTTAAATACTGAAGGACAGTACAAAAGTGTTATTGTACATATGCAAAGTTAATTTTGGCATCATTCTTGTGTTAGATTCCTTCAATTTTTATTTTGTTATGCATTACTTGTTTTATCGAAGATTTGATGTCAACTGATACATTTCAAGCTTAGTAATTATGATAGTGATAGGAAAAAATATATACTACTGAATCAAAAGAAAGTACCTTGTACCTCCTTTGTAGTTCAAAACTAACTTTTTAGGTTTTGTCAGATTAAAATTCCTGGCTTACACTATGGGAATATGCCCTCTAATTTTCTCTTTGAACAAACTTTGGTAAATGTACCACATAGCTTACGGTTCGTATAGATAAACATTTTTTTGGGGTATTTTTGTTCTTTCCCTTTAGTTCATCCAAAAGAGGGCATTATAGCTGAATAGTAGTCTTATCGGACCTATTGATGAGACTACTATTCAAAATCATATCTGTTTAGTACTTAATAGATCTAGATAATGCATCTTTTCTTAACATGTTGTAAAGCTAAGATGATTTCAAAACAAATAAATGTAAGACGATTTCAAAACAGCTACTTGATGGTTGAGTTTAAAAGTAGTTGAAAATAATATAAAGGACCAATATCTAGTACCAATGTACCATGATTGTACTATGTATTAGTTTGAAATTGTAAAATAGACGGTGTGAGTTTTGTACCTACTTTTGATGTAGGGTTCGGCAGGGTTGCCGATAGCAGGGGTTGCCGACGGCTCAGTAGACAACTGGTAATATGAAAATATAATAAAGGTAAATACAAATTGCAGGAATACATTGGTACTAACTGGTATTGGTGTAGAGATAGCAACAACAACACTGAAAAAGGCACTCAAGCAAGAAAGTAAGATAGAAACTGGATCAGCTTTTATTTATCATAATTGAAGTAAAATGCTGAATATTTGCAGTATTGTATAATAATACCAGTACATTGAAATCTGGTAGAGGTGGGAAGAAACTGTGTAGTGAAGAAACAATTAATACAACCAGTAGGTTTTCTCCTATTAATAGATAAATAGGCTATAAAATACAAACATACTCCCTGAGACGACTTGCACTTTTTATAAAATTACTCAACTGGTAACATGGAGAGAAAAAATAAGAAAACTTACATAAAGGTATGATGTAATGTTCGTACTTCAAGATGATTTTGGTATCCCCTAACAACTTTGAAGGAGAATGTGCAGATCTACATGTTAATGGATAAACGGATTATTAAATTATATTTGTCTAATGTGAAGGAAACATTATTTAGTCATTGTAATTCTGATCCATGTTGGTGCTCTTATGGCACTGATCCATGCCGGTACCGATTGTATGGAAACATGAATGGCCATTTATATTTAACAAACATTAACAAAATATGAAAAAAAAAACATGCCTATAGACGTTTCACTTTTCAGTGTGCAATTTTTCAGGAAGAACCACAGAGTAACCTTGACTGCATCAAAAGATATTAAAAATTCTTGAATTAAAATGAGACTATAAAAACTTGAGGTATATACATGGTAATTTTCATTTAGTCCATTTCTGAAGAAACCTCGAAATCAAACCTAGAAGTCCAATTTCTGAAGAAATCTAGAAATGAAAGCTAGAAGTCCAATTTCTGAGAAACCTACAAATCTAATTTTCTCACAAACTTACAAATCTGTTTGAAACCGTATCAATTTACAAACCTAGAAACCTAATTACTCACAAACGTAGGAATCTCACTTTTGCACAAACTTAGAAATTTGTTTGAAATTGTACCAACCTGATTGTTTTGAGAGCACAGCTGGACTGCGACGGGTGAGCCGGACTGATGCGGCGACAGGTCAGGCGGAAGGGAGACGCCGGGGTGAGGCGGAGTAAGGGGTGACAGGTTAGAGGGCAGGCGAAGTGAGAGAACACGGACAGGCGGAGGAGAGAAGCTTGGGCAACGGAAGAGAGCAGGAAGACGTAGAAAAGAGAACGAAGTCAGAGGTTTAAGAAAGGAGAAGGGTTTGCGGAGAGGAGAAAAATAGGCAGGAGAAAATGACGGGAGAGAAGAGGCAATGCTGGAGGGCTGAAAGTAAAATGAACGAAACGACACGCGTCCTGCTGATAGATCTGGATTTATCACAGGCCGTTGGATTCAAATCGAACGATTGAGAAAGTGCCACCGCTTGAATAAACAGTAGCAAACCCTTCCAAGATTATATATATAAAATAGATATATATGATGTCAGGGGTTCCACTGCATGTATTTTTCATGCATCCATTGTACCTTCAAATTTAAATACTTCATCATCTAAACTGATTAACGGACCGTATTAAAAAGCTCTTCAGCGAAAAAACTCATCAAATTCATCTCCAGTTCGCCTCTCCCTCTCTTTCATTGTCACTAATACAAAAGACCCCTACACCGACCCCCAAACAACAACGGTTTTATTGTGTCACAGTCAGTGTAGGGATTGTAGATTGTGTGATAAAATGGTAAATAAGAAGAACTCAACACTAACGGTTCACTTGTAACCAACCGATGGCGCACCAACACCGACAGTTGGTTCAACTGAACCGTCAGTGTTGCTTATAATCTACACTGACAGTATTCCCTTAATGAAATGTCAGTGTTGATAGTTTCATCAACACCAACAGTTGGTTCAATGGAACCGTCGGTGTTTCTTATAACAAACACCAATGGTTCTCTTAATGAACAGTCAGTGTTGATAGTTTAATTACACCGAATGTTATATTAATTGGACCATTGGTGTTGCTGTCGCTCGGGTTTCATAAAAAACCTAGCTTCGCATGAAACCAACAATTAGTCTCAGCTTCAATCAAAAGAACGATTAATTACCAATGAAAATAGAAGTAAATGAAAAAATACACAATAATTAGTCTCAAAATTAATCGTCTAAATTTTACTGTAAGGATCAGGAATTCGGTAATAAGAAGTGATGCAATCCTCAAATTAAATGGCCATTAAATTGAAGATGAGAAAGGAGGAAATTAAAAGAAACAGTAACTATTTAAAATGAATCACCTCAGTTTTCTTGATAACTCACCTTGTATCCTGATTCCTGAACGAAGCAAACAAAATGAAATAGCAATATATACACAGCTAATAGAGGCGAAAAAGGAGCGTGGAATAAACTATATATAGAACTATAACCGTAAAAGAGAGCAAACAGACACGGAGAAAATTAATTTTAACGCGTCAAAAAATCAGGCAGAAAAATATTTTTTATATTAATTTTAGTAGAACTTGATATGTTCGTAAAATTTTGTTATATTTAGATATCTAAGCACAAGTATGGCGTCTAGAAGTTGGAGTCCTAACTTTTTGCATCAATTGATTTTCCGATTTTCAAAGTTCAAACTATCGATTCAAACTGTTAGATGTGATATCTATATTAAAATATGTTTGGAGACCAAATTTTACATTTTTAGTAAATTTTTGTACTATTTTTTAAGGGCATCACTTTTTTTTACAATGATAATTAATTGGTAAAAATTACTATTTTTACAGCAAAAAGAAGTATTTTTATTGCCCAAGCAAGCAAGCTTTTTTTTACTATTTTTATTGCCCAAGCCATGCAGCAGCTACATTTTTAGTAAATTTTCTATATTAAAATGTGATTGGTTGTTTTCCAGCTAACTCTATAAAAATAAAATTACGGTTGATGCTCACTGTCTAGCTAGCTCAAGAAAACCAATTAATTAATTATAATTGTAGTCAGGATAAGAAGCTTGCTTGCTTGGGTAATTTATCACTACTAGAATTTCTGTTTTTTCCATGCGCTGAAAATGGCTTCTTCTATGGGATTACCCTTGGAAAAAACCCTGAAATCGTCATTTCCATGCGCCATCCTTGGAAAAACTCCCGTTGCAAAAAGCATTCTTGGAAATAGCAAGTATTTCCAAGGGCGCCGTTGGAAATACCTATTTTCAACTTTTTTTCCATGAGACTGCTCTTGGAAAAAGGACATATGGAAAAACTTTCAAACTTGGTCACCGTCTTGATTATTTCCAAGGGGAGCATCCGTGGGGCCCACCTTAGTTTTTCCAAGGCGATCAAACGAGGGACCCACCCGAGTATTTCCAAGGGAAGGGAACGTGGGTCCCACCTGATCATTTCCAATGGTGACGCCCCTAGGACCCCTAAGTATTTCCAAGGCAATTTACGTGGGACCCACTTGAGTATTTCCAAAGGCAGTTTACGTGGGACCCACCCCAGCATATCCATGGCCAGCGAAAGTGGGCCCCACCTAGTCAGATCTTGGTGCTATTATTTGAATGGGTTCATGTATTATTTTCTTGGATATACCCCTGGAACTACTAACCTCCTTTTTTTGGTACAAGAATGCCCTTATTTGACAACCCTCCCGGTACCAACCCAGTACTCCTTTACAATCCCCACTTCCCATTGAAACTGATAAATATAAACACATCTTACAAATAGATAGAAAACACATTGATAAATACATCATAAAGCATTTAATAAGCATAAAGCATTAACATAGCATAATCAACATACATTGTACCAAAAAAATGTGAAAAACTCATTACAACACAGCACTGTGTAATTGCACATTGCTAATATACCCAAAATGTACCCACTATGAGTTAACAAAAACTCACATAATAAGTTACCACTTAGTTTGTTGATATGTTAGAACTTGTAAATTCACAAAAATGTGCACTTTCCGACACTAGAAGGTCTGGTTCAGGTTGAAGATAGATTGCTCCACCATTCGTCCCCTCTTGCAATTGCATCATTTCCAAGTGGAGCTTGACTCAAGAGTGCTTGGAAAGCCCCTTCAGATTTGGTTGCATAGGAAAAGGAATACCCTATGTATACAACATATATAGAGACAACATGTTATATTTATGAGGGTTTTTGCATGTACACCTTCAAAATAATAAATTTTGCAATTTAAGCATTGGAATCACTAATTTATCTTAAAAATAAAGGATTTCAGCAAATTTTACACCATACAATCATTTCTTGTGATTGCACTGGATGACATATGGTGAAGCGTTAGAGTTAAATGTGATTATACTTCACCTTTTATATGTAAATCTTAAAAGATATCAATATTAACTTAACATACTTGTAAGAGTAGAAAGATGAACCTTTCATTTAGGTGGTTGTTTGATAATGATATAAATGTGGGGAAAAAATATTTTATAACCATTTACATAGGAGATGGGCATATTCATATGTGAAGCTCCATCTTTAGAGGGTTGAAAGGGAGGGCCTTGACTCTAACAATAAAATACAAAAATCACAATATTATAATTCATAGATCACAATATTTGATCATGTTTATGAAATTTACATAATTCAATTCAAAAGTTAATAGTTGTACCTGAACAGTAGGTAAATTCCCAATGACACCTTGTTCCAGAGCTGTTTGCTTGACCCTAAGTTTAACAATGCACAATGTCTAATGTTAGTGTACCTCTATTATATAAACTTTTGAGACAACCACAACAGGATCAAATAAGCCATATAATAATTGCAGAAATGCAAAATGAGTTCATAGGTTAATATTGGTACCTGAAAAGTAGGCAAATTCTCAAGGACACCTTGCTCAGTTCCAAAACTATTAGCTTGAGCCTAAGTTTAACAATGTGCCAAGTTTAATGTTAGTATACCTCCACAACAGAAGAAAATAAGTCATATATGGCTTGCAGTAGAGCAAATAAGCTATAATAAGGTGTATTATCAAATATCTAAATTTATAACCCATAATGCAGCCATCAAATTGGAATTACATACCTGCAAAGTAGGTTTTTGTACACCTCACATTGAGAATAATTGATTGAAGTACAAGTCATAAGTTGCCAGTTTTCTTTCCCTTTCGGCCTTCTCCTCATCTTGATGACGGTCACGGTCAGCTAAGAGCATTCCTACTTCTGCGCGAGAGAACATTGCCTACACTCCATTGTTTGTCACACCAGAAATAGAAGATCTTGTGTGGTTGGGCTGGCTCGGGTGGATGTTGTTTGCACCTTGTTTGGAAGCATGCTTCTCAATTCCTTGGACCCTACCGTGGCTTGATCCGCCAACAGCTGAGAGAAACATGGTGCTCTCGTCCAGGTCAGAATTGGCCTGATCAGCCATCATGTCCCTCACATTTTGCTATGAATTGTTCCAAATTTAAAATATGAGAAAAAAAAAAGATTATTGAAGCATCAGCCCTCAGCCTTAAATAATGTATACAAAGTACTTATACTAAAAATGACAAAGGCTACAGTTTGCAAGGCGGAGTAAATAACATAGGCTACAACTTAAGTGTTGTCAATACCAGTGGAGGTGCTGTGCCACTTAGTGGTTTTAATTTTTCAATAAATTAAAGAGATGTAAGTACATATAATTTTGGTACACTTGGTAGCTACTACCATTTCTTAAAAAAAAAACAATGGATGCACTGTAATGTATATAATGCAACTTACATAAACCGTCTTTGATTCTGTGTTAGTAAAATGTAAGGAGTTGATATCCAAATCTCGAATTCTGTGCAAATCTCCTCGGTGCTTGCATACCTTAGCCCGTTACCATCATTGTTTTCATTGTTTTCCTCCGGTCCAAACACAGCCTTCATAGAAGCTTCAATTTGGGCGACAACCGGTGATTTGTCATTTACTTTACGACAATGAATATGGGCATAAAGTTGTACCTTTGACGGCTCTTTTCCTTTACGTAAGTTTGTCTCTATAAGAAAAGGAATAAACAAGCAGTGGTAAAGGTCAAATGAATACGTAAATTAGTAGTACTGTTAATTTAGGAACATAAGTGTTCATGCAGCTTACCAGCATTCGATGGTGCTGGTGTGAGCTTGTTGACCCACTGTGGTGTGCTGTGAGTCCGCAAGTTGTGCGGTTAGCATGATTTTGTCTACTAACCCCTTGCCAATCCTTTGTGAAAAAAAAATCACACAAACCATGCCAGTTTGGGTGGTCAAGGCACCAATGCGGGATCGAGGCCTTCCATGCTTGTAAGTTTCTGCCAATTTTTTTGATGCAGTTATCCCTCGTCTCGTGAAGCTCCTCGCTATACCTTTTGCTTGCTTTGGCCTCCATTAGATCCCGACAATAGTCACGGTCTTCCCCTTCACAGTTGATGAGTCCAAAATGAACTACTAACTTTTAGTATAAGTTAATATGTCTTTTAACCCTAATTTCTACTTACGTTCAGATCACAAGCACATGATCCTACCGTGTAGTTTAATTGGGGTGTTAGATCTACAGGGATAGTGTATTAATTATCTAACGTTTCACTAATCTAGGTACTCGAGGGTTTTAAAAACAAGATTAAAAAATAGTTTAAAGGTAGGGTTCAATACCCTCAAGGTTTATGCGGTGGCGCTAATTGTGCTAAGGTTTGGGTTCAACAATTAAATAGAGATTCTCTAGAGGTCAGGTTCTCTCGTTCTTAATTGCGCAAAATATAAATTCAAACGTCTCTCTATGTCGCATGCGGCCCTGTCCCTGTCGAATGCGGCCTAGATTGTCCCACAGCTATCCCGCATGCGGTACTGTCACTACCCGCAGGACTTGCTGGGTTTCTGTTTAAGTGATTCGAAAGGTTTTCCGATCTCACGGTCAGCTTTTGGGTTACCAAGGCTAAAGTATTTTAGGTACGTAATTTATATTATTTTCCTATACTGCTCCGTAGTTGAAATATACCCAAAGACCATACCTAATCTAGGTGCTTCCTAATATAATCTAAGGCTTACAATTTTACAATATCCTGCCAAAGGAGCCCACTAGGTTCTAACCCTAGTCTTTGAACCGCTGCCAGAGCTCGTTAGCCGAAGTGTTTCATATACTTACATGCAATATCCCGCTCACACCGAGATTGCAACGAAATCATACACCCATTGGTATGTGGAGGGTCACTGGCATATAGTAGACAGAACTATGTTTGCAAGAACTTAATAAAAATGAATTTAAACAATAAAGGAAACTCGAATCAACATAAACAAAACATAAATTTATATTAAAACATAATTAAAAATTCGATTACAGCCCTCACCTTAGAGATGAGAAGTTTAGCACATCATGGCCATGGCAAAATAAAAAGAATAAAATAAAGAGAACATAATTAGAACCCAATTGAAGATGGATGAACATCTGCCTCCTTAGATGACGCCTTTTTCTCCTGCTTAGCTTCCGATGGCTACCATTCTCTTGCTAAGTAACTCTCTAATCTAACCTAGCAATGAGTATTGCTAATCAATTCCATGGACTGATCAGAGTCAAAATGATGATGAATTACGTAGGGTTTTGGCTTAGGTTTTGTATATTATCTCACACTTATGTTTAATTAATTAGAGAAAAAGGCTACTGTCACCCTTCTTTATGTTTTGTTGCAGAAAACAGATTTTGGGACTATTTTACACCAAATAGAGCAAGAATCGGGTCAATCGGATAAGCGACGCTCATCGACTAAGGCTCTGTTATGGCCCGTATTGCCTAATACGGATCTAGCCGGATACGGACCAGGAGATAGCGCAATACGCATTAAACCCTTCAGCGACATGGTTTCAATACGGACCGTACCAGCCAGTACGGTCCGTAACCAAGGAGCCCTTTGGAAAATAACTGCTGACAGCTGTATCCAGATCATGTTTCTTGGCCTCCACTCAACTCCAGACGTCCCTTCACTCTTATATAAGCACCCTGGACAGAAGAGGAACTTATCTTTGTAATTTGGGTTAGATTTGATTAAGTGAGAAATAGAGGAGTGATTGTAACCATGTCGTTCCGCGGCTAAGTTCTTTTCTTAGGGGCTAGACAGTAAACTTTGTTACTCATGATGCTTTGATATATATATATATATTCTGTTGATTATGATTTCTTGTTGTTTGATTGAAATGCTTTTGTGATTTATTATTCCTTCATCTAATATCGATGATCTAGTTTAATCCGTTAGGATAGAAACAGTGCTTTAATGGTAAGAGAAACTATGATGCACGAGTTAACCTCGTTGGGAGTCATTAGATTTATGTGAAGAAAATCTCAGCGGGGAAACCATAAATCGGAACAACAAAACGCGAACCAAGTTCTATCATTTGCGTAAGATAAATCGCAGTGATCTATGTAGTAACTTGTGTATTTAGAGATCTGTCATTTGCGTAAGATAACTCGTAGTGTCCTATGTAGTATCTCAATGGAAGATATGTCATTTGCGTAAGATAACTCGCAGTGTCCTATGTGGTGTCTTCCATAAAACAACAACAGGAAATCAGACCCCACAGAAGTAGAATATCAAAGAGGATTAAGTAGTAATGGTGTGCCGAAACCCTAGGAATTCTCATCTCTATCTTTATTCTAATTACTTTTAATTGTGCCAAATTTACATTGATCAGAACTACAACTCTCAAATTTTCAGATTTCATCTAGCCTTTCGAAAGATTGTGATTTGATCGCTCAAGACTGTAGACCAATATTTCCTGTGGATCGACCTCGATTATACTACTCGATAGGATTGTGCGCTTGCGATCCGAACCGATAGCATTTCCGAGTTTATAAATTTTTAAAAGATAACATCGCTCTCTTTTGAGTGATCATGGACTTAACACAATTAAACACGCACACCAAAATCCAAATATAAGGGAGGTATTTATAGCTTTCCTAACATGAGAGAGGGTAGTGGAGGTGATGGAAACTTGGAGTGCGCTCCAAGTTTAGAGAAATGAAGCCAAAAATAGCTATTGAAGCTTGCCGCTGAAGCAAACGCGTCCTCCTAGAAGATTTCTGCTGAAATCAGCATCAGCAATGGAGATTTGATCAAAATCAAACAGTCCACGGATTGAGTCCACGGATTATGCAGCCTAAGTCTATACCGCATGCGGTATAGTGATGAGGCCGCACGGCTTCCTGACTTAGCATATTTTCTGAGTTTTTCACCATTTCGAATGTTGTGCACTTCGTGTGAGGTGTTGCATGCTCCATATAATGCCCTGTTTTGACGCCTTCTCCTGAAATCACCTAAATACGACACTTTTGCTTTGTTTTCGGCCTAAATTCGCAACTTTATGAAAAACTTGACAAAAAGAACTAAAAACACGCTTGCGGTAAATATTTGGGGAAAATGATTACTTTACATTCGCTGTTTCGCCATTTTCCGATAGAAAAGATGTGGATTTTCATTATTTGTTTTGGCTTCATCAACGGTACCTGAATTTCTTCTGTAAAACATATATATGCACTGTCTTAATAGTGGTCCTTTGTTTAAAATTTAAATAATTGCAACTGAACATTTTTAGGGTAGATAGGTATCCGAATCCAGACACGACCCGATTTGAAACTAATAAGTATATGGATTGAAAAACAGACCTGAACAGTTTTAGAGTACGGGTTCAAATATAATAGTATTCGGACCCTACTCGACCCGATACCACCTCTAATTAGAGGATCTACATCTCTGATATTATTAGAGTTTTTAATCTGATGCGACAATTTCTAATCTAATTTCAGGTGTGCGAGTTTCTAATATGTAAATGCTCTAAAAACCGAATTACGTAAGACTAACCGTCACTTTTTACAGAATGAACATTATCGGATTTCGATTTATTTGAACAAAATCCGATCCGTTGGCAGCCCAACTTCGACCCATGAAAAATAACTCGTTACGTCAAGACAGCACCTTTCCTGTAAAATGGGAGTCCCAACGATTAACAATGCCACGTGGTGAGCAATTAAGAAAAGTGCCACGTGGTGACCAATTAAACGTCACCTTTGACTGCCGACCTGACTGGAAACTTCTCCGATTTAAAAAACAAGAAAAGAATATACTAGACGCTTTTGTACTTTTAAACGCACCTAATAAACATCAACTTCGACAAATACTTTGTTAATCAACTTAGATATTGTTTTGGGTTTTAATGACACTAGATATTGTTTTTTTTTTTTTTTCAAACCGGCGAATTATAACTTAATTGAGAAACTAGAAATTATTTTTCAAGTATTGTGTTTGAAATTACACAAAACAATCAGTGATAGTTTAATTTTTGGAGTCATTTCTCACCGAATGAAATGCAAAATATTCATTTATTTTGAAATGCAAGCGGTTAACCTGAGTCAGGTCGGACAAGAGAACATGCTGAGGTGGTATTAAATATCAATAAAGTAAACACATAACTCATATTCATGACGTCAGACGGTTGACACACCAATTTTTGTACCGTATACGTCTCCAGACGATCTCAACTCCTAATTCTCTGTGGCGGGTGCGAGAGGATACTATGATGCGTCAATCGCTGACTTGTGGGCTTTACGCGTGTATTCAAGTTTGCTGGGGAATATTCGTTCGTATACACCACCTGTCAGAGGAAATTTATACGAAGCAAGCATGGCATTCCATGGTCCCCATCCTCTGACGTAACAGAAAATTTGTTTTAGCTAATGTCCGTCCGATCAGAATCCGGTCCTATCCGGCCCGAGATGCAATGCACGGTGACTCTTTAATATTCGTGCCAAAGCAGATCGAACGGTCCGATCTAAAACCAGAATTTTTGTTACAGGTGTGATATGATTTCCCTCTCTCCCCTTTGACTCTCGACCGTTTCCCACAAGGCCGCAGCCCACAGGGAACTTTTCGTTCCAACAAAGCAGCTTCAAAGAGAGAGAGACACGGACCAGTTAACAGGTTCTCTTTCGCCATCTCGAAAGCTCCTCTTTTCTCTACAATCCACGAACGAAACCCTCGTCCTGCTCGGCCGCGGCGGGAACAGATGGCTGCGGTGGAGACGGAGGCGCCCGACCTATCTCTCTCTGATGTCAACATTAACTGGGATAGGTCTCTCCCTCTCTTTTTTTTTTTTTTTTTTTTAAGCTTCGCAGAGGCTGCGAAGAGGTGAGAGGGCTCGAACTCTCGACCTTTGAGTATCCAACAGTCCTACGACTACCGCCCCATTCTCCTCTCTCTCTCTCTCTCCCTCTCCGGTTTTAGTATAGTGTGTCCCTTTTATTTTCGTTCCTTTGGAAAAGTTTGAAAATGCTAACTGAGCAAGTTAGCGATCAAAGTGAAGGTTTTAACCCTTTTGCAGAAAATAGAAGTAGAAACGAAAAAAACAAAATACGGTTAGCTGTACTTCGCGAAAATTTTCATGAAAGGAGAAAAATTAAGAAGAGGATGAACTGTTCAAAGTTTGTGGCTCGCCATTGAGTCATTTCATTTGTATATTGTGACTTTTTAATTTCAGCGATTCTCACCCTGGTGTACTGTACCGATTGTCTCCCAAATTGCTTTGACAAGCTTGTAGGCATGTTTGACGACTTGTATGTGAATTGCTGAAATATAACATATTAGTGTATCATACAATACAAGCCAATATTTTTCTGAAATTATTGACAATTGTTTTGTGTTTGATTTGATTAAAGATTAGACAAGACAAGATTTCATGTAATTGGTGCCATCCTATTCACCGTACAACAAGGATTGCTTCATCCAACGGCTGTGGTTAAAACACGGATGCAAGTTGATGGTAGTGGGCTCTCTCACGTTAGTGGGTTTCAAGTCTTCAAACGAATCTTAAAAGCTGATGGCATACCAGGAATTTTCCGAGGATTTGGTACAGGCGCCGTAGGGGCCTTGCCGGGTCGGGTCCTTGCTCTCACCTCTCTCGAAATGGCAAAGGACGCAGCTTTGAGATATACTGAAAAAATGGATTTGTCAGAGGCAACACGGATTACAGTTTCCAATGGTTTTGCTGGTTTGGCTTCCAATGTGGTATCATGTGCATATTTTGTACCTTTGGATGTGGTGAGGTTCAATTTCTCGTCGCCTTTTATTTTTAGCTGTTTTTTTGTAATATTTTAATCCCTTTATTCATAAAAAATATCATTTTCTGATTTTTCTCTATTTCTTTTTTCTTTTTTCTCTTTTTTTGGAAATTCATGCATGTCACCAACTACTATTCTTCATTGTAGAAACTCATTACAAACAAGGTTCAACCTTACAACACCATAAGCAAAGAGGAAAAAAATCTAACTAAGCTCCTGCAATAATAATTTTAGTGTGTTGGTTGAGGTTATGAACATGGAAGCAGACATACGAACATCACTGGGATCTTTCTCTCTCTCTCAGACCAAACATAAGCTATGCCAGCACATATACCTTCTTTTGTTGTCAGTATCGGCCCAGGACTGACGTCCAGACCAGAACCTTTCAAATTTTTAGAGCATGGGTATTGTTTTGTAGCAACCTGGTTGATCATCTGAAGCACATCTGGCTGTCCTACCTGATAGGATCTTTTTAACCTCTCTGATATCAAAGCTGATTCTTGTTTTTGTAGATTTGTCAAAGGTTAATGATACAAGGTTTGCCAGGAATGCCTACGTACCAGGGACCATTTAATGTGGTACAAAGGGTGCTGCAAAACGAAGGGATACGAGGCCTTTATAGAGGTTTTGGTGTTACTATCCTGACAAACTCTCCTGCTTCTGCCCTTTGGTGGGGTGCATATGGTGCTTCACAACATGCCATTTGGAGGTTAGATCACAAATTCTAAATTTAATTACACAAATAATTAATAGAATTTGTTGAGGCAAATTTTGGTTAAAGAATTCAAACCCACACAAATAGAACACTATTATAGCTTCATTGGGTTGAAGTAAAGCCCTGTTGCTTATTACACTTGCTGAAGGCCAACAAATCAATATTGTGTTAAATTGAGGGTAGTATTCGAGTAAGTGAGGCTTAACTGAAAGCCTAAATTTACTGGGACAACTGATGGTATATTTATCAAAATTGGGATTTGGTTGATTCTCAATTGCACAATTGAAACTTAATTAACTGTTATACACTCATTTCAGGTTATTTAAGCATTTAATTACACTTAATATGGAGCTAAATTGGCTTGTTGATGTGCTTATTTATGATCTTATTTCCCAATTAGGAGCTTAGGATATGGAAATGGAAATGATTCTGAGAAAAAGCCATCTCAGTTGGAACTGGTAGGAGTTCAAGCTACAGCAGGCACGCTAGCAGGTGCATGCTCTTCAATTATCACCACACCTATCGACACGATCAAAACCCGACTTCAGGTATGCTCGTTTTTCAACTTATTAATTTTCTTGGGCTATTTTGCTGAACCACCCTCAGTATATGTTACTCTTTCATGAACCATCAATAAAGAAAAGTCTTTGGAGTTTGTGTCATAAGATGGCTATTACTGGGGGTAAATTATCAACATCGGTTTTTCGAAATTTTCATTAATCTGTTTGAGTATAATGAGAAAGGTAATGGATGATTATGGGAGTGGAAGGCCTTCGATGAGGAAGACAACAAGGAAGCTTCTAGAAGAAGATGGGTGGAGAGGTTTCTACAGAGGCTTTGGACCCCGCTTTCTGAACATGTCTCTTTGGGGCACTTCTATGATTGTCACTTATGAACTAATTAGTGCGTTCTTTTTACCTTCAATGTGTTCTGAACTTTTGCTTATTATAATTACTGCCGTGAGATTTTACTCATTGTTTACTTCTACAATTCTTTCAGAGCGGTTATCAGTAAAGCGGGAATGACCAATTTCTATTGGTTTGTTATGCTACTCACAGATACAGACAGCAACACGATACAAGTTATGATTGTCAAGTAGTAGTTCCATTCCTTCGTTATATTTTTTGTTCTTTTGGGAGGAGGGCTGTGGTGGTGGTTAGGAATTGAAATTCATAGAATTTCAACTAAGATCATGCATGCTTTGTTGTTTGTAGTTATTTTAGATATTAGAAAGCTAAAAAATGTTTATCAACCTGTGTAAAATATCACAATATTAAAATATTTCTGCTATATAATTAGATTATTAGATTTGAGTTCAATTAAATTCAGTTATTAGTTATCAACTCCCCTTTTAATTGAGAAATTATTTTGTATCTCATGTTTTGCATCCTATATCTGCATTGAAAGATATTTGTATTTATCGTAAAATAAATTTATATCATTTATATTTAGTATATCAAGTGTTTATTATATTGAATGGTCATAAAATAATTTAAGTTAAGATTTTGTTCAATAAGTAAAAGTATAGCTTTTGAAGTTTTAATTTTAGTAACGTGTATTGATATTTCTATGAACAATTTTCAAAGAAATATAAATATATTTGAAATATAGGTAAATAGCGCGCTTTTATTAAGTGTATATTAAAAAGAGTTTTGAGATGCAGACGCTTAAAGCAAAGGGTTATATCTAAGTAAAGTAGTTCGTTAGTTTTTTGTTATTTTCTTGGTATAAAACTGTATTACCGGTAGCACCTTTGCCACTTGTATCCGAGCTCCGTGATTTATTTTCTCATCAAAAATAAAAATAAAAATAAAAAGTGCCAGTGCTGATTAGTTTAACTTCGTTATGTTTTCTCAAAATTTACTAGTCATTTTACTTGTGCAGTGCAGCAGGGTAGTTTAGGAATGTACACAAGTTGTATATTCTTCAAGAACTTGTAGTGTTTTAGTTAAATTGGTACGATTAGAATCTAAGCGTTTATGGTTAATTTGTTTCCAGAGTTAAATGGGAGGAGAAATATGAGAAAATGAAGAATTAGTTTTTTTTTTTTCTTCTGGATTTAAAAAGGAGATGGAAGAAGAGAAAAGAAAAGAAAGAATCAAAACTCTCGTTAATCTCTCTTAGGTAAACATTTAATCTTGCATACATTTTGTGAGTGAAATGCTTCGTATAAAGGCAAGAGGCCTTAAAAATGCTCATCTTGTCGAATATTTTTTGTTGGGACGTGAATGGCTTCCAAAGTAAGGTCTTTCACATGTTGTCATTGAGCCTTCATATTTTTGTTATTAAATTTAATAATAGAGTTGTCTTAACAGGTTGGGAAAGAAGAATTAGTGCATTTAGTTTCGAACGTAGTCGAGCTAGGTGAATTATCTAAAGCAAAAGTTGACATGTAGAGCAACTTGGTGAATTTTTTTGATACGGCCCAACAATAGAATGCCCAAGTAACAGGACAACAGGATTTACAGCCCAAAAACACACATCTCAAGATCTGGGCCATTTAATAAATAATCAAACGGGCAAGACATCGTAATGCCTTTGAGCCTTTCTTTTCCGGGAAAACACTGCACTGATTACTCTTGATCACAACACCTGCCCTCTCAGAATTCTCAGATTTGCTACCGACTCTTTGAGTCTTGAGCCAGAGTGGGAAAAACGTGCCGTGCTGTGCTGTGACTAACACGCCGTGACTAAGTTAATTTTTCACGTGCCGTGTCGTGCTGTGATCAAAATATTAAGGGATGGTCACGACACGTGAATGGTCACGCCATGTGAGTCACGCCGTGCCTAAATGTGACGTGACCATACGTGACTCGCGTGACCATTTAATCATAATTTAGGTTAGTTTGTTCAAAATTTACCACTAAATCAATATTTAATGGTCCTAATTATACGTGACTCGTGTGACTACGTGTCGTGCCGTGCCAAAGTTTCAAAAGATGAGCACTGCACGCGAATGGTCACGGCACATGACACGCGAGTCACGGCACGTGAATGACACGCGTGCCGTGCCGTTCCGTGACGGAGCCGGCTCCGCTGTGCCATTTTTCCCACTCTAGTCTTGACTACACTATCACTGCACGGTACGTACACACTCAACTCTCAACTCTCAAGTCTCAACTGTCTCAACTGATCGTGCTACTCGCTCCTTTCTCTTCTTCTACTCTTTCACGGCTTCACCTGACCAAAAAGAAAAACCAACCAACGAGATGTAGACTTCTCTTTCTCCGCCATTTTTAACCTAAAGCCGAGCACGCAAAAATGAAGAAATGTGTTATTTTGGCGCTGTCAATTCTCTCTCTAACACTTCTCTTTTCTCTATCCTATTTCAACCCCACCTCTGTCTCCGTCTCCATCTCCACCTCCCCTTCTCCCTCGCGTGCTCCCCACGTGCTTCGTCGCCGGCCATCACGTGCTACTCGCGTGCCCCTCAGCTCCCCTTCCCTCTCCTTCCTTTTCTCCCCCAACCAAACCCTTCACCCGTCGCTCGTTGTCTGGGCCCACATGCGGGACCTCCTTTCCCGACCTGACACACTCCCGGCCGTTTATGACGGCGCCCGCGAGGCCTCCATTGCATTTAAATCCCTTCTCTCTTCTCTTTCTTTGCAGAAAAATTCCAGTTTTGACAGTTCCCTGTCTGAAAAAAATAGTTGCCCCTCAACAGTCCAAGGAAATTCTTCCAGGATCGATGTACCTTGTGGATTGGTTGAGGATTCAGCCATTACCTTAGTCGGGGTGCCAATTGGAAAAAATGGTAGCTCCCAATTTGGGATTGAGTTGATCAGATCTGATTTGGGTACCAATGAAGCGGCTGCAACCGAGAGGCCTATTGTACTTTCTTGGAATGTGAGTTTGGATCCAAAACAGCCTGTGATTTATCAGAACTTTTGGTTGCCTGAAAATGGTTGGGGTGAGTTGGATATGTGTCCCGGTACCAGGTCTATCAGCACCAATGATGGTAATAAAGGTAGACTTCTTTTTGGTATATTTTTTATACTTATTTCGTTGACTTGCTTAAACTTCTATAACCTTTTATTCAAGTAGTTCATCCTTTTTATCAGTGCAGTTGATGGGCTCGTGAGATGCAACCAACAACAAACAGAGAGCTTAACAACTCAAGAAATTGTTAATGGATCTGAAGCGATTAGCAATGAGCAATCAAAGAGGCAGGTAAAACAGTCCCACTTGACAGCTGGCTTTCCATTTGTCGAAGGCCATCCTTTCACTGCCACTCTATGGAACGGAGTTGAGGGGTTCCACATGACTGTTAATGGAAGGCATGAGACTTCATATCGGTACAGGGAGGTAGGATTAGGGGTTTCATACCATAGTACCATACTATGAGGTCATATTCAAACTATTTTGATGTTACATACCAGGGCCACGGTACCAATGGTCTTCTATTCACTTGTTTTTACCTTGACCAGTTACAAACAAGTCAATTCTCTCTGCTTGGTACCAGTTACAGGTAAATTTAGTCTACTTTTTTTTTTTACTAAAAATAAATAAACCAAAATAACCAGGAACACCGTAAGTTTGGTTTCTATTTGCACCAAACCAGGCACCTTGGTGCAAAAGGTTTTAATGTAATTGCTGTCAAATGTCAAAACCAATTGATCTCTCTTTTCGCCAGAGACTTGAGCCATGGTCAGTGACTGAAGTTCGAGTGCTGGGTGATTTAGATCTTCTATCGGTCTTTGTTAATGGCCTCCCAGTGTCTGAAGACTCAGATTTCATTGCCGATTTGGAGCTCCTAAGAGCTTCCCAGTTTGATTCCAAGAAGGAAATATTTCTGTTAGTTGGGGTTTTCTCTACAGCAAATAATTTCAAGCGTCGGATGGCGATCAGGAGGTCGTGGATGCAATATGAGGCAGTTCGATCGGGTGATGTCGTGGTTCGGTTTTTCACTGGTCTTGTAAGTGCAAAAATACTTACACTAACAAATATGATTTCACTTATATCCTTTTCAGTGTAGATTCAGAAGTAGTATTTCTTTTTGTGTGAAATTGTCTTAATTGTTGGCAATAATTTCTCATTTCAACATTTCATTGCAGCATAAAAATGATAACGTGAACTTGGAGCTATGGAGGGAAGCTGAATTATATGGAGATATTCAAATAATGCCTTTTGTCGACTATTACAGTTTGATCACACTCAAAGCTGTTGCTATTTGCATTTTTGGGGTATTGAATTTATTATTCATTTGTTGATTTTCATATTGTTTATGCTTGTTATATTTTTTATCGTTGTTTCAGATTGCTTTGCTATTCTTCATTGCCCAATTATTAATTTGGTTTATTTTTACATTCCAATTTGCTTAATGCCTCTCTTAAAAGCCTGAAATGCCATTGAAACTTTTTTTCCAGACAAAAATTGCAGGAGCAAAGTACATAATGAAAACAGATGATGATGCATTTCCAAGGATTGATGAAATAATCTCTATCTTGAGAAAAAGTGACTCGAAAGCGTTATTATATGGTCTCATTTCCTTCCAATCTTCTCCTCATAGAGACAAAGATAGCAAATGGTTTGTTAGCCATGAGGTTTGTGCTTTGTCATGTCTATTTTTGGAAATTTGCAAAAGGGCCCTTGCTTGTGCTAGCAACCATATTAATTTTTAAATTCTTGCTTGAAGGCCCATGTTTGTGAGGGGTTTTGCAAGGCCCATATCCCGATTCAAATGCAATCCATATAAAATACAAGGAGCAAAATAATACAGTACCAAATATCAGTACTGTATCTTAATGGAAATTGCTTTCTTTATTTAACTGTAAAAAAAGTGTTTACGTAATTAACTTATGCAGGAATGGTCTAATGAATTGTATCCACCATGGGCCCATGGCCCTGGATATATTATTTCAAGAGATATTGCTGAATTTGTTGTACAGGGCCATGAAGAGAGATATCTCCAAGTAAGCTCCTTATTCTATTCTTCTTGTGTATATCATGCTAAGGACCAACATTGTACCACTTAAGATCTGGTCGATCTCAATTTATTTAGCTTTTATTTTTATTTTTTTGTATAGTTGCTTCGTTGAAGTTAAAGGGCCTATGTGTTAAACAAACTTTTAGCTAACTGGTTTCATACTAGTTATCATACCAGCACTTACCAGTGTAATATAATGATAAAAATGACACTGGTGTTTCAGCTATTTAAACTAGAAGACGTGGCAATGGGGATATGGATACAAGAATACAAGAATACTGGTCAAGAGATAAATTATGTTACTGATGACAGATTCTATAATGAAGGGTGTGAATCAGATTATATTCTGGCTCACTATCAGAGCCCGCGATTACTTCTCTGTCTCTGGACCAAATTGCAAAAGGATCATAGAGCCTTTTGCTGTGAATAGTTTTCAGGTTTTTTGTATTGTTTTCTGAGCTTCTTGTACCCTGTGGTGTAACTTTAGGTGTAAAATCTGTTCATTGGTTAGTTCCTTTCCCTCTTCCACATGATTTTTATTTGTTTGTAAAAATGTAACAACGTTATGAAATTTTTGTTAGCATTTAACAGCCTAAAAATTTAGTAGCTTCTTATTGTGATTAGAATTGGAGCGTTATCCTTCAAAAATGACGTTCTCTCTTATTCAGTTCACAAAATATCCTAAAAAGAATTGTATATCCATGTTTATTCTCTTATTAAATTGTGAGATTGAGAAAAGCCCAGTAGGCACTTATTACAATCTCACTTGAGAACAAAAGAGGAGATGGGAGTACTGGTACTTTTTGAGGGGACATGGTTTGATCTAGAATTCTATGGTCCATGGTTCTTCAACTCTTTCTACAATAGATAGCAAACCTTATCCAAGTCTGAGAGTTTTAAATTTCATATAAACCTGTTAACCCGTTTGCAAAACATGATGAGATCTTTGTTAGAGGGGCTATTAGTTAATAGTTGTAATCTTCCACAGAAATGATATCTTTTCCCTGCAAAAATCTGGATTTTATAATTTCAAAAAATAAACACAAGCCAGATTAGTTTGGAAATGGTGTGTACCAACCTTTGCTGACTGATACTCATACTATTATCATAGAAACACAGTCATTTATGCTAAAAAGAAAAGAAAAAGAAAGAGACGAGGAGAACATATTAATATGATAATAACATAACATTAGTGCCACATCACAAACGCGATTAACATACTTTTGTTACTCCAAATGCACATACTAATTAATCTCATGTGAATTTAAGATAATTTAATCACAAAAAAATAATATAGGTTTCTCGATCAGATTTCATTTTTTAAACTAGAGAAATGTTCTAAATAAGAATTTTTTATTTGTAATTCGTGCGAAGGCGAACTTCCTTTGAACTTCAATAAATAAACCCCCACAATGCATCGTAGACGCGTCCCAGCGTATAAATATTGTTTATTAATTTGACCTCCAAATAAGGTTTAACCTGCGTCTTTTTTTTTCTCTAATTTCTTACACATAAATTATGAAAAATCATTTCAAACATAAAATCAACACATCATTTCGATGTTTTGAACCAACACCAGAACATCTATGGGTCAAGTAATTCACTGACAGATGGGACCGCAATGTTAGAAAATGCTGACTTCAGATAAACGACTCCCACTGGGCAAAATCTGGGGTCGGTCTTGACTCTTGAGTAGTGTAGTGAAAAAACCCGGCCGGTCCAGGACCGGATAGGATAACCCGTGGTTCGGACTCGGACCGTCCCGGACCGTGCCCCAAATCCGGACCTAGGAACGGGTCTAGCACGGATTTGGTTCAATTATTTTCCTTAGAACCGTGTAGGACCGGACCGTGGGAACCCGTGGAACGGTGTAGGACCGGACCAGACCAAATCCGGACCGCCCCGTGTAGAACCGGACCCGCGTTAGACCGGCCTAACCCCCCCGGACCCGGACTCGAACCCGTGCCAGACCGACCCAACCCGCCTAAACCCCTGCAGACCCGGACCAGACTGCGTCTAACCCCCCCCCCCCCCCCCCCCCCCCCCCCGACCCTTGCAGAACTGCCTAGACCTCGTCAGTCCTAGACCCGGATCGCGCCTAAACCCCCCGGACTCCTGCAGAACTGGACCAGACCCGAAGTACTATAGCAATTCAATTTTTTTTGAACCCAACGGCTATATTGTTTCCTCCCAAAAAACCTCCATAAATTAAACCTCATCATTCTCTCATTTTCACATCAAATTATCATTATTCTCAATCTCTCATACTCTCATTACTCCAAACTCTTGTTATTTTCATTATTCTCAAATTTTAATTTCATTATTAAAAAAAAGATATAGTTGCAAATTTATTTCATTTCGCAAAGGCGCAAACGGAATTACGAAAGTCTAGGCACTTCGGCACCTCCCGCAAGATTTTTCTGCAAGATTTGAAGGTTAGATTTGGTTTATGTTAGATTAAATTTTGTTAGATTTTGTAGAGTAATTTAAAATTTAAATTGAAATATTGAATGTTAGATTTATTTTATGTTACAATTAGTTTCACTTAAATTTATTTTTTGTTAGATTTTGTAGAGAATTTTTGAATTCAAATTGAATGTTAGATTTAGTTTATGTTAAATTTATTTTTTAGAGTAATTTAAAAGTTAAATTTAATGTTAGATTTATTTTTTTTAGAGAAATTTAGAATTTAAATTGAATGTCAGAACATGAATTAATAAGCTATTGTTTGGCGATGATGGAACATGAATCCATTGACGTCATGGAGTACTGGAAGAAGAATGCAAGTGCCTATCCAACACTGGCGATGATGGTCCGCAACATATTTGCCGTGCCTGTGTCAATCGTCCCTTCCGAATCATGTTTTAGTTCGTCGAATAGGATCTTCACCGATAAACGCAATAAGTTGGATGCAAATGTTTTCGAGAGACTTGTGTGCTTGAAAGATTGGATTGATGCGGAAACTCGCACGCAACATGCGTCCATGGAAGCAACATCATCCGGTGTCGAAACTCAAGAAAGCGGTACCGACGTGGAGGAGGATTCAGACGGTGAGCAAGAGAGCAAACAATGGTATATGAACAACAACTTCTAGATAGGTACTGTCAATATAAATTCTTTTAATCGTTATGGTTATTTTTTTAAATTATAAATTT
The DNA here is from genome assembly GCA_011114355.1 of Carex littledalei. NCBI lineage: Eukaryota > Viridiplantae > Streptophyta > Magnoliopsida > Poales > Cyperaceae > Carex > Carex littledalei. Next base: position 6,662,131 of record CM022087.1, read on the forward strand.
TAAACATTTCAATTATTTTTTTTAATTATTCATTCTTAAGAAAATTACTAACATAAAAAAGGTTAGAACTCCGCTTACATAGCCGGTTTTAAGCCCAGAATAAATGAAGAGATTAACTTTGAAATAATAAATTATTGGAATGTCGTGAATTTTGATTTATATTTTATTATAACTTTTATATAATAACAAACTTGTTGAGTTGGAAAAAAAAAATTCTAGTGCCAGCCAACCAGAGACCAGAGCCAGAGCATAGCCTAAAAAAAAAACAAAAAGCCTAAACCCAGCCAGACCCGGACCGGACCTAGGACCAGACCGTGTCAATTTGGACCAAGGTCTTAGCACGAGTTTGGCCCAACCACAACAAAACTGACTCACCGGACCCGGCCCATTTAAACCTTTCGACCCGTGAGAACCATGGCCCGGCCGGGTCTGGACCGGACCGGACCGGACCGTTTTCAAAACACTACTCTTGAGTCTTGACTCTGGACAAATGGGCTTGTGAATTCCCCGATCCAACTTTGCCAATATCGAGCGGCCGAGATCAGGCCCGACCGAATTGGACGGTCAAGCCGCCTCTAGTGGCATTTGTTGTAATTTCTCTTTATCCACTGCCTTCTATTAATCCATTTTTTCTTCTTCCATTTTCTCGTCTCTCTGTCTTTGAACAAAGATCTGACAAAAGGTGAAAAAAAGACAGAAAAATGTCGATCGCAAGTTTTGCTAGGCGAAGAGCAGTGGCGGCGGGACAGAGCGCCTTGTTATTCCGCCGGGGATTCGCCGCGGCGGCTGACGAGAATGACGTGGTGGTCGTCGGAGGTGGTCCAGGTGGCTACGTGGCAGCGATCAAGGCGGCTCAGCTTGGTCTCAAGACCACTTGCATCGAGAAGCGTGGTACCCTAGGTGGTACTTGTCTCAATGTCGGATGCATCCCTTCTAAGGTACTAATTTGCTTAAATATTTCTCCTCTTCTTTGCTTTTGCCTTTTTTTTTTCTTTGTTTTTATTGGTATTGCAAGTCAAAAGATAGGCAAACGCTGATTTTTTGTATTTTGCTTGTTCCTTTTGTTTTCCCTGAGAGTTGTTAGGGTTTGTGTTAGATTAGATTCATTTTTCCATGAATTTCACTTGTATCGGGGTCCTTTTGTTTCCCTTTTAGTGCTAGGATCTATGTAAAATACTTTGAATTGTGATTGGATAAAGCTAAGGGTCTGCTCCCTAGTTCTATTGAAGGGATGGTATGGGAATGTAAGAGAGGAGCTTGATCATTGCTCCTGAGTTTTAAATGCATGGATGGAGGTTAAAATAGTGGTGAGGACCACTGTCATAGAAAGAAAACCTCCATTGACCTTCTTTACCTCCCAATGTGGGGGGTGAATTTTCAGAGAAATTAAGGCTGTAGAGAGAGCATTTGGCCCCTCTATTGCCATTCGTGAACTCAGTGAAATACTCAGCAGCAAGGTTACAAGTTGTCTCTCCATTCTCTATTGCTCTTCCCTTCCCCTTTTACTCATTCACCTCCTCTGGAGCAGAGCCTAAAAGTTACTAGGAGGTTCTTTTATTTGGATGCATACTATCATGGATTTTGATTAGATGAGAACATATGAAGACTTATAAAATAAGTCACTTTTTAGTACATGTTTACGCAAGTTATGCATAGAGAAGTCACAATATGTCATTTTCTTCCTTCTGTAATGTGAAAAAACAGTAAAACAGACTGCAGAAAGTTCAAATGAAGTTTTAAACTGGTACAGCTGGTCAGGTCTCTACCAATATATATTGCCACCATTAGAGTTAAAGCAGCTGTACTCTAGACAATCGAATTATGTCCATCCCTATTGGAAAGAAATGCCCTAATATTAGTAGTCTTAACCTATCCATCCTAAAAAAATCACAATAATTTAAGTAACTTTGACGAGCATCATCTATGCAATCATAGGGGTGTCAATGGGCATGGTATCACAGACACCCCTATGCTTCCACAAGAAAGTAGGAGAGGTTTCCCTTTGGAAAGTAGGAAAGTAGGGAAGTAAAAAGTTGGGAAATGTTCATAGAAGTTGGATATTTGGTCCATTGTTGATGTCTACTTGAATAAGATGGACTAAACAGTGACTTATTTTATTAGGCTTTATATGTTCTCATCTAATCAAAATCCATGATAACACGCCTCCAGTAAAAGAACCTCCTAGTAACTTTTAGGCTCTGCTCCAGAGTTGGTGAATGAGCGAGAGGGGAAGGGAAGAGTAATTTCGGTTAGGGAACAACAGGAGTGTGAGTAGTAGATTTTTTGAATTGGCAAACATTATAATATGATAACCATTTAAAAGAGAAAAATCTAAAGTGAGAACATCCTAAGAAACAAGTTGAACATCATAAGGATATGGTAACCATATCTTTAAATTCTTGGTTTATTAACTAATAATTTATATTCGAATATCAATAATTTATTTCGAAACAATCAACCATTTTGATATCATTTTAAAGTCTTAATCCTGTTTTTTTATTTATTTTCATTTAGGCTTTGCTTCACTCGTCCCACATGTACCATGAGGCAAAGCATGCTTTCCCAAACCACGGTGTTAAATTTGCTTCCTTGGAAATTGACCTTGCTGCCATGATGTCTCAAAAAGATAAAGCCGTTGCTGGCTTAACACGCGGCATTGAGGGCCTCTTTAAGAAAAACAAGGTCACTTACGTAAAAGGTTCTGGTAAATTCACTTCTCCCTCTGAGATCTCTGTTGAAACCCTAGATGGCTCCAACACCACTGTCAAGGGCAAACATGTCATTATTGCTACTGGGTCTGATGTCAAATCGTTACCCGGTGTTACAATTGATGAGAAAAAAATTGTTTCTTCAACTGGTGCACTATCTCTGACAGAAATCCCAAAGCGTCTTGTGGTTATTGGGGCAGGTTATATTGGTCTGGAAATGGGATCTGTATGGGGCCGGCTCGGGTCAGAGGTCACTGTTGTTGAATTTGCACCTGAAATCGTGCCAACCATGGATGGGGAGGTAAGGAAACAATTCCAGCGCATGCTTGAGAAGCAAAAAATGAAATTCATGCTCAAAACAAAAGTTGTAGGTGTAGATACGTCGGGAGATGGTGTAAAGCTTACCCTAGAACCATCAGCTGGTGGGGAGCAACAGACCTTAGAGGCTGATGTAGTGCTAGTGTCGGCTGGACGCACCCCCTACACGGCTAATCTAGGGTTAGAAACAATTGGCGTTGAGACCGACAAGGGCGGTAGGATTTTAGTTGACCACAAGTTCAAAACAAATGTCGATGGTGTGTATGCAATTGGGGATGTGATTCCTGGCCCAATGCTTGCTCACAAGGCTGAAGAGGATGGTGTGGCATGTGTTGAGTTCATAGCTGGTAAGGAAGGCCATGTTGACTATGACTTGGTACCCGGTGTGGTGTACACTCATCCTGAGGTTGCTTCAGTTGGTAAGACTGAGGAACAAATCAAGGCTTTGGGAGTCACTTACCGTGTTGGTAAGTTCCCATTCATGGCAAACAGTCGTGCGAAGGCTATTGATGATGCCGAGGGCTTGGTTAAGATCTTGGCAGAGAAGGAAACCGATAAAATTTTAGGAGTACACATCATGGCACCTAATGCTGGTGAGTTGATTCATGAAGCAGTCTTGGCAATGCATTATGGTGCTTCCAGTGAGGATATTGCACGCACATGCCATGCGCATCCGACTATGAGTGAGGCTGTGAAGGAAGCTGCTATGGCCACCTATGATAAGCCTATCCACATGTAAGATATGGGGTTGGTGGTTTGGCTCTGTTAATTAAAGGCCAAAATTTCTTTTTGTTCTCTTTCTTACCTTGTACCTCGTGTTAAAGATTTTTGAAATAATGTATGGACATGGAAAAAGGCAGAAACCTTTTTTTTTTGGATTGCTTTGGTGAATCCTGTGTTGTTTTGTTTAGCATGGAATGGTGAATTTGAGGATTAATTTTACTTGTGCTCAGCTGTTGAGTGGTAATTATTGGGAATGCAGCACTAGAAGAAATTTGTTTCTAGAAAAAACTGATTTTGTTTTGGCGCTGTACTTAGATTCCTGTTAAATTTTTTAATGTAAAAAATTATCAAAGAAAAGAACCTTCTGCGTATATGGAATCTAAAGTATTCCCTACAATTATTTGACAATTTTATTTTCTGGGATCTCCTCATTTTTCGACCAGAGCTTGATATGAACCAAGTCCGAGTTCTCTGCTAATGCCAGTTCGCGCTTTATTTTGTCTGGTGATTTATTGGCAGCCCTAAGTTCTTTAAAATTCTCCGTTCAAACTTAGCTACTCTTTACTTGGTTTTGTGCGTAATTAGATTTTTTGCTATGTTCTATCGTTCTTAGTGCCAGAGTTGCTCATTGTTTGCAATATATGTTTTACATGTGATGAGTGTAGTGTCTATAGTATTTAATGAAGTAGATACTGGCATGCGAGACAAGAAATAGAATCTCAGAAATGTATTTTCATTGATTACTTTGTATTACAACTGTGCTGTTTATATAGGCTATTTAATCATCTATTACAACATCTCTAACAGCCTAACTATATTTCTAACAGTCTAACAGTCTTCCTAATTACAATCATATGGTAACTAACTAACTAATTACAATCACTATGTGTTGGATTCTCTGTGACTGGAGCTCTAGTAGCTATGGTTGTATTAGTATTCATACGTCAGGGTGTGGTCTTTATCTTTTTTTTTGAAAGAAAAATGAAGGTCACGCCTTGAAACTGACACCAGAGATGTCGTAGTTTACAAAAGTTTGCCCATTGGCAATGTAAAATTTGCAGGAAGTAAATGACAGAAAGAAAGAAATTTTATAAAAACGTACTTCTCACAAGACTAAAAACCAACTCATGTACTCTTCCAGTATCTCTTTTGCCAACATATCTACATTTTTGCTTTCATCTCTGAATATTTCTTTCATCTCTCTCTCCAAACTACAAAACATATTACAACCTGCATTTTTCCGACGAACTGATGGCCGGAGGTAATGATGTTATCTCTGTAGTTACCATTGAGATTTCTTGTCGGCATAGGCATTCGTGGCTCCAACCTGAGGATGTGTTGTCTTACCGAGGCAACATAAACACAGGCACCGTATAAGTGATGCACACTTTCTGCTGCTCTTTTACAAAGGATGCACATGTTTGGGATCTGCCAGCCCCTTCTTACCAGTGTGAGATGTAAGCTGTTGTACCATCTGGCGTGCACAGAGAATCAAGAGCAAGCTGCTGGTTTTTAGCTATTTTAATGCTAAGATTAGTTTCCTATTTTTAGAGATTTAGATAATATCTTTATTATTCTGTTTCTTTATTTCTTGTTATATCCAGCGAGTGGAAAATAAGAAACCACACGCTATATTTAGTAGTTAATGTATTAGGATTTTATTACTATGTTTTGTTATATGTTTTTGAATAAAAGGCAATCAGAAAACAGAAAATGGTGCGGCTCTTTTGCACCACAAAACTCTTCTTCTCTATTTCTTTAAACACATAATTATCTCTGAAATCCAACATTTGGTATCAGAGCCAAGTTGAATCATGGCAGATGGGAGTGGAGTGCAAACGCCCCCTGTAGAGAGAACACAACCTAGAACGATTGCAAGAGTAGGTGTCCCAATTCAGTACCCTTTACTGAATGACACAAACTACGGGCTGTGGGCGGTGAAGATGAAGACAATCCTGGGAGCACTGGGTGTATGGGAAGCAGTGGTGGGCGAGGCACCTGTCGAAAAAGAAAAGGATCAGGGAGCCCTAGCCGCCATTTTCCAAGCCGTGCCTGATGCCGTGATAATGGCAATAGCTGAAAAGGAGACAGCAAAAGAAGCATGGGAGACGATCAAGCAGATGAGTGTAGGGGAAGACCGTGTCAGAAAAGCAAGGGCACAGGTATTAAAACGACAGTTCGATCGAATGATTATGTCGGATACTACTAGTATAGTAGAATTCTCTCAAAAATTAACAAGTGCAGTAGGAGAAATTAGATCCCTGGGGGTGGATCTGAAAGATAGTATTGTGGTAGAAAGGTTATTTAGCGCCGTACCCGACAAATTTTTGCCAATTATTGGAACCATAGAACAGTGGGGTGACATATCTTCAATGTCAGTGGCAGAAGCTGTAGGGCGGTTGAGAGTTTTTGAGGAGAGTATAAAAGGGAGACAACAAAATAAAGAAGAAGATGAGAAACTAATGTTCACGCGTTCACAGTGGGAGGCACTATCCTTGCAAGAAAGGAAGAGTGGAGAAGGGTCTGACAGTAAAGAAAGATGGCAGAAAGGGGAATATGAGAAAAAACCATACAAGAAATTCGACAAGTCAAAGATCAAGTGTTTTAATTGCTCGATTTTCGGGCATTTTGCATCAGAGTGTCGTAAACCAAAGAAGGAAAGGGTGAATCTGGTAGAGAAAGAAGAAGAGGAGCCAGCCTTACTAATGCATGAGTTAATAAGAACTCGAGAAGTAAATTGGGGCAGTGAGGGAACTGTTGAAAGGTCTGGTGAACTGCACATGGGGGCAGAGGTGAACCAGCTTTGGTATCTGGACTCAGGGGCCAGCAATCACATGACGGGTTGCATGAAATACTTCACAAATCTTGATACAACTGTTCGAGGTTTAGTGAAACTTGGAGATGGCTCGGAAGTGCCTATAGGAGGGCGTGGCACTGTGATGATAAAGGGGCGCTCAGGAGAACAAAGGGCAATATCTGAAGTGTATTACATTCCAAGGTTGACCACTAATATCATCAGTCTGGGGCAGCTTGAGGAAAAAGGGTGCCGAGTACAAATTGAAGGTGGTGTGTTAAAGGTGCTAGACAGAAGTGGGAGGTTAGTAATCCGAGTTCAAAGATCAAAGAACCGATTATATACTCTGAATTTAAACTTGGCGCAGACTATGTGTCTAAGCACGAGTGTTGAATCAGATACTCGGATGTGGCATGCGAGATACGGGCACATTAATTTTCAATTTTTGAAAAAGATGTGTCAAGAAAGGTTGGTGGAAGGATTGCCAAAAATTGAATGTCTGAAGGAAGCATGTAGAGGATGCACGGTTGGGAAGCAGCGCCGACTACCATTTCCTCAAGAGGCAAATTTCAGAGCAAGCGAAACACTCGAGTTACTTCATGGTGACTTGTGTGGGCCCATTACACCCCCGACTCCAGCTGGTAACAGGTTTTTCTTGTTACTGGTAGATGATTATAGCAGGTACATGTGGATTGTGCTGATGAAAACCAAGAACCAAGCTTTCTCCTCATTCAAAGAAGTCAAGGAAGAAATTGAAGTAGAGAAGGATGCAAAATTAAAAGCATTTAGAACTGATCGAGGAGGTGAGTTCAGATCAGACGAATTTGGTGAATATTGCAAGAAAACGGGTATTAAGAGGTATTTCACTGCACCATATTCTCCACAACAGAACGGTGTGGTTGAAAGGCGAAATCAAGCAGTAATGGGAATGGCCCGAAGCATGATGAAAAGCATGAGTGTTCCATCTGAGTTCTGGGGAGAAGGTGTGACCACTGCTGTGTACATCTTGAACCGAGCAACAACCAAAAGTGTGATAGGTATGACCCCATATGAAGCATGGCACAAGAGAAAGCCTAGGGTAGATCATTTTCGAATATTTGGCTGTTTGGTGCATGTGAAGGTAACAAAACCTCATCTCTCGAAGCTCGATGATAGGAGTACTTTGATGGTGTTTATTGGGTACGAAAAAGGGTCCAAAGCTTACAGGGTATACAATCCTGTTACAAAGAGGGTGCAAGTGACACGAGATGCGATATTTGAGGAAGATAAGGCATGGGACTGGAATATCGGAGAAAAATGCTCAAATGTTCACACCAGTGATGTTTTCAGAGTTGATCATGAAATTCATGAGCTGCACAGTGAGCAAAGTGGTCAGTATCAATCTGATAGTGAAGATGCAGAACATCAAACTCCAGACTCTCCCGCATCCACACATGGCTCAGCAGAGAGCGCAAACCATGAGGAGTTTGAAGATTCGCTTGGCACACCAGTGAGATTCCGAAGTATTGATGAGATATATGCCGAAACTGAACCGATTCAGCTGAACTATTCTGATGTGTGTTTGATTGGAATGGAAGAACCAACACATTTCACTGATGCAGCAAAGGATAAGAACTGGTTTAGTGCCATGGAAGAAGAGATCGAAGCCATTCAAGAAAACAAAACATGGAGTCTGGTGGAGCCTCCTCCGGGACAGAAAGTCATCGGACTCAAATGGGTGTACAAGTTAAAGAAAACTCCAGAAGGCAGAGTTGCAAAGTACAAGGCGCGCATTGTAGCAAAGGGTTTTGTGCAACAGCAAGGGATTGATTTTGAGGAAGTGTTTGCTCCTGTGGCAAGAATGGAGACAGTGCGAATGATCATGGTGATAGCAGTGCTACAAGGGTGGTCACTACATCATATGGATGTCAAATCTGCCTTTTTGAATGGAGAATTAAAAGAAGAGGTGTATGTCACACAACCACCTGGTTTCGAGGTGAAAGGGAAAGAACATAAAGTGCTAAAGTTGCATAAGGCGCTTTATGGTTTGAAACAGGCTCCAAGAGCTTGGAATTCGAAGTTAGATAGCACTTTGAGGTCAATGAATTTCGAAAGAAGACAATTGGAGCATGCAGTTTATAGAAGGAGGCATGAGGAAGGAAGCATCCTGGTAGGAGTTTATGTGGATGATCTGTTAATCACAGGAGCCAGTGAATCAGAGATTGCAAAGTTCAAGTTAGAGATGATGAAGAAATTCAAGATGAGTGATCTAGGTTTGTTAACCTACTATCTTGGCATAGAGGTGCAACAGACATCTGACATGATCAGTTTGTGTCAGAAGAACTTTGCTCAGAAGATATTGAAAGAATGTAGTATGGAGGAATGCAATCCAACCCAAGCACCCATGGAAGCCAGGCTCAAACTTAGCAAGACCAGTAAGTTCCCTCCAGTTGATCAAACTAGATACAGGAGCATTGTGGGCAGCCTTCGGTACCTATTGCATACTAGACCTGATCTGGCATACTCTGTGGGGATTGTCAGCCGATTCATGGAGGCTCCTACGACTGAGCATATGGCAGCTGTAAAACACATACTAAGGTACGTAAAGGGAACAATTGATATGGGGTTGTGTTACAAGAAAATGCCAGATGAAGACCCGACTTTTGTTGGGTTCTCTGATAGTGATATGGCTGGGGATTTAGACGACAGGAAGAGTACTACTGGGGTAATTTACTTCTTGGGAGGCAATCCAATTAGTTGGATCTCGAGGAAGCAAAAGGTAGTAGCTCTATCTTCATGTGAAGCTGAGTATATAGCAGCTGCATCAGCGGCATGCCAGGGCGTTTGGCTAGAGTCACTGCGTGCAGACTTTCTGAGTGAGTCATCTCAGAAGATAAAGCTCAAAGTTGATAATAAGTCTGCAATTTCGCTGTGCAAGAACCCTGTATATCATGAACGGAGTAAACATATTGATACTCGATACCATTTTATAAGAGAGTGTGTGGAAGAAGGGAAAGTAGAGGTTGAACACATCAGGACCAACAATCAGCTTGCTGACATATTAACTAAACCATTGGGAAGAGTTCAATTTCTGGTGCTAAGGGAGAAAATAGGAGTGCAGATTGTCAAAAGGAGTACAACGAGCTTAGGGGGGAGAATGTGAGATGTAAGCTGTTGTACCATCTGGCGTGCACAGAGAATCAAGAGCAAGCTGCTGGTTTTTAGCTATTTTAATGCTAAGATTAGTTTCCTATTTTTAGAGATTTAGATAATATCTTTATTATTCTGTTTCTTTATTTCTTGTTATATCCAGCGAGTGGAAAATAAGAAACCACACGCTATATTTAGTAGTTAATGTATTAGGATTTTATTACTATGTTTTGTTATATGTTTTTGAATAAAAGGCAATCAGAAAACAGAAAATGGTGCGGCTCTTTTGCACCACAAAACTCTTCTTCTCTATTTCTTTAAACACATAATTATCTCTGAAATCCAACAACCAGGTTATCCACCGTCAAAATCCTATTTCTCAGCATGAGCCATATGAATATTTTGACCCTTAGAGGAGCCTTGATTTTCCAAATTGTGGCTCTGGCATCAGCAATAGCCGGGTATTCCTCTATTACCTAGAGTTTCTGCATGAGGAGTTGACTTTGCGAGATGGAGTCTTGCGTTAGGTATGGCTCTAGACCCAAATCCCAATCTCCTCGGTTGTTTGCCTGATTTAAGGTGATGTTCTTCTGTAGTGATTACTGAAACAACTCTGGGTACTGATATCTGAGCGGCATACCCATCCAAGAGTTATACCAGAATTTGATATGTGTTCCTTTCCCTGGTACATATTCTACAGATACTTGTACAAACGTTCTAACAACCGTCAAAGATTGCCAAAGTCCTGTTACTGACATTATGTCCCATGGTCTATGCATTTGCGGTAGAATATGCATCCACCAAGGTCTTTCAGGCTAAATGAAGTTCCAAACCAGCTTTGCCATAAGAGCCATGTTCATTGTTAGAAGATTTTTAATGCCCAAACCACCTCTGCTCTTTGGGGTTATGACAATATCCCAAGCAATGAGACTCATATACCTGTCTTGATGCTGATTCTCCCTGTGGCCATGCCAAAGGAATTTTCTCCTTATTCTATCCATTTTCTTAATTACCCATTTCGGTAAAAGAAAAATGGACATAAAGTAGATTGACATTGTGATGAGTCTAAAATGAACTACTACTTTTAAATATTTGTAAACTCTAATTTCTACTTACATTCAGATCACAAGCGCATGATCCTACCGTGTAGTATGATTGGGGTGTCAATCCACAGGGATAGTGTATTAGATTTTAAACAATTTTCACTAGTCTAGGTTATCGGGAGTTTTTAAAAGTTTGATGCGGTGGCGCTAATTGCGATCAAGGTTAAGGTTAAATAATAAATAGAAAGCCTCTAGGGTTCGGGTTCTATCATTCTTAATTATGCAAAGTATAAATTTCGACGTCTCTCTATGTCGCATGCGGCCTAGATTGTCCCACAGCTACCCCGCATGCGGCACTGTCACTACCCGTAGGGCATGCTTGGTGTTTGCTTATGCGATTTGAAAGGTTTTCTGATCTTGCGATCGGCTTTTGGGCTACCAAGACTGAAGTGTTTTAGGTACGCAATTATATTATCCCTATACTACCTCGTAGTTGAAATATCCCAAAGACCCTACTTAATCTAAGTGCTTCCTAATATAATTTAAATGTACAATTTACGCTATCCTACCAAGTGAGCTCACTGGGTTCTAACCCTAGTATTTGAACTGCTGTTAAGCCTCGTTAGCCGAAGTGTTTGGAGTACTTACATGCATTATCCTTCTCACACAAGGATGCAACGACTTAACACCTATTGGTATGTGGAGGGTCATTGGTATATAGTAGACAGAACTATGTATGCAAGGACGTAATAAAAGAAATTTAAAATAATAAAGAAAACTCAAATCATCATAAACAAAACATAAACATATACTAAAACATAATTAAGAATTCAAGTACAACCCTCACCTTAGAGATGAGAAGTTTAGTTTCTCATGGCCATGACAAAATAAAAGAAATAAAATAAGGAGAACATAAATTACAACCCAATTGAAGATGGAAGAACATCTGCCTCCTTAGATGACGCCTTCTTCTCTTGCTTGACTTCCGATGGCTACCCTTCTTTCTCTAAGTAACTCTCTAACCTAACATAGCAATGAGGATTGCTAGTCTACTATACTGGACTTGACACAATTAAACACGCACACCAAATCTTATTACAAGAGGAGTATTTATAGCCTTCCTAAATGAGAGGTGAAGTAGTGGAGGTGGTGTAAACTTGGAGTGCACTCAAAGTTAGATAGATGAAGTAAAAAATAGCTATGATAGCTTGGTTCTGAAGCAAACGCGTCATTCAAGAAGGCCCATCAGGAATTCGCGCTCTTCTGGAAGGCCCATTAAGAAATCGCCTATTTTTAGGTCAATCCACGAATCGTGCGGCATCAAGGTTGTGCCGCATGCGACATAGAGGAGGCCGCATGGCTTCCTAACTTAGAGGATTTTTTTGTATTTTTCGTCATTTCGCATATTGTGCACTTCGTGTGAGGTGTTGTGTGTTCCATATAGTGTCTCATTTTGATGCCCCATTCAGAAATCGTCTAAATATGACACTTTTGCTTTGTTTTTGTCCTAAATACGCAATTTTCTCAAAAACTTGCCAAAAACACCTAAAACACGTTTGTGTTAAATAAATTAAAAAAATGGCTACTTTGCATTTGTTTTTTGTCATTTTCCGAAAGAAAAGATAGTGATTTTCACTATATATTTTGGCTTCATCACATTGCAGACAATGTGACATTGATTACAGTAACCCTACCTCCAATTGACAGCATGGTTGCCTTCTAAGTTGATAATTTGTTTTCCATTTTCTTAATCAGTGGTTGGTACTGTTCCTTGACAAGCTTTTTATCAAGGAGTGTCATTCCTAAGTATTTGAGAGGAGAAGGTTTGCATTCCATGATCTGAGCCATGAGTTGCGTTTGTTCTCTTGAGGATCTTGTGATGATGAGTTCAAACTTTTGCAAATTGATTTGGAGTCCTGAAAGATCTCCAAACAGTTTGAGAATGAGCTTGAGAAAGCGCAATTGCTGGGGCTCTGGCTGTATGAGAAACAACGTATCATCAGCGTATAGGCACTTGTCTACAGTCTCTAAAAGGCGGTTTAAAGAGGCCTCTCTGAACCAGCTGATGGAACCATGATGAAAGGATATCCAAGCAATGATAAATAAGTACGGTGCCATTGGATCCCCTTGTCTGACTCCCCAGGGTGTGGTCTTTATCATATCGATATCCTCTGTTATTTGCTCAGTAGGGATTACATGCTATTTGAATTGGTAAGTTGGTTGCAAAAGAAATATCTTCAGAAGTTACCTTTCCATCTTAAAATTTACTACAAAGCTAACACACTTCTATTTGGTTACTCCAAACCAAACAAAGACTGCAAAGCAGGTCATAAATAGGATACAGCATGCTTATTAAAAAAAAAAAAAAAAGCAAAAGAGCAGCAGAGCTACCGTACAAAATTCTCAAAAATAAGAAAACCTTCCTTGTGTAGCTCAACTAGAAGCCACCCTGCTAAACTGGTCTGAACCTGGACCAGACTCCAGTCCCTGTTCGGTGCCAGTTCCTTTGTTCACCACTCTACAATTAACCCTAATCTGCCCCTGATTTCCTGTCAAAACCTCGATTTTACCCATCTTCACCATTGCCTTTGCAAACCTACCCTCCCATGTTTTTTGATGATTGGCGTAATCAGTCACAATTGCACTCAAGTTTGCATCAGTCAATAGTGCATTGTCTGATGTCAACAAACCCAGTGATTGCGTCAGCAACACATAGTACTTGTTGTCGAGCACCGTGGGGCTGATCAAGTCGAGAGCAGTGACTGTAGGAGTGAACTGGGTCACATTTTGTGGGCACAAGCTTTGGAGGAGGCTGGCATAGGGCTTGCTGATTGCGGGGTCCACCGAGATGGTGCTGCTGAAATTGTAAATCCGGTTCAGGAACCCTGTGCAGTGGGACACACCAAGTGTGTGGGCCCCAGACAGAGTGACCAATTCTTCATCCGTGAGGTTCTTTCCCTTGAAGTTAGTAATCAGCTGTGATGCATTAAAGGTGGGAGCTGGCAAGTTGATGAGCGCCTCAGTGGCATTGGAAACCGTGCCATCTCGTCTGCCAGCTGGCACGTCATAGGTTATGTTGCCTGTTGTTAAAGAGAGGGAAACCAAATAATGATACTTTGTTATAGAATGACATAAAGCCAAATATATGTTCAGACCAGAGGTCGACAAATAAGCTGACAGATTTTTTTCTGTTATCTTTTCGTTCATCTTTATTCAGTGGTCCACTTAGGTTATACATGCACAACAAAAGAAAAAAAAAATGGCAATAATGAGTTGATAATTCGAGCTAGTTTGTGCAAAGCATAAGAGAACCTAAAAGAACTCCCTAATATTCCCATAGAACCCACCTGTTAGTGTAATGCTGTCTCGAGCAGCAAAAGCAAGGATGTCGGCACAAGAAACAGTCTGGGGGCATTTAGCCTCGATGGCAGACTTGGCGGCATCTATCACCTCAAATCCGTGCAGGCTGGGGTTGTTTGGTGGAGCGTCCTTCTCGGCTGTATTGTTTGGAGAATCGAGCAGGACAGAAGCCTCACAACCCTAAAATAGTGGAATATAACCAGTTGACTCAATGCGATGCCGGCAAGAAAAAACCCAAATTTTAACTCGAAGTAATGAACCACTGGTTCAGTTTTTATTTCTTAAATTCATGTATTTTACGAACATAATTATTTAGGAAATGGATTCTTAAGTTCAGATGATAAGCACAAGGCTCCTTGGCAGTTTTAAATGTGATATTTTCTTCTAAGGAAAATAACTTCAATAATGCTTATGTCGAATCAAAAGTACTGACAAACCAATACAAAAGGTGCATATATATAAGAACACAAAATATACATAATATGATGTATAATAACATAAACATACTCTCACAAAGCAATCATGGAAATGCAAGCGAATGAGTCCTGCAGCCACGCCAGAATTGTTTGCAAATGCGGTGGCGACAGCTTGCTTTACCAGCGACTCTGCTGATGGGCATGCTTTGCTGTAGAAACCGACTTTCAGATCGGCAGCTTCAATTTGCACTGGAACATCAATGAACAGTGTAACTAGTAATAAGCACAAGAACCATTTCATAATGCGGTTCATTTTCAACAAATTTTAACTTATTTTGTTAGAAATTTGGCTAGTCTTGCTTCTTTTAGTTATAGTAATGTGAAGAGTGTTTTGTGGTTTATATAAAGATGCAAAGGTGGAAGATGACAAGAGGGATAGTCCTCTATTAAATTTTTCATAAAGTCAGAAGCCACGTGGAATATCAAATATCACTAATATTATGGTTATCTCGTGGATATAAATTGTTTTAGGTGACGTGGTAGTTGGTTTGCTGTGCTAGTGGGCTTACCTTAAAAAAGGCCGACATTTTTGTTAATGTGTACCTTCATTTGAATTTATGATTGTTTACAAGTCTTCTTACTTACTTGCCTTTGTTTTTGTTATGAAATAATCTGAGAAAACGAGAAATATATGCTAACCATAATTAATTGTTTTGCATTTGAGCTATTAACCAATTGAGTTGTTAAGCATTTTGTCAACAAGCATATGTTCTCTTATTTGATTGCCTAATTGTACTGTACAAAGCTTTAAACAATTAGACCGCATTATGTTTACATATGACTAAAAAGCTTTATTTACTGTTTTTGAATTTTTTATTTTGGAAGTTGTAGGGGTAAAACGACAATTGTCGTGCAGTCTACTTTTATAAACAGCCGCCGGGCCCACCGAAGAAAAACAAAAGAAAAAGAAAAAGAGAAAGAGAAAGAAAAAGAAAAAGAAAAACACCGGGAAAAACAAAAACAAAAAAAAGATGAAGGAAATATATAGAAGGCGAGAAAGAATAAAGGGAAAGACGACAATTGGTATCAGTACGTTCAAAATACTTTTCTGCTTTTATAATTAAAGCGTAAATTGTTTTGTTATTTAATATGCAAATACCAGTTTTACCTGCAATTAATATCTAGGCCATGCATCGTCGCTTTGTTTTATTTTCCTTCCCTCCTTTTACTCTTTTCTTTTTCTTTAGTCCATCATCATCATCATCATCATCCAATATGTAGTGATCAATTATTGATTGTATGATACGAAGCACGAAGAAATTACCAACGAGTAAAGATAAAATTAGCATCTACCCGTATAATAGTAGATGATCGATATAACTAAAAATCTCAATCCAGTTGACATACTCGGGTACGCTATCAAAGTACAAACTACAGAGCCTTGCTTGTTAGACCGATAACAAAAATATGTATTACAAATGTTTCAAGAGACGAGATGAAGCGGTAATACACTTGGTTAGAAAAAAAGGTCCTAACACTATGCTGAATCATTATTTTTTATTGATATTATAGTCGCTATTATTAAATCAAACCGATTCAACATAAATTATGTAAATAAATTGAACTATAAAGTATGGAAAGTGGATGACAATACGATTGTTGATTTTTGCGGAAGCTTTGAGTAAATGGGACAATGATGAATAAATAAATATTATTATCAATTCTGATATTCTAAAAAAGAAAAATAGATGACATACTTTTATCCTAAATTAGTAGCTCTCTATTTTTTCCAATATAGCTCATGAGGAATATCCCTAACGCTAACCGGTCTGAGGCTAAGTCTAATTTCCAAATACATATATTGTTTGATTTGATTGAAATTGGATTAAAGTGGCTTCGCTACTAATTTTATCAACTTTTACCTCTTTATTATTAATTTTTTTGGTTCAACACTTGATCAAATCATATTAAAATAAAATGAAAAATAAAACTATTAAAGTGAATGACAACGCTATTAAATTGGTTGCCAGGCAACATTAATGATAACAAACGCACAATGAATATATCGATTTATCGGCTCCCTATAATTTATGTAATCATCACCAGCCAGGCAGCCACAATTAAAACAACATAGACAAAAGAGTAGGACAAATATCTTAATACGAGCACGTGGGTCATAGTCTTTGCCTCTTTGGAAAAGAACACCAACAGTCTTTAAGGATATTTTTGCAAAAAAATTGGAAATTCAAAATCTACCATCATTTTTGGGAAGAAATCCAAAAATAGTTTATTTTACAAGGGGCAAAATAGTTGGGGGCCTACGTGCATGGGCATTTATTTTACATTTATTGATTTTGGTAGCTTCTACCAACAATCTTAAAAAAAAAAAAAACCAAACTCTTCAAATTACAATAGTTTTAATTGACTTTACCTACAAGCAGTCATCACAAAACATTAGGTCCTACACGTAAAGAAATTAGTTGCCCTTTAAATGTACATTAAATTCTTCTTTATTATTATGGCATCTCAATCTACCACTTCAGTTCACATCCATGAAATATCTCAAATTTTGAGTTGATATATATATTGTGAAGAAAAATATCAGGACCGTTCAAATCGTTACTGTACGAATTTTAAAGCAACAATTAATACTGTTCCGTATATTTCGAATAGGCACCGAATTAAATAAACTGAAATTTTCATATATGTTGAATATACATTGTATGGTGATCAACTATATATCACAAGAAGCAGCATCGAGAAAGTAACAGGCGATCAAATTTAATATAAGCATACAGACACAAAAAAGGAACATACCTCGAACCGGAAGGAACTAGCTAGGAAGCAGGAAAACGGTCGGTTGTTTAACTGTAATTAATTAATGACCGTATTTGGTGCTTGTTTCCACTACTACCAGAAGCTAAACATTTTTTTTTTTATCTAAGTTAAAATATGTTTTGATAGCAATCAATAACTGTTGTAACTTTTCATACTCATTATCATAATTATGCTTACTTGACTATTCCTTTTGTTAAAGTATGCCAAAAACAATTGGGAATATTCAGGAGGCAAGGACTTGGTGATAACTATAATATTTGGTTTTTGTTTGTTAATAAAAAATGCAAATTTGAAATTCTACCACTTCCCTCAAAAGAAAAGAAAATAATAAAAATTAAAGCAAGGAAAATAAAAGAAAACAACTATAAGTTCATCAATCACTGTTGAGAAATAGTATAACCTCATAAAAGATTCATCATAGGTTGTAAATAGGCAACTATTAGGCTAGCATGCAAAATACAGCTGTATAGCTATAATTGGTACCTAGCCTGTAATTAGGGTGTAATTAGGCAAGAGATCAAGCAATCTCTTATTAAGGAAACCAGCCAACGGCTAATAGAATAAAATAGGCTATAAGAATACATGTATAGAGAGCTTGTAAATCAGAATTCATAATACAAAATTCTTACTGTTCATCATACTTCATCCCTCTCAGATTTTATTAATCACCAACAAGCAAGTCGATCCTTATACTCATTTCATCTCAACTTAAAACGAGGCAACACTGCCATGTTGGGTTGAACCCAAATATGATCCAAATCCAGCACTGCTAGCACTATTCACCACACTGCAATTGAGCCTGACTTCTCCTTGGGTTCCTGTCATCACCTCAATCTGCCCCATTTTGATCATAGCATTGATAAATTTCTCCTGCCACAGAGTCTGGTTGCTCGCGAAGCTGTTCACCGATGCATTTAGCGTTGTATTTGTCAGTAATGCTTGATCAGAGGTCAACAAACCAAGAGTCAACTGAAGGCCAATGTAGTAGTTGTTATCCAGTGTGGTCGGGGTAGTCAAATCAAGTGCGGTCGTAATCAGCGTGAACTGATCGGTATTTGACGGGCACAGGCTTTGTAGTAGTGTAGCGTAAGCCGGGCTCAGAGTGGAGTCGACTTGGCTGTTGTTGTTGCTGTCATAGAGCCTGTTCCTAAAGGAATTACAGTGCGACACCCCCACCGTGTGGGCCCCGGAAAGAATGACCATTTCTTCAGCCGTCAGGTTTTTCGATGCAAAATTGTTGATGAGCTGGGTGGCGTTGAAGGTCCCAGCAGGGAGATTGGCACTGGCTTCAGTGTCATTGGAAATGGTACCGTCGCGTCTGCCCGAGGGTACCTGAAACAGTAATAAAGCTTAAGGGGGACCAATTTTGATTCTGCACCTTACTGTCAATTTGACATGAATTTCGTCATAAACTTGATGTTACTGTCTTACTGATACCATCAATATCTCAGTGCACATCATCATCATCATCATAATCATAACTAATATTGATGCCAGTATTCAAATTTGGAACTAATTAGTAATTGCTAATATGAAATTTTTACCTGGTATGTTATGTTTCCTGTTAGAGCAATACTGTCCCGAGCTGCAAATGCCAGAATGTCAGCACAAGAGACTGTCTGTGGGCATACAGCCTCGATTGCTGACTTGGCGGTATCGATGATGTCAAAACCATGCAAACTAGGGTTGTTTGCGGGTGAATCCCTCTCAGCTGTGTTGTTTGCTGTCGTATTGATCAAGACCGAGCCGTCACATCCCTACATGGGGTTCATTCAAAAGGGATGAGTGAGGTTTTTTTCCCTTTGAGCTAAGATGAAAATTATTTTGTTTTAGTTTTATGATAAAGAAAAACTAGAAATTAAACTGATCAAGGTATTTATGGACCTGGCATCTTGTTCTGTACGCTAATCATCACATATTAAATTTCAAACAAATTCTTTAGCTAGCTGTGATTTGGAGTTATTGTTGAGAATAGTTAGATAGTTAGAGGGTAAAAATGTAAAATAAGGATAAAGGTAAAATTGTAAATAAAATAGTAATAGATGCATAGGATATTACCATTATCACCAACGGTAAAATAGTCTCAAAGAGAGTATAAATACCATATATCATATTGTAAAAAATATAACAATAAATCAATAGAGAAACAGAAATATCAATATCAATATTCAATACAAAATATTCTGTCTCATTCTTCCGCTAAATTCTACATGGTATCAGAGCATTAGATCTGCATAATCTCTATATCTGTTCTATAACCAATATCCGATAATCTGTTATATCAGTTCATATCTATACCAAGAAAAATCATAAAAAAAACCTTTGTGCTCATCATATACCCGCGACTTCCAGGAAATCAGCAAAAAACCCACTGTTTTTTTTTATCAGTACCAAAAACCAGATTAAAGCGTTCCGCGCGAATCTTAAAGCAAATCGACAGTGATTAAACTCATCGAACCAGAGTAGGTCCGATGCCCATCGGACCTACTCTCAAGTGGTGGCTAACTGCTACCATTTTCCCTTTAGTCCAACGAAAAAGAAGAAAATAGCTAAACCCCTACACTTGGAGAACTAACGAAGTTCATGTCAAAAGATCAAAATTATATATGCCCGGTCTGTAGCAAATAGTTAGAAATGTCTATTTTTCAAAATCTCAATTAATTGAAGTGACGCCAAATGATAAAGGTTGCTCTTTTAGAGGGTCCATGCATGTTTCCATACTCAGCATAAGGTGGAAAACAAATAATTAGAAGCAAGGTAGACAGGGGTGTGTGCAAAATAATTGCTAGCATTAATTGTTCGTTTTTAAGAACTTGTACCTTTTCTCCTACTTTTCTTTCTTGATTAATTGTTGATAGTTTTCCAATAAGGATAAGCTTAATTATAATTAATGTAGACATGACACTGCAATCTTTATATATTAAGCTTAATTAATTATAAGGCCTTTCGGTATTCTCCTTATATTTATTATTTTTTTGTTGCCTCTCTGTCCTTTTCATTCGTCTTTTTCTTTTTACTTCTTTTGAAAAATACGGAGTACTGTTTGGTTTCCATAAATGGGAAATAAGCTTCAAGCTAGAACAGCTAAAACTTAAAAAGTGGTTCATGGAATCATGGTGAAATTTATCAGCTGCTGATTACTAGAAATGAACATGACGAAGTATTAATTGTACTATTGTTGTTAACATATTAATTAAAACTAGTTGCATTCATAAGTCACACATACCACCAAGATATTTGAAATATATAGGAATTAGCGTAGAAAACTTTTTAAGGAAATAAAAAAAAGCAGCAGCAGCAGCAGCAGAAGAGATGTATACAATATACATAACAAGATCATCAAATTAAGATAGATGAACATACCCTAACGAAGCAATCATGAAAATGCAAGCGAATAAGACCACCAGCTACGCCGGTGTTGTTTGCAAAGGCGGCTGCCACGGTCTGCTGTACCAGCGACTCGGCTGTTGGGCAGCTGCTGTTGTAGAAACCGACCTCAAGATCACACAGAGTTGATGGCAGAAAAACAGTAAACACAAGAGCTAAAGCGAAAATTAGCTGCTTTGGGAGGGTCATTTTGTAATTAGTTATCATTATTTCTCAAGGCTTCTCTCTTGCTTGGTTTAGACTGGGGACACAGGGTTTGGTGTCTCTATGTATATAGAAGGGGTAGCATGAAAGATGGCTGTTGGGAGGTACGGAAAGGGGTCAATTAATCATTTATGTTTAAAAGACTTGTTGAAGTTTGCTACTAATGTCTACCAGCAAAAAAGTTATATATTCATACAAAACACATATAATCAAACATTAAAATAAATACTATTTGTTTGTTATTAAAAATTATAATCCAATCCAAAAAATTTCATCGAGTGATCGAGGCTATATATGGTGTATTGCAAATTAAGCGCGGATCGGTTTGTGCTATGGATCATTATCTTTGTTTTCAAAGTTCAAATAGTCGATCTGAACTGTTCAATATGATCTCTATATGAAAATGTACTTGAAAACTAAATTTTACTTTTTTTAGATTGTTTTACTATTTTTTTAGATAGGTAAAAAATCACTACTTTCAAATGATTTAAAATCTTTGGACCAAGTGATTTTCTACTTATCTAAAAAAAATAGTATAATTTTTTTTTAAATATAAAAGTTGATCTCCAAGTATTTTTTTTATATTAAACGATTTAGATAGATTCAGATAGATTGTTTGAACTTTGTAAATAGAGATATTGATTATAGCACAAACTGTTCCGCTCTTTGCAAAGCCCTATAGCCTCACAAAATTTTCATCAATTTAATTATACGATATTTCTTTTACTCGCCACATGCATTGTTTGATGTAGTCGGAGAAAAGAAATGGAAGAAATGGGTATAACCGTATAAGTCAAGGAAGGTTAAATTAATTACATCAAAGCTCGAAAATTACTAGTGTTATCTTAGGTAATTAATTAACGATATATAATGACAATTACATATATAGTCTTCTATTTTGAAGATTCAGCACTGTTATCAAAACCGGACCGGACCGGGCGGTCCGGCCGGAATAAACCGGAACCGGACTTATTTCCGGTTTGGTTTGTTGTTAAGACCGGATGTGCAATGAAACCGGATATTTTTAATTGAACCGGCCGTATTTATCTAAAAACCAGGCCCAGTGAACCACAGAACCTGCGGTTCGGTTTAAATGTGTCAACAAAAAAGAAAAACACTAGGTCACATGTGCTCTGTAGTAGGAAACTAGACTGTAGTCTAGATGCGTGACTTTTAGTCACATGTCAGGAAAAAAGAAATGCATACTTTTCTCTCATCTAATATATTTTTTATAGAAGACCCTATTATTTTAGATATTATAACAAAGTCACTTAAGAATTATATACACCACAATTATTTATATACAAATAATAATGTGTACCTTGAAACAATATTTGCTATTATCTTATTATTAACATTTTTATGAAATTTGTCACTGAAAGTCCAATTTGTTTATTCAAGAACTTGAACTTGAACTTATCTATATATTTATATTTTTGCGATACTTGGTATTGAAAGCACTAAATTTATATATCTTTAATATTTTAGTAAACTTATCGTACAAAAATTTAAAATATCGGAATGCTATATGTTTCTCTTCCTAAAAAAAATCATTTTGTCATTTGTCGATAAAATGAGTAGTTTTATTATATTTGTGGGAGAAACTTTTGATTAATTCATAAATTTATTTTTATATTATATTATTTAATATGTATGTGTGAATTTTCACTATATGATAACATGTTTTTTTTTTATTATTATACATATATCTCAGAAATATATACATATAAAAAATCAACGGTTGAACCGGTTGACCCACTGGTCTAACCAGTGAACCGTTGAGCCGAAGCTTTACCGGGTCAACCTCCGGTCCAGTTCTGATAACTTTGAGATTCAGAATCAAATTTCAACCGAGATTGAGTTAGGTTTATATATAGGTTTATTGAGAAAAAGCTTACCTAGCTATTTGACTCATCCGGGGCAGCTTCCCCATATTCTAGTGCCAGGTTTACCTCCTTGCCTTCTTGTGTAAAACAAGTATTGTGTTGATCTTTACAGGGCTTCCAATTTATTTTTTTAATTATCACTTTTTAATTTTAAAGAGTAGTCATATTATGATCATGAGCGGAATAAAAAAAAAATTAGGAGGAATTTCACGTGTACTCCTCAAAAACTTTAAAATTACGTATTTCCCCCCTCTAAATTAACTTCAAAATAACTTATTTCCACCTCTAAACTTCCAAAACTCACAAATTTACCCATTTTATTGTCTTTTATATTAAAACTCATCTTAAATTTATAAAACACCCATTTTATACTTTTATTAAATGCATACAAAGTTTGTAGTTTGTTTAAGAAAAATGTCGGTCTTATTTTGATCGGTTTTCGAGAGCAAAATGATTTTTTTTTATAAAGGTTAATGGGTATAATGAGTGTCTGAATTTTTTGGACAAAATGGGTATTTTATAAAGGGTAAAGCGTATAATGGGTATCTTATAAGATCAACATTTTTCTTAAACAAACTATTTTTTTTATTCTTTTAATAAAGGGTAAAATGAGTATTTAATAAATTTAAAATGAGTTTTAATATAAATGACAATAAATGAGTAAATTTGTGAGCTTTGGAAGTTTAGAGGGGGGCATACGTAATTTTCAAGTTTTTTAGGGGTATACGTGGAATTCCCCAATAATCTTGGTAAATGAGACTCAGCCGTCATCCCAAACATTGATATTAATATTATATCTGATAACATCAAAATCGTTAAATTATAACCGTAGGGATCAACAATAAAACAATTTTCTAACAAATTTTTGAGGCGTAACGCCAACTAACCTTCAAAAAAGAAAACAATAAAACAATTTTCATATTTTTATGGGCCGGGTTTAATATGAACTTTCTTAAAAAACCACAAATATAGCACTAAAATTAAATACTATAATATATATATATAATTATATTAAAATGGGAGACATTAACCCTATTTTACTCTTACCGGATCTGTCCAATGGTCGTTTCTGTCTTAATTAGTTATTTCTTTGAAAAAAAGGGGTCAAAAGAGGGGATTTTCAATGCATTATTTACTGACAAGCTAGGCATATGGAGTTGCTTTTGAATTTGCTTTTACTTTGGAAAGCAGTACGCAACGTCCGAAAGAAGAGAGGTTTCAACTTCTAATTGTTCTGTTTCTACCTGCTTTTCGAATAAAATCAAGAGATACCTGCTCCAATAAATTCCTAAAAACTATCTATCTTGTCATCTAGGATTAGATTCGTGATGGCATGCACTATACAGTCTAATTTTATATCACTGTGGCCATATTGGCCTGACAATGGTAAAAAATCATAGCATAACATGGCATGTAATTATAGAAATCTAAACATAGTGGTGGCGAAACACGTACAAATGGTAGCACACAAGTACTTTCAACGTCAAAAAAAATTGCATGCGCAAGTTATAGTTTACAAAATAGGGGCTTATGCTGTGTACTACAATGTGATAAATCCTCACAAGCAGTACTTTGAGAATTGCATTTGACACACAGTGCCGACAAAAGAAGGAACCCATATCCTCCCAGGTACCTGAAAAGGGAATCTTTTACAGTGAGCTATTTACGGTTTGAGATTAACTCTCAGCCGGTTCGGGATTCGGGCTAATGCACGGGGCAGTATTGTTTGGCTTTGAGATGCGTGCCAAGTTAAAAAGATTCCCTTTGCACGGGGAAGATCTAGTAATTGTAAAAGATTCCCTTTTCAGGTACCTGGGAGGATGTGAATTCCAAAAGAAGAGGCTAGAAGCCTAGAGCTGCATAGAAAATTGAAGCTCTCCTAGTGTCGTAGACTGACACAGTGGGCTTAAACTATCAACCATATGGAATATTTGCATCATGCATGGACCTTTCTCCTTTCCATTTTCTCGCTTTTGCTTTTTTAATTTCTTGAATGTTCTTTTCCACCTTAAAAACGGTGGACACGTTTTATTTTATTGGGTAGGTAAGACAAGTTGTATTGTGTTAGGTGGGTCTCGTTATAAAAAGTGAATTCAAAAGTAAACGTGTCCTGAATCATGGTCGCACGCAGCAACCTATGACTATCTACTTTATGTCGGTGATTAATTATAGGTTTCAGACTTCAATTAGTTTAGAATATTAGAAAGATGATTTATATTATTGGGATCGACTAACGGTCTCTCATTCTGTTTCCTAAACGTTTTCTGATGTGTAAAGTACAATGGGGATCACTAACTACATTAACTACTTGAGGGACCGCTTATGATTGAAAAAATTTACAACTGGCGCGCGTATGTATGGATACTTATGCGTGTAAGTATTACCATATAATATATTAAGTATTCAAACCTAAGACATCAAGTATTAAAAAAAAAAAACTGGACATCAACTTTTTTTTCTCTCTAATTACACATTCATCTTTTACACGTTTTTAGAAGTGGATTTTTTTTCTCCGTTTAATCTCGTCAATATTTCTGACGATTTGTGAGGAATTTTGCGAATCTAAAACTACGGACATCTTCTACGTAATTTTCTCTTTCAAATGAGATCCATGATGAAGTACTTTCGGGTTCTTCGTCGTTCAAGTATTCATATCTCAGTGTGCAATTATTCATAACTTGTCAAGTATTCATCTCTAATATGTCAAATATTATTCTCTAAAATGCCGAGTATTCATACTTACTCAGTAAAGTGTGAATATTTATGTTGTTAAGTATTTATGAGAAACCCACAGACGTGTCTTGGGCATTAACTACCTGGGGGACCACTACCGACCTGGGGGACAGCAAACGTTGCTTGAAAGCGACCACGATTTGCAATTTTCAAAGTGACTTAATAAATAGTAAAAAAATTCAAAAAATGTAAAATTTGGTCTCCAAGTAGAATTTAATATAGATATCACATCTAACTGTTTGGACTTTGAAAATCCGAAAACGATTTGGTTGCACAAAGGCCTTGGTGCAAACGTTTTGATATTAGCCACTCTATATATATATATTAACAAAAACGGCAAAGAGTAATGTCGTCCATATGGAATCGGAAAATAGATAAGGTATAGAATCAAAAAATAGATATGGGGTTATTTATGCATATTGAAATTTAGAAGACTTAGACCTCTATCTTCCTCCTCTCTCTCTCTCTAAAAAACATAATTTTAACAAAAGAAAACTTAAGGCAACACTCAGTGTCGTTTTTGTGAGGAAACTAAATTCACTGATCACTTGTTCTTGAATTGTAATTACACGGAAATTATGGTTCGTGATCAAATGGTTAATTAATTGTCTTATATTTCTTTTTTTGAATGTTAGTGGCTTTAAATGCCAACTAATAATTTTATTGATAAAAAACATATTTACAAAAAATCAAATGATGCTAATTACTAAATTTAAACTTCTTTATTTTTATTAATTAATCTAAACTACTTTCATCATCTCATTCTACTTTTTTACACTCTTAAACACCATAATACCTCATTGCACATCCCTCTCCACAATCGGATTGATTTCATTGATAGCTGCCGCGCTCCGATGTCTAATCTACTCACTGTCGCCGTGCTCCGATGGCTGGATCTACTCACGTCTCGTCCTGATCAAGATGGGCAAACTTAAACACCATAATACCTCATTCTCATCCCTCTCCACAACCGGATCCGATTTTGTCGATATCCGCTGTGCTCCGATGGTCGGATCTATACACCGTTGCGGTCCGACGGCCGGATCTACTCACATCTCGTCCCGATCGAGATGGACAGAGACTCTACACTCAGAACTCCAACGATGCCGCGCTCTCGGTTTCAGTCATCTCCGTTCGGCTCGACTTTCTCCCATCTCTTATTGTCTTCTCCGCTCGAGAAGCTAGAGACGAGAGAGGAGGGAGAATATCATTGTATCGGATTGAGATCTAGAAAAAATGAGAGAAATGAAATGGAGAGAGTGAGGAAGGGAAGGAGCTAGGAAGGTGGCGACTGACTGACTAGGGTTTGAATTTTTTTTTTTGGAACGCCAAAATCGCCTCCGGCAAAAGAGCGAATGTCAATCCAATTACTTTTCACCGGAATTGCCTTACATTTCAAGATGTGGTGGATTATGCTCTGAATTTACGCAAAAAAGGACAGATTAGCATTTCAGTCTTATGCTTACCATTTCAATGAAGCGCTTTCAATGAGGAACCAGAAAGAATCCAAAGATATCAGGATAAAACCTAGTTAATTAATTACTTTTAATGTTTGATTAATAAGTCCGGATCTATTTAATCCTTTATTCAGACAGTAACGCATCCACCGCAGACATTCTTTATCTCATTTAAGTAACAGATTGCAGGATTGTTCCCTTTAATCATGTCCAGAAAAATGCATATTTTTGTTATGAAATGATAATGACTCCATATTTCTTTAGTAATTTTAATTAATAGAAAACGTGTCCCCAGGAAAATAAATCTGCTGTAATTCTCGGGGAATTACAGGACCCTGTAATCCTGATCTCAATTGTTGGTCTTTCTCGAGATGCGTACATGAAAACTTAATTTTCCGAGAATATTTCCGAAATCCACACACGGAAAAGTTTGAACGGTTGATCTCGAAATTTCAGAATCCTGTCTCAGAATTACAGCAGATTCGGATTCTGTCCCCAGGCCCAGCCTACTTGAGAGAAAATGTGTGTATTCAATCATGACAATGGATGCTTGCTTTTGCTTTTACAGTAGATAATACAATATTAAAACTTAAAAGCTCTTTAGCAATTTGCTTTATTTCCATGAAAAAATTAATTATACTTCCCATACTTCCTTCCCATCCTTACTGATAGTTACAAATTTATAGTAATGTTCATTCTTTGTTCTTTAGTTAAGTTATTGTTCATCAAATTTAGATTACATAAATGTTTAATTAAAATATGTCAAATATTATTTTGCAGTTCTTATCAGTGTAACAAAGATGGAGACTACGGTGTATCAATCAGCGTACCAGTCATGAAAATAGGCAAGGAAAAAGAACATTTTTTTTATTTTTTGGTAATTCGAAAAAATTCAAATTTCATAGAACCAGTATGATTGTACGGACTTGGAGTAACCGTAGCAGCGCTATACTATGTTATCAAAATTTCATGGGGGATCATGCCAGTTTTCTAAATCCAATGTTTTAAATTACAAAATAAAATCAGCCGACAAAAGAACACTGCATGTTAAACAATATCCAATGCATTCGCACTTTTATGTGCAACTAAACTTTTTTTTTAATAATTTTCAAGATGCTTAAGGGAATTTTAAAATTTTCCTTTATTGATACAGACGATTACGTTCCAACCTATTTATGATAATAATAACAATTAAAGAATAAAATTCAATTAATAGATTGTATTAATACATCCTAGATAAACCTCAAAAATATTTCCCAAGCAGAGGCCTTACAAAATTCCCGACATGTCCTCTCCAAATGACAAAATTGTCCTTTGTTCACTTTTTCCCCGCATTTTTTTGCTAAAACTGAATTAAAGAGTTGAGATTCCATTCAGATACTTGCACACAAAAAAAACAATAACTAAACTTAAGAACAAAGAATGAACATTACTATAAATTTTCTCTAATAGCAATATTTTAGCATAAAAATATATATATATACACCATTGAACTGTGAAATCCTTATATACGATCATATTTGACCTAACTTGCTGACAATCATATCAATAGGCAAAAAACCAAACGGTACTGTATCATTCGGTTCTTCTCCTAAATTAGCATCATCATCATCATCATCTGACTTTGTTTTACCCTCTTCTGCATCTGTGACAATCAAAGCAGGGAAGGAATGCTCCATGGCCTGAGAAGTGGATTCAAAATCCTCGACCCGTTCAAGGAGTGAATCCGGGCATAGATCCAATTCTAACTCATCAAGAAGTAGTGCTTTGGATGAATCGATAGCATGTCTCCATAGAGAGAGCATTTTGGGGCTCATAGCTTTTCTGATCGTGACCACACTCATGCTTGTACTACTGGTGCCGGTACTTTGATCTGCATAAACACAGGGAAGTGTGAGCTTTTCTCTAAATCTAAATGTGTATGCTTGTAAGAGTGTAATGCCGAGTTCAAAAAAAGAACTTTTAACAGAGACATCTTCACTTGTAATTTCTAAAAGTAAGATGAGTGAGGCTACGGTACTATGCATAGCACGGTTTGGTCCGTGCTACGGCTTAATATTTGAGTTTTCAAAACCTAACGGTCGATCCGAACCATTCAACATGATTATAAAATGAATATGTACTTGCAAACCAAATTTTACATTTTTTCGAATTTTTTTACTATTTTTTAGATAGGTAGAAAATCACTTGATCTGAAAATTCTGGACCATCCAAAACAGTGATTTTCTACCTATCTAAAAAAATAGTAAAAAAATTCGAAAAAATGTAAAATTTGGTTTGCAAGTACATATTCATTTTATAATCATGTTGAACGGTTTGAATCGACCGTCAGGATTTTGAAAACTCAAATATTGAGCCGTAGCACGGCTCAATCCGTGCTATGCATAGCACCGTAGCCTCACTCAAGTAAGATTATAACAGAGCAAACCTGAAATGTTTGAATCAGATTGAAGATTACTTTCACTTGTTTCAAAATTAAGCTTTATTGATGGGTACTGAGATTTCCATCCTTTGCCTCTATAAATCAATATCTTTTCCTTATCAAATGATAATAGTACGCAAGGCACCAGCTCCTTTGAAACAAAGATAAAGAACTAATTAGAAATTTGATGGTCCATCTTCACGTCTACATCATTCGTGAAGGTCTATGCCTGCTAATTTGATGGTTTTAAGGGCTTTGATAGCAAATTTAGAGATACATAAAATAATAGAAACAGAGACTGCTTAGTGCTAATATTTGTTAGATCTATAGAATTTATTATGGTGAGTTGTCTTTGGGTAGAAAGGGACTTCAGAAGGGGGGTGCAGTGGGGGAGGTTTGGGGTGTAAACTGTTCAGCCTGTATTACTGGTATTTGTAGTTATATTTTATTGTTTCTACAGAGAAATGGACATGGAAATGGAAACAGGTGGCAGTAATATCACTAATTTGAGAGAGAGAGAGAGAGAGAGAGAGAGAGCTTAGTGCTAACCTTGAGTTTTGCTCCTAGTTTCTTGTGATCACTTGGATTCATTCCCTCACAATCGATTTTTACCAATTCACATCCCTCAAATGCATCTTTTACATCTTTGACAAGGTTGATGTATATTCCATTCTTCGCTAAAAAACAATAAAACAACAAAATCAACAAATAAACTATTAGAAAAGATAAAGAAACCTTGGAACAGAATCACCAAAACACTATATTCGACCTCCTTTTATTATTTTTCTTCTTCCTTTTGGCTAACATAATGGAAAATTTCAATATGAGCCAAAATTTTAACCTAATTTACAAATTGGTAGTAACTTTTCTCCTTTTTCTCTCAGCTCAGCAGCCTCTTCTCTTGTCAATCCTTCCGGCACCTGTTGAATGAGCTTGGGATAGACTGGTGCAGCTGGCTTCCAGAGCATTGTTGGGTACCTTGGTCGGGTACGCGTATCATAATACCTCCCCCTGAAAAGAAACACAATGCCCCCTACTCTGTGTACAACTTTTCCCCCAGTTTTTTCCTGACATTTATTGGAACAAATTACTAATATAAGTCGTATAAAAGAAAAAGAGAAAAACTCCAAATAGAAAATAAGATGAGAATAAGTACCTCAAGGCATTGGCAAATGTTATCCATGTCAATTGTTGGTACACCGCGGCATCTGACTTTGCAAATTTCATCTCTTCTCCAATGGGTATGTACCAGTTCCAACATGTTATGCGTCAACCCATCCCTTCCTGTAAATCAGCATACCAGTCAGATCTTACCATCAAATATGAGCTCTCCAATTTTCACTTTTCATTGCTCAATAATTGCGATTTGTGAGCTCAAAACTGCATGGTAAAGTCAACAAGAGGCAATCTTTCTCTACAAGTAGCGGTAATTGCTACCAGGTAGGTACTGTACAGGTACATAACGCCTGAATCAGTATGTTGCTTGAGCATCTATATGTTTTCTGATCAAACAAAAATCATAAGCATGCCTGAATTCTCCTACAAAACGCTATCCCTGGTTTGGTCAGGTCTGTTGCAGGCAAACAGTATTCCAACATACCAGTTTGATCAGATTTTGGCTATTTTTTTTTTTTTTTTTTGGGTTTATCTGCACCTTGGAATTTATTGAGAATCAGGTTGATTGGGCCAATTCACGCATAATTGGGCTACATATAGGCTTAATGAAGATATGGTTGAACAATTGAGGCGTTCGTTAGGCGTAATGGGTTCTAATTATACTTTTATGGTTATTGAGGCTAATTAAGGTACTTTAAGGTACCAGAAGAAAAGAGTCATTATACGTTCCAATTTCAACCAAAAGAATAATAATAAGAGAAAAAACTGTCCCATGATTAACTTATTTAATTGTGGGGGTGGGGAGGTAAATGTACTTAATTGGACTGCACCAATTCTTCAGTGAGAAGTTTTTAGATTAAGATATGGGTTGCATAATTTGAACAGCATGGGTTTAAATAGAAGTGAGCTGAATTGCAAAATGGTAATAATCTCATACTAATAAGTAAACCGCACCAAGGTTAACTTGTCTGTTGTGTGATATGTGTGGTTTGACAAGGTTTCTAATCTCAAACCGAGACAATGGCTCCCCCAAAATCTCTTCTCTGCTCCTTGAATCCACAACTTTACACATACCCAACCTCAAGTGCTCACTCAAACCCTTTTTCCCTAACACCTCTCTCACCAAACCCGATTCTTTTACCTCTGACGAGCTGGCCCCAAATCCCAGAGGCTCCACGAGCCTAAACTTTTTCCCTTTCTTCATCTGCTTCTCCTTCTTAGACAACAAAGGAGCTTTTCCTGGTACACAACATGCATATAATTATTAAAGAAAAATGGCATAAATTATATGTATGTACATTTGTGTGTGTAGGGTTTAGAGAAGGCAATTACCCGTCCATGGCCGAGGCATTGAAGGGGGCGCAAATGGTAAAAATGCAGGTTCACGGATTGCTATAGGAGCCACACGTGGTGTCTCTGAGTAAGAGAATTGAAACTCAAATGGTGCATCGGGAAGCCGGTACGATACACCAGAAGGACCCACTATTACCGATCGGTTACCACGAGCAGATTCCTCACTGGAGAGAACAATGGGCTCTTCTCTCGGGCAAACGGGCTTGTGGTAACGGGTCCTCATGTGGGTTGCCTTAAAGGCTGCCCTTTTGGGGGTTCCAGGGTTAGGGTTTTGGAGTTTAGCCGGAGGAATGCGAAAGCTGAACGACATGCCGGACGGACCCGGCCCAGATAAGTCATCAACAGTTGGGGAAATCGGGTCAATGGATTTACGGCTGCGATTGTGAAGACTGAGAGATTGAGAGGTGGGGCCTTTGCTGGGTTTGGAGTGTGGGGCTCGTCTGGTTGGGGGCTTGGGAAGAGAAAGAGGAGAGAGAGGGGAGGGAAGAGGGTCGTTGAAGGAAGGGCTGGAAGGGGCAGCCGAGAAGAGGTACTTGGCGTGTGATGTAACGCCGCCACCTCCGGGGAGAGCAGCGAGTATGGCCGGAGGCATTGGAGAAGAAGAGAGTAAACAAGTTATATGCTTCTCTGAAGCAGAGGAGCAATACCGGAAAAGAAAGAAAGATTGGGGGAGAATTTGTGTGGTTTTTGTAAATTTTGGTGTTTTGGATGTTGTTCTCGGGCCTACATTTAGATTATGGATGTTGTAAGGCCTTCCTCTCGTAAAATAAGCAATAAGGCATTTATTTACTAAACAGTACAGGTGTTACACTTACTCAACTGAAGGCCTTTTATTCTTCTCTGTATTTTGTTTCTTAAGATTACTTATCATTTATGATCAATTGAGCCGATTTTTTTTAAATGCCCTAAAAAAAAATAGCAAATATACCCTCAATGTTGAAAGAATTCAAAAAATGCTCAAATTGCCCCACTGAGGAGCGGCCAGCCTCAATAGCAAGCCGCCTCTCAGTAGGGCGGTTTGGTATATAATTTTTTTTTAAATGCTGCTGTATTTATGTTAAATTTTTTTGCTATATTTATGTCTAAATTTTTGTTGTAAATTTTTGTTATAAGTTAATATGTGATATGTTGTTTCATAAATTTGTTCAAATGATGTATTATATAATTTGTTCTGTAATGTTTTATAATTTTACTGTAATGTTTTATAATTTAGGGTTATAATTTTATTTGTTGTAATGTTTTATAATTTTTTATAATGTTATAATTTTGTTGTAATGTTATAAATTGGTTTTGTTCGACTAAATAAATAACAAAATACTAAGTCTACAACATAAAATCTAACAATCCAAACATAAAATATAATAATCCAAACATAAAAAACTACAAATTCAGTCTAACTAAAACTAAAGCATAACATAAGAAAAACCTAACGACGAGGGCAATGACTAGAGAGATCCAATCTATCAGGTGGACAGCGCTGCTTGGGTGGCAGCTGAAACCCTATCTGAACCGTCTCCTCCTCCTCATCATCATCATCCACATTCATCTCCTCCTGGATCTCCGACACTGTACCGGCTGCCCATGGATCCTCATCCTGGATCCCCGACTGTGTACGGCGGTCCCATGGATGCTCCTCCTGGATTACCGACTGTGTACGACGCTCCTCAGTTGAGGAACTTACATGCAAAAACATAGGCGAAATTGCTGGAGAAAGAGAGAAAAAGAGGAGAGAGAGAGAGTGAAAATTTAAAATGGGATGGGTGAAAAACGGGAGAGGTACCCTCCAATATATAGGCAAAACCAAATCGCCCCACTGAGGGGCGGCTTGGTATTGAGGCTGGCCGCCCCTCAACGGGGCGGTTTGAGCATTTTTTGAATTCTTTCAACATCGAGAATATATTTGCTATTTTTTTAAGGGTATTTAAAAAAAAATCGGTCAATTTAGCCCCTAAAAATGAAGCATCAAAATAATTCGGGCGGTCGTGATTTCACTGTCCCAATGAATCTACTGGTCATTGTTCTGGATAAAATGGATCTTTAATATCTTCTGTAGTTCTGTTTAGGTCATTTTATTTGGAGTAAGAATACTAATTTGCGAATATTTCGTTCTCACAATAAGGAAATAATAATCTAAGTTGATTTCAGTATCCTATGAGATAACTGAATATTTCAGTTTATCTGAAATCGGACTGTATCTAATTCGGTACTTATTCAAAATGTATGAAACAATATTATTGTTGTTTTATATTTGCTGGTGCAGAAAGAATTTTGAGCGATCCCCATTTTTTACGTATCAACTATATGAAAAAAAATTCAAAAAAATATTTTCTAATTTTTTACAACTTCTATGGCCAAATAATACTTATAAATGTCAATTTTATATAATTTCATTGTTATTTCTCTTAAAATTGAGCCAATAATTTCGGACCGTTCATTTTTACGTTATCAATCAACGGTCGATCTACAATGAAATGATTCCAAATTTGTTTTAAAATGATCAAGAGAAAACTCTGAACATATATAGCACAAAATTTCTCGAGTTTGGCTATGTTTAAACTTCAATCCAACGTGAAGTGTTTATAGCCCTTTGATATTTCAATATTCAGGCAACCTGATGGATGGGTAAATGGCAATAAAATTTCATCAAACTTTGTTACAATAAAATAATTGCAATGTTCTTTAACTTCAACAGTTCTGATCGACCAACAGGCGATATATTCCCGTTCGTCTTCATGAACTCACAAAATAAGAGTTTATGTTTCATGTTTATGCATGTAGGATATGAGTCATAAACTCTAGTTCTATGAGTCGGTGAAGGCGAATGTAAATATGTCATCCGTTGGTCGATCGGAACCATTCAAATTAAATAATATTATATTTATTTTATTGTAGAAAATTTTGATCAAATTTTATATTCATTTAGCTACCATCTGGTTGCCGGAATATTGAAACATCGAAGGGCTATAAACACTTCACGTTGGATCGAAGTTTAGACATAACCAAACTCGAGAAATTTTGTGTTGTTTATGTTCAGAGTTTTCTCTTGATTATTTTAAAACAAATTTGGAATCATTTCATTGCAGATCGACCGTTGATTGATAACGTAAAAATGAACGGTCTGAAATTATTGGCTCAATTTTAAGAGGCAAATAACGATGAAATCATATAAAATTGACATTTATAAGTATTATTTGGCCATATAAGATGTACAAAATAGAAAATATTTATTTTGACATTTTTTCATAGTAGTTATTGTACAATTTGTGTTGGTATAAATTTCTAAACTATTTTAATCTTTTTGGCTATTTTTTAAACAATAAAAGTGTTGGAATGTCGTGAATTTGATTTATATTTTATTTTAACAAAAATTGTTGAGTTGAAATAACAAACTTGTTAATTGGGAAAAAAAAAACCAGAGGCAGAGGCGCAACAGAAACAGAGGCCAACCAAAAAAAAAAAAACTGGACCGGACCGGACCGGACCGGACCTAAGACTAGACCCGGACTGTGGACCGTGGGAACCAAGGGCTAAGGACGGGTTTGGGCCAACCTCAAAAAACCGAACCCGTGTGACCCGCCCCGTTGAACCCGTGTGACCTGTCCAACCCGTGGACCGTGGAACCCCCGGACCGTCCGGGTTTGGATTGGACCGGCCCTTTTCAAAACACTAGTCCAAACCAAATTAAATAGGCAAGACAAAATTTTATTCGGTTTTTAAAAATCAAACTGAACCGAATCGAAATATAATAAGAACTGAATCGAACAAACTAAATAAATTTTGGTTTGTTCTGTTGAAACGAAATTAGATATTAAACATAAAAATAATTTTTCTTTTTGTTAATTTTTTTAAAGATGGATTTAAAAAATTGTTTGTTCGGTTAACCGGTTTTAAACAGAACTTTTTCAAATTTTCGAATTTTTTTAAATGTTTGGTTCGGATAGGAGATGCGTTTAAATATTTCGATCGGTTCAGTCTAATTAATTTTAAAATTTCTAAACCAAAGCGAACCAAACTATTAAACTGGTTTTAAAAAATGAAGTGAATTGATCCATTTAACCAGAAAAAGCCGAACTATCTCAGTTCAATTTAAAACCGATTAAACCGGAACTGTTGAACACCCCTACATGTAAATTTGTAAGTAAACACAGACAAGTATCCTCTCAGGTATTGAACGGTGGGATCCACTACTTTACGGTTTCAGATTACCTAAAATTGGTGTCTAATGGTGTAGTGTCAATATTATTTATGCTTTGAAATTTGTGCAAAGTTAAAAAAAAGAATTGTCCGGATCCACTAATTGTAAAAGATTCCTTTTTTACGGTACCCGGCACTGCCGGCAGGATACGGATTCAACGAAACACCTCATGTGATTTTATTCCAATCCGTATCGGTCAATTGGACAGCCCAGATTTCTTCGCTTCACTCTCTCTCTCTCGAGATTGATGAATTCAATCTCTTTATGTCCTACACTGAAATCGTATCGTACCTACACTCAAGTGTTATAAAATGCGGTTTTCATGCATACTCAATACGAAAGGCCACCGCATACTGCATATACGATATACGGCCGCATATGCGAATTTTTATGCGGACTTATATATGCAGATTTTAAAATGATAATTCATATATAATTTATATGCAAAGTTATAATTTGTGCACATCAGAAACATATCTAAGATAAGAAATGAAGTATCTAATAAATGATTAATACTATGTATCTGCATAAATGTATAAAAGCTATAATTTCTGCCACTATGGGTAATTATATCATGCACATCAGAGGCATTAAGACACAATACAGTATACACGAAGGCATCAGAGGAAATTATATATTGTGCATAATCTCACAACAGAATATAAACATAAATATCACAGCAGAATACAAACATAAATGTCACATATTACTATATGTAAAACTTAACAAATAAGAGAACTATACTAATACAACACATATTATTAAACTAACTATATATGTTTACCTAAGCTCTCACTACTACACTACTACGTAAAGATGACATTTGATATCATATAATTGTGCAATTTCAAAATCAGTTGTTTGAGACAGTGAGGCAGTGACTAATTAATTAATTGTGCAATTTTGTTCTATGATAATTCCTCCAAGAGAATAACTGCATTTCTATTTTTATCTACAACTCATGTAATTTGTCAAATCGCATAGCATAGTTATTTTGTGATATGTATTTTCTCCCTTTGGATACGTTTGGATGGGAGCTAGAATAGCTAGAATAGCGAAATTTGAGAATAGCAAATGAAAATAGAGAAAAAATAGTGATTTTCATATTAGTGTGAAAATTGTGCTATTCGGATTAGTAAAGATGTTGTTTGGATTATACATGTTGAATAGTGAATAGCTGTAACAAATAAAAATGATGTGAACAATGTGCTAATTACGAGGAAATATAGGCAAGTGGGATCTCAAACGAATTGTCACGACGTGGAGATAGAGGAAGTGGTGTCAAATTTGTTATTTCGGAATTGTGTCAGCGGAAATCCAAAGAGGAATCATTTTTTCTCTCTCTTCACACTTCTGAATAGTAAATATTCCAACATTTACAAGAAATAAATAATAGTCTTCGAAGCTATTCTAAATAGTAAAAATGTTGTTTGGATGCACATTGCTATTCCAAATAGCTTCTATTATAGAATAACCTTTATTTTTGTATCATCCAAACATAGCCAATAAACAATGTAATAGAGACTTGATATTCTATAAAAAAAATAACACATTCGGACAGTACGCTTTCTTCTCCACTTTACAATACCACAGTTGTTGTTACCAATTATCAGAGATATCATATTTATTTCAATCAATGATGAACCATTTGATATCAAATTTATTTCAATCAATGAACTATCTAATCTTACCAATTAGCTATAAAAGATATCAATTTCACTAATTACCACAAACAGTGACTACATTAACAAAATTTAGTGACTAATTAGGATACTGTGCAATACCTGAAGGCTAGAGGAGAGGCGATCGTGTTGGGTAACGATGTACTCTTGTTAAGGCTTACGGTGCGGAAAGAACGTAAAATTCAAAATTTTATTTCTACCGTAAGATTAGGATTTACTCTCCGATTGATTTCTAAAATAATATTTATTTAACATTTAAATAAATATAAATAACATTTATACCTTTTTCCAAATTCGAATTGGAATGCTGTATGGCTCAGTAGCTTAGCACCAGAAATCTAATGCCTCTATCAGATGTCCACCAGGAACAATCAAAGAGTCGGTATTTCTTTTGCCATAAATACTATACCGACTTTTGCGCCAAAACACTATTCACGAAAATCGTAAAAACTATTTTTCGCAACTTTTGCAAAAATAGATTCACGAAACTTCGCGAGAACACTATTCACGAGAACACTATTCACAAGTCGCAAGATATACGTAATCAGATTACGTATTCTTTCTTTTCTTTCGCAAACACTATTTGGGAGAGAAAACGAGAAAGAGAACGATAACCGAACTGATTCGAATCGAACTCAGACTTTCCGAACTTGTTTCAACTTATGAATTCTCTTACCCCTACCCCTCTATTTATAGGGTTAGGGAGGTACTTGTAAGCTGCTTGCAGCGGAGGTGCTTGCAAGCTGTTTGCAAGGAAGTGTTTGTTGCGATAAATTTATACAACGTGTCGTACACGCTTATAAATTTAATGTGTTTAAGCTTGTCATCTCTATGACATTTATTTATTAATTATAACATTTATAATTAATCAAATAAATTAATTCTCTGATTACTTTCCTATTGGTGTGACCCGATAGGATCTGTGTTATGTTGGCAATAGAATTAAAACTCCTTTTAATTCTATAAATCATAAGCGGCACCTGGCAGAATGCATTATGACTACCCAATTGACACAGATAATCTTGTACAATACAATATCACGATCCAGTAAACAATTTACTCGTGTTAATTCTTATGTCTCATAGTATCAGATCAGTTTCAAGGTAGGTACGCGTCATCCTTGCAAACTTAATTTTTTCTCGATCTTAAGTAGTTTTATCAAATATGATTAACTCTTTAATCACACCGCGCGCTGATAACCCTACTTTATCAAGAGGCCTAGTTTTACTATTACTCGTATTAAATACGAGGGACAATAGTATTCTTGGTGAACATCTCTCCTCTGCAAAAATCATGTACTGAAGTGTCATTGTTATAACTACTTTTTACAGATAGCGTTAAACAACACTCACGAATATACATTTCTTATGTAGGAAACGACGAACCACCTCATACTTTAGAACTTAACACTAAATGAAAACATTAATGACACGAACACATTTCCGTATAATGTTTCATTGAGGGTCTGTCAAATACAATTTTCTCTAACATGTATCTATGTGATTAAAATGACAACTCTTTGTCTATAGTTTGTAAAACTTAACCATTATTTAATCCACATACTAATCTTTAATTGGTAAATTAGTGTTTTTTGCTAATTACCTCGGTTAGTGACTATTAAGAGTTTTTATCATCTATTATGAAGTTTTACAATTTCGAGTCATGAACTCGAAATGATTCACAATTCGATAAAACTCAAAGAACAAAATGATAATTTTATTAATCATCCATTACATGAACAAAATATATAGAATAAAATTATCCTTTGATTGACTTCTAGATTATTACACTAACAGATCGGTGGAGATGTGCTAGGAGGAGAGGCGGAGGAGAGAGGCGATCGGTATGAAGTGGCGAGGAACTGGCGGAGGAGAGAAGCGATCCGTTTTGGAGGAGAGTGAGAGACGGAGATAAGGCAGGAGATCAATTAGGGACTTAGGTTATGCGGAGAGCTGAAGAGAGATATTTTTTGGGTTTAGTTATGCGGATTGCGAAACCGATATTCTAAATGTGGATTTTATGCGTCCAATTAGATCATATGCGGTCGCATGTGCAAAACTGCATATTATACTGAATATTAATTTTTTATTAGATTGAATGAAGACATGCAGTCTCATAAACCACATTTTGTTACCCTGCCTGCACTGACTGCTATAATAAAAATAAAAATAAACTACACTGACACAAAACACACTCTACGCCCTACGGAGTTGGGTCTACACTCTACTGTACTGACACAAACAGCTCATTGGCATTGCCAGTTAACCCATTACTCTTCTTGTTGAAGCAAGAGAGGAGAGAGAGATGAAACGGAGTAATAAATTGCATGGGTCCCTTCGATCCGTCAAGTGGTGCTTTTCTTCCAATTGAGCAATCTGCCAGGTTGTAAAGTATCTCTTCTTTTTCATTTCCTTTTTTCTCTCTGTTTCTTTTTCTTTTCTCTCGCATGCAGCTGCTTATAAATTATAATTCACCCCACAGCTTAAACTTTGCACAGTTTTTTTTGTGAGAGAGAAAGCATAGATGATTTAGAAGATCAAGGCGTCCCTTCCTCTAGCAATTGCATGTTCTAGTGTTCTCTCTTCCTTTTTATTTTTCCATTTTAATCTCTCTCAATTCCGTTTTGACGGAGTGGTGCCTTTGAAATTCATTCTCTGAAAGAATTTGTTTTTGATAGGTAACTTGAGGGCATTTCAAGAATTACTCTCTAGTTTATACCGCAGTATCTTCCAAATGCCACTAATTATGATGGTCTGGCGTTTCATTTCTGCATAGTTTCAGTTCCTTTTCACACTTCTTTGAAATCAATAATACAAACTCCATTAGTTGAAATCCTATAAATGACACCATATTTTGACAATATATCCTTCTAGTTTTTCTCAATCTCTCAAATATGGAATATTTGCTTGGCCTTTTGTTTCTAATTTGTACAATATTCCCTCTCATCTTTTCAGCATTTACTCCCATAGACAATTATCACATTTCATGCGGCTCTACACAAAGCATTTCGTTTCAAGGCCAATTATTCAACCCTGATTCACCAAACCGACCAAATTTCTCTCTGAAAACGTCAAAAGATTCATCTTTTGCGATTTCTAACCCCAATTCAAATTCATCTCTCCCTTCTCCTCTATACCAATCTCTTAGATTGTTCACACAGGCAGCATATTACCAGTTCAATATCCACCAACCCGGTCACCATTGGATCCGTTTACACTTCTATCCATTGTCCAATTCTACCCATGATCTCCTCTCAGTACCACTAACTGTATTAACTGATGATTTTGTGCTAGTGAACAACTTCACTTTCAAAAATTCAAACCACACCTTCCTATTTAAGGAATTCTCAATTAATGTAACTTCTGATTTGCTCTCTTTAATCTTTGTACCATCAAATGGGTCAGTTTCTTTCATTAATGCAATTGAGATTGTATCTATACCTGATTCATTAATTGAAGATGAGGTTGTTACCATACCAAGTGCATTTTTTACCGGGTTGTCGGGTCTTGGATTTGAGACTGTGTACAGGTTAAACATGGGAGGTCCAGTAATTACTCCATTGAATGATTCGCTTGGCCGATACTGGGAGAATGACTTTGGCTACCTCCATGTTAATAACTCTGCAGTAAAGGTACGGCAATTGTTAAAAGTAGAACATTGTGTTGACTGGTGCTGACATCATGCCATTTTAAGTGTACCATATAGGGAGCTTCCGAGTTGTAACTATTGGGTTTGTTAGCAGGATGGCCTTGCAATAGTACCTACCAGTACCCAGAATTTTTACCATTTGAACTGGTGCACAACATCTAAATATCTGATTAAATTAACAGTGTTATTTGTAGCAAACATACAATGTGACCCTCATATATTTGTAATGTAATGTAGTACCACAGATATTTCTATTTTGTTATGCTTTTACTTGAACTCTATGGCCTAGGTTAAGGCTTGACAATGGGATATAATCCAGCCTCACCATTTTAACCTGATAAAAATTGTTGCATGAAAATTTAATCATTTTCTAACATGAATGAACTTGGTGTATTGCAGGTGTCTGTAGACCCAATAACAATCAAATACCCAAGCGGGCTAACAATTGAGACAGCACCCGCATTGGTTTACTCCACAGCCGAAGCAATGGGAGACCCAAACGTAACAAGCCCAGATTTTAACATTACGTGGGTTTTCACCGTGGACCCGACCTTCCTATACCTTGTTCGCATGCACTTCTGTGACATAGTTAGTGAGGCGCTCAACATGTTGATCTTCAATGTGTATGTGAATTACGACATTGCCATTGAGAGCTTGGATCTCTCTTCTTTAAAAGGCGGCCTCTCGGTGCCATATTACAAAGATATCATCTCAAACTCTTCTAATGGGTCAACCACGCTAACTGTTAGCATTGGAACCGATAATGTGTTGGATTTTAGTAATGCAATCTTAAATGGATTGGAGATAATGAAGATTAGCAATGAATTTATGGCCCTAGATGGTACTTTATCAGTACATGACATTTTACCAGACTCGGTACCGGGTAAAGGTGTGAAATGGGTCCAGTTTATTGTGGCTCTTGCCTTTGGGTTGCTTGCCATGGCATTAGTCTTGGTTGTTTTGAGATATTACTGTCTGACAGTTCGTCAGAGGAAGGCACAAAATTGTAGCAATCCATGGTTGCCTCTCCCTTTGATTGGTAGTGGTACCACACATACAATTAGTAAGGTCTCCATGTTATCGAACAGAAGTGGTACAGCTAGTTGTATCTCTCTTGCCTCAACAAATTTCGGCCGGGTCTTCACATTTCAAGTAATCATGTATGCCACTAACAATTTCAATGAAACCTTAGTCTTGGGCGTAGGTGGGTTCGGTAAGGTCTACAAAGGAACCCTGGAAGATGGTACAACCATTGCTGTCAAGAGGGGAAACCCTAGATCAGAACAAGGTCTAGCCGAGTTCCATACTGAAATACAAATGCTTTCTAAGCTCCGGCACCGTCATTTGGTATCATTAATTGGGTATTGCAACGAGCGATCGGAGATGATATTGGTGTATGACTACATGGCAAATGGCCCGTTAAGGAGCCACCTATATGGGTCGGATCTAAAACCTCTCTCTTGGAGGCAACGGTTGGAGATATGTATCGGTGCAGCAAGAGGCTTGCACTACCTGCATACAGGTGCAACCTGTAGTATAATACACAGAGATGTGAAGACTACAAATATTTTATTGGATGAGAATTTTGTGGCCAAAGTTGCAGATTTTGGGTTGTCTAAAACTGGACCCGCTTTGGATCAAAATCAAACCCATGTAAGCACAGCAGTGAAGGGCAGTTTTGGGTACCTGGATCCAGAATATTTTAGAAGGCAACAATTGACTGAGAAGTCTGATGTATACTCTTTCGGTGTCGTATTATTGGAAGTGCTTTGTGCCCGACCCGTATTGAATCCAGTTTTGCCAAGGGAGCAAGTCAACATTGCCGAGTGGGCGATGTCATGGCAGAAAAAGGGTCTGTTGGATCAGATTGTGGATCCTGCTTTGTCAGGAAAATTAAGTGCGGCTTCATTAAAGAAATATGGGGATACAGTTGAGAAATGCTTGGCGGATCACGGGTCAGACCGACCCGGAATGGGGGATGTGCTGTGGAATTTAGAGTATGCTCTTCAACTTGAAGAGACTTCAGTGTCTTTTACAGGTGGGGATGAGAACAGTATTAATAGTGTTCATGGGACTGTGATGGAGGGTCATGTTGGGGATAAAGGTGTTAATGTTAGTTATACAGGTGGTGGCAGTCACATGGTAAATGATGCACCAAGCTTGGTTTTCTCTCAAATAGTTAACCCAAAAGGGAGATGATCGTACCATACCAGCACTACTAACCGGATCATGTGTTTGATGGCAGATGCACTGCTGCTAGGTTTTTAATTACCATTTTCGAAATGTTAGGAGGTTTATCATCTCACCTTTTTCTGTTTTTTATTATCTAATATTTTGCTTATTTTTATATACATCCTTTTATGGCCTGATGGCTTTCTGTATTTGATCGGCGGTAATTACAAGGAGACTAAACATACTGCGAGTAGGGAGATCATGAGCACCAAATGAATGGTGTATTCATCCTGGAATTGAAATG
This sequence comes from Carex littledalei, assembly GCA_011114355.1. NCBI lineage: Eukaryota > Viridiplantae > Streptophyta > Magnoliopsida > Poales > Cyperaceae > Carex > Carex littledalei. The sequence continues at coordinate 6,706,019 of CM022087.1, forward strand.
TCTGGGGATTTATATTAATTTTTCTTTGTGTAGAAAATAAGTAGATTAGGGAACAATTAGCCTCAGAAATTATTGATCATCATAGGCTAATTATAGAAATAAAGGGAGCAACTATTATATAAAGTTACTCAACCTTTATTTTTATTTATGGCAAGTTACCGTTATTTTCTCCAACAGCTATTTTTCTTTGTTTCTTATATATAGGCTACTGTACAACAACTTCAATTGATACAAGAATTCTGTTTTCTCAAACATCATTATTCCGCTATTTCATATCACAAAAATATCATGGTATCAGAGCAGGAATGAATTCCTGACTCAAAACAAAAATCAGCAGTACCAGTAACTGCATGAATAGATAATCCAAGCACACCAGAAGTGCAAACCAACGAGAGACAGCAGTACCAGTAACTGCAACAAGCCCCAGCTCATTTACCAGTAAATTACCAGTAACCAGAAAAAACCAGAAAAGCCAAAATGTCACAAAATCACGAAAAACTCACAGGGGTGATGCTCAGTGGTAAGAATTACCATATTTGGGCAAGGCAAGTCAGATTTGCCTTAAGTGGCCGAGAAAAAACCAATCACATCGACAAAGATTTCAAAATTCCAAAACTATCCGAACCACTGGCAACTGAGGCCGAGAAAAAGGAGTTAGCCAAATGGCAAACAAGCGACCACACTGTCATTACTTGGCTCCTCGCAACCATGGAGCCCAAGGTATCAGATTTACTCTCATACAAAGATAGCGCTCTTGAAATTTGGGAAAGAGCAGAACAATTATACGGTCATCGGAAAAATTACTCGCACATTTACCAAATTCAAAGAGACTATCAACAAGCCAAACAACAACAAGGTCAATCGTCAATGGAATTATACGGTTACCTTCAAAAGAAAAGAGATGAACTCAGAGTTTATCGGCCTCCCACCACCGATCTCACTGAAATCCAAAAACGAGAAGAACAAGATGCCATCTTTCAATTCTTAGCAAGCCTTGATTCCAGCTACGAGGCTGTGCGATCCCAAATTCTCTTGCTAACCGAGCTACCTTCCTCGGATGAGGTGGCAGCTATGGTAGATAGAGAGGAAACGAGAAGGGCTGTGATGGCATCGCAACCCACCGAAAATACCGAGACCAAAGCCTTCACGGCAATGGCGAGGCCAAACCCTAGTTACCGGCCGGAGGCAAGAGGCGACCAAGCGGCTGCAAAATGCGAGCACTGCCGGCGAGAAGGGCACCGCAGGGAGCAGTGCTGGTTCTTGCACCCTCACCTCCGGCCCAAATGGCACAAAAAACCCGGCACCGGAGATCGAAAGGGGGAGCGAGAGAGAGGCGGAAAAGAAGAAGCGGGGAAAGGTTTTTTCGCTGATGGGAGAGGCGGATCCGAACCGAACCACAATCCAATAAAAACAGATGCCGCTGCCGCCTCAACTTCCTCTCCAGATCCAATGCGGCTGCTGCTTGAGCAGCTCTCTGTGTTGCTCAACCAAAAACAAGAAAAACAGAAGACATCTGGTATAATTTCTGTTGCGAATTTTTCGTTTTGTCCAAAAAATTCTAAATGGATCTTAGACTCAGGTGCAACAGACCATATGACTGGAAATAAAAATTTATTGACCAATTTTAAATATTATGAAACCAAAAAATTCGTTACGGTAGCAAACGGTGAAAAAATGGAAATCCTTGGAGAGGGTTCAATAACTATATTCTCAAAATTAATTCAAAATGTCTTGTATTTAAATGATTGCTCATCAAATCTATTATCCATTAGCAAAATCACGAATGAGTTAAATTGTGAACTCATATTTTTAGCAAACAATGTGATTTTTCAGGATCGGATAACCAAGATTATGATTGGTGAAGGATTTCTAGAAAATGGGCTTTATTTTTTGAATGAAGAAAAATTCAATTTCAATACTACAAAAAATGAAGAATTGAGTACACTATGGCATAGAAGAATTGGTCATCCCTCCGACAAGATTTTAAAAAGTATTTTTAATTTCTCAAAATTAGATAATAGTAGTTGTGAAATTTGTAAGCTAGGAAAACATACTAGGTTACCATTTAAATTATCAAATTGTAAAAGCGAGAAACCATTTGATTTGGTTCACTCGGATGTATGGGGACCCGCCCCAATTACCTCTTTTAATGGATTTAAATATTTTGTCATATTTATCGATGATTTTTCTAGAACAACTTGGTTATATTTACTAAAAGATAAAAGTGAAGTTTTTTTCACAATTTCTAGATTTTTACAATTTTATAGAAAATCAATACAAAGCCAAACTCAAAATATTTAGATCCGATAATGGAACGGAATTTGTAAACCAAAATTTCTCAAACTTTTTTAAAGAAAAGGGAATTTTACATCAAACAACATGCGTCTATACACCTCAACAAAATGGTGTATCCGAAAGGAAAAATAGGCATTTACTCGAAATGACTAGAGTACTTTTATTTCAAAATAATGTTCCAAAATTTTATTGGTCGGATGCCGTTCTTACCGCTACATATCTAATAAATAGATTGCCAAGTGTCAACTTAGATTTCAAAAGCCCGTTAGAAATTCTTTATCAAAGAAAACTTAACATTGAGCATTTAAAAATTTTCGGTTGTACATGTTATGTACATAAAAATAATAAACAAGACAAATTGGACTATACCTCAATTAAGGCTATTTTTTTGGGGTATTCAACACAAAAAAAGGGGTATAAATGTTATGACCCTAAAAATAAAAAATTGTATATTTCTAGGGATGTAACATTTTTAGAAAAAGAGTCATATTACAAAGAAATTAATCATGAGAATTTTTTGAGAGAACCCTCCAAGGAAATTATATTACCACCGGTTACAATAGAAAATGTTAGACCAACACCACTTGAGAATGAAAATGAAAATGAAAGTGAAATTGAGAATGAGGAAGAAATAGAAGAAAATTCCTCAAATGAAGAACTCCATGACATAGAAGAGACACCGTTGAGAAGGTCGATTCGAACAACACAACCTTCAACACGGCTTAGGGATTTTGTCACTTACAAGGTACAATATCCTATACAAGATTTTATTACATATGACAATGTCTCTTCCAACCATAGGGCCTTCTTGACCTCAATTGAAAAAGAACAAGAACCAAATAATTATGAAGAAGCCATGAAAAGTTCCAAGTGGAACAAAGCCATGAAAGAAGAGTTGAGTGCTCTTGAAAAAAATGGTACTTGGGAAATAATTCAATTACCAACGAATAAAAAATTAGTAGGTTGTAAATGGGTGTATAAAATTAAATACAATAGTGATGGCACCATAGAACGGTATAAAGCACGTTTAGTTGCCAAAGGATACACCCAAACCTACGGTATAGACTATTATGAAACATTTGCCCCGGTAGCAAAAATGAATACCGTAAGAATATTATTTTCTATTGCGGTTAACCAAAATTGGAAATTGTACCAAATGGACGTAAAAAATGCATTTCTTCAAGGAACACTTGAAGAAGAAGTATATATGTCGTTACCACCCGGTTATGAAAAAAATCAAAATTGTAATCTAGCTTGTAAATTGAAGAAGTCAATTTATGGATTGAAGCAATCTCCAAGGGCATGGTATGAAAAATTAAGCTCTCATTTAATATCTTGTAATTTTAAAATTAGCAATGCCGATCACTCATTATTTGTCAAAATTGAAAAAGAAAACACCACCATTATTTTAGTATATGTAGATGACATTATTATCACCGGAAACAACCAAGAGCATATTAAAAATATAAAAGCCCAATTAAAGGAAAAATTTGACATTAAGGATTTAGGCTACCTAAAATATTTTTTAGGGATAGAAATTGCATACTCAAACCAAGGCCTATTGATTTCCCAAAGAAAATACACCTTAGACTTATTAGAAGAAACCGGAAAATTAGGGTGTAAACCGGCCTCAACACCGATAGATGGTAAAAATAAATTAAATGGTGAGGATGGTGTACCGTTAGAAGATATAAACCAATTTCAAAGACTTGTAGGAAAATTAATATATCTAACGGTAACACGGCCGGATATCTCTTTCTCGGTAAGTCAAATTAGTAAATTCATGCATGCTCCTAGAACACCACACTTAGAGGCAATAAATAAAATTCTAAGGTATTTAAAAGGAACTCCCGGAAAAGGAATTTGCATGAAAAACAATAATTCTAACAATGTGTGTGGCTATTCCGATGCAGATTGGGCCGGAAGTTTCGATCGAAAATCGACAACCGGTTTTTGCACATTTGTAGGCGGAAACTTAGTCACATGGAAAAGCAAGAAACAAAATGTCGTGGCAAGGTCAAGCGCCGAGGCGGAGTATCGAGCCATGGCATCCACCGCGAGTGAATTAACATGGATAAAACAACTTCTCTCGGATTGTGGAATCCAAATTCAATTGCCAATGCAAATGTTTTGCGACAACCAATCGGCGCGTCATATAGCATCCAACCCCGTCTTTCATGAAAGAACAAAACACATTGAAGTCGATTGCCATTTTATTAGAGAAAAGATCCAAGCGAAAGAAATTGAAACTCCGTTTGTAAGAAGTGGAGATCAATTAGCGGATGTTTTTACAAAGGGTTTAGATCCGAAACCGTTTGAAGCAAATATAGGCAAGTTAGGGTTACGAGATATCTACACACCTAACTTGAGGGGGAGTGTAGAAAATAAGTAGATTAGGGAACAATTAGCCTCAGAAATTATTGATCATCATAGGCTAATTATAGAAATAAAGGGAGCAACTATTATATAAAGTTACTCAACCTTTATTTCTATTTATGGCAAGTTACCGTTATTTTCTCCAACAGCTATTTTTCTTTGTTTCTTATATATAGGCTACTGTACAACAACTTCAATTGATACAAGAATTCTGTTTTCTCAAACATCATTATTCCGCTATTTCATATCACAAAAATATCACTTTGTAATTTTTGTCCGTCTAAGAATATTTATGCACTGTAATTTCAAAAGGATCTAGTGCTTTGGAACGAATATGTATAGTTAATTTACTCGTTCAAAGCTAAAACATTTGGGAATCGACGTGGGGAAAGCGCGAGTGATTTAGACAAGTTAAATCAGAGAATAACTATGCTTATCAACAAACAGCGCAACAGACTTACAAAATGAAACTAAAAATAAATTCTTCTAATTTTTCAATTAGCAACAAGTTACAGGTGTTAATCATTTATTGAATAAGTATCAACAAAATACAATTAAATTTTTTGAATTCGGATAAGGTAAGATTTGATATGTGTTCTTCTACTTTTTAATTGTTCTATAATCGACAGAGATCTTATCCTTCTGAAAAACTTTTAGGACCATGGTGTTTAAAATTGGAACTTTGCACTCTCTGTCAGTAAAGAAGCAGAATCTGGTGCTTCCATTTTTTTTTTTCCAGTTTTGACAGGTAGAAAAGAATTAAATGGAGACTTCTTTTGGCTTAATTGGCACATAATCATGATTTAGCTAGTTTTAGGCTTAATTGTGACTCAGTAGGCAGATTACACTTATGATATCTACTGCTGCATTTCATACTGCTCATATGGTTTATCTATAGTTGGTTTCATGCAAATTAATTTTTGTGCTACTGTTTCGTGAATTGATGACCTCTAAATACTACTGTTGCTTTATGTTATGCATCATAGAAGGATAGGCGGTAGATGTGCAGCATCTTCTGAGTTGCTCCAAAATGTAATTCTTACATCTCAAGGTATGAATCATATAATGTGTATTTAATTTTCAATTGTAGTTTAGTCAAGTTTTTGACCGAAATTTTTAAATTTACCATTTGTCCACGAATTATGTGGAATTCGATATTTACCACGGATGCAATCTCACGTTGCGTTCACAAAATTGGTGGACGCAACATGAAATTGCATCCAACAATTCACCGCACATTTGAATAGATTTGTTTATTACTTTTCGAAAATGGATAGAGCAATTTATAATTTAAATATACTAGAAGGAACATCAAACAAAATAGATAAACAATCTTATAATTTAGATGTACAAGAAGTACTACGAATCATTTTTCAAATAGGATTTTTTGCGACTGTAGAAAAAATTAAACTATTTCTTGGTGTGTTAATGGAGAAACATAAAAATATTTTAAATCTGAATTATTGATTCCGGTTCAAAAATCACTTTTGAGTATATAAAAAAATTATCGTGGCCCTTCTAGTACATTCAAATTCTAAGGTTCTCCACCAATTTTGTGGACGCGACATCAGATTGCGTCCGTGGTAAATATTGAATTCCACAGAATTTGTATTCTTTTTGTTTATCAATTTTTAGGTATGGTAAATTTAAAAATTTCGGAGTTTTTGAGGAAGGAAATGTCAATATAAGTTAATTTTGAAATTGAAGTCATGATTTTTTTAAATGGGAATGGAAATGCTATGCTGCAACTTTAAGACTAAACACGGGCATATCTTAATATAGCATAGGGGGTGCTTGCCGACTCCCCATGATTTTAAAGATTTTCATCATGTATATAAAATTTTAATTGAAATTTCGTTTTTTTTATATATATATAATTCAGCTTCTCTCGTAAAATTTCAAATGTATGTTTGTATTCTAGTTGTTATAATTTTATTTTATGATTGTGAAGACTTGAGTTCACACCCACTAACAGCACATTGTATATTTATACGTATTATACATTTTTTACGTTTTAGCTCTCTTAGTCTAAATTTTCTACTTTCGCATATGAGATTAAATATTTTTCTATATGACTCGTGGAGTTGTCAATTCATGTGAATTGTGGGGCTATATGCAAAACTACTAAATCCATTTTTTTGCAATAATTTGTTTATTCTAGGGCAATTTGTTATAATTGTTTGTATTCTTATCGTACAAGACCAAACTCTTTGCATGTTATTGTGAATATTGAAAATTTCATCTTAGCTTGTTGATAGATTACCAGTGGAAAAATTCTATTTGCATCTCTACTTGGAGTCGAATATGCCTAACAGGTAGTTTTCTGAATTTTACACAAGCATTATTTATGTTATTTCTTTCCTTTTAAACTATTTCTATCCTTTTGGGTAATGTTTATCTCCTTTATAAATCTCCTGCTTCTATTATTGTAGTAATTAGTACTATTATATTAGAGAAAAGGTAATATCTCTCTAAATCCAATTCTCAGAAAATCTCCGGACCGGTATTTACACGTTTTCAACTGTCATTAACAGTAGTGGTCCCCTCAAGCAGTCCTTCAACACCAATCCCCAAATGTCTCCCAAACCAATTGTCACCACTTGAAAAGTGTCTGTAAACTTGTTCTCATAATTCTGTAAACTTTAATACTCAATTATGTAAATCTATTCAACGAATTCTGCAAAAACTAATGACTTTTTATTATAGTGTGGACTCCAATAAACCTCCAGTTTAACTGCTTTGACCAGAATCACTTGGACCACTTGTAGTACTTTGACCAGGACCACTGGGACCGCTTATAGAAGTTCTCTAACGACTTTTCAAAAGTAAAAACTAACTCGGAACCACTTTAAACCCTGTAAACATAACAAACATTAAGTTTACATAGTTATGTGATAAGATTTACATAATTCAAAAAAAATAAAAGAAGCATTTAGATGCAGAATTAAAAAAAATTGAAAACTAAAATAAAATTTTGAAAAAATTAGAATTTGAAATTTTTTTACCGGTTTACAGTATTCAATATTGTCTACAAAGTTATGTAATAAGGTTTACAGAATTCAAAATAATTGAAAATGACATCTAGATGCAGATTTGAAAAAAAAAATTGGGAAATTTGTTTTTAATTTTTTTTACTGTTTACAGAATTTAAAAGTGGTCCCTGTAGTTACTAGTTTTGAAAAATTGTTAGAAATCTTCTAGATGCAATCTTAGTGGTCCTGATCAAAGGTCTAAAGCAGTTAAAGATGTTAAACTGGAGGTTTATTGGGGACCACACGGTAATGAAAAGTTGTTATGTGCAGAATTCATTGAATTGATTTACAGGATTAGTATTGAAGTTTATAGACACTTTTCAGTTGAATCCAGAGATAATCCGAGGGCTGTTAGCAACTTCCATCTACTAACATTTTTTGAGACCATTTTATGCTTAGATTGAATCATGCATAGAATCTAATGATGAGGTATCAAAGTAGAAGAATAATGACCAAACAAAGCGCTCCTAGTGATGAGGTATCAAACTAAAAAAAGTAATGACTAAACAAAGTGTTGCTACAGATCAGAGAACAAATTATTGTAGGTCCTTAAAACAATCTAATAAGCCCTGTCATGCATAATATCCATTAATTTGTTTCCTCTCCTATTGATTGTATTCATCCTATGAAAATTAGACCTCGTCTTTTATGTCCAAACCGTACAGTTTATAACGAACTGATCAAATCACATAATATTGACAAGAGCAACTTTTAAAATGATGCCTTACTGATTCGTCGTTGTCTCTACACGTGAAAGGCGTGAGAATATAACATAGTAGAGGCGCAATTCCAAACGGTTCAATTATCCTATTCTAATAGAATAACTGATCGAATAATTAACCACTAATCACTATCCATATCCTCTGAGGTAACAGAATATTTCTGTTTAACTCACGGCCGTTCGATCGGGATTCGGGCCAATCCAGCCTGGTGGAACGCAAAGGGGCTTCTTTAATAGTCGTACATATTCTGATTGGACGGTCTCAGATCGAAACAGAATTATTCTGTTACACTAACTTTTCTCTACAAGAGCAGGGTATGAGATACTTCGAAAAAAAAATCTTAGAATTACACTAACTTCTCTCTACAAATTCTCTCCTCTTTTGATGAAAGTCCTCTTAATTCTTTTCAAATAAAAAAATTGAGCCCTTACAAAATGAAAAAAAAAAATGCATTATTACATAAAACTAAGAAATTATCTAAGCGGAATAAAATATAAAATTTGGAGCTTGACTCCTATCTTATTTTTTAAAAAAATTATCCTAAGCAGAAGCCGGATTTGCACTGATCATAGATAACTTTGAAATTTATTATGACTGTTTTTAGCAATTCATTTTTGTGTTTATGAAAATGCATTAACAATTAAATTCATGAAATATTAACATTCACTTATCATTTGAGTTATTATATCATGAATTATTCTAGCTTATATTCAATTTTTATAGTGAATATTTGTACGTATATATCGATAAAAAAATTATTCAAATTTAGAAATTAACACTAAAAATGTGGATTCAACAATTAGATAGAACGTTCATTAAATTTGATTTAATTTGAAATTTAATTGGCTATTCATCAAAAAACCACTAAACCTCAACAGTTAAAAATTATAAATAATGTGATGGAGGACTTTGTGGCTTCTAAATCTGTCCGATATATTTCCAATTTGAATAATGAAGAATACATCGACAATTTCATTAGTTAGAACTCACCGTATTAATTTTTCTGAGCATTACTGTAGGATTAAATATGATGAGTAGAACTAAGATGTTCTTAAGCTCATCAAGTTCCTTTGTGAACTTAACTCAAAAACCTATCAAATTGACTTCAAACGACGCATCCAAACCGTTGAAACCGATCTACTTCATGAGTGATACTTTTACACGTCAAATTTTTAAATTTTTGAACTAATTTAGTATAAAGTCAAGCGGTAAAAAAAAGATGATTTATAAGTTCATTTTAATGAGTTCATTTTTTTTTATCATTTTTTGACCGCTTGACTTTATACTAAACTAGTTCGAAAAATTATATATTTGACATGTAAATGCATCACTCGTGAAGTAGATCAGTTTCAATGGTTTGGATGTGTTGTTTGAAGCCAATTCGATAGATTTTTGAGTTAAGCTCACAAAGAGACTTGGTGAGCTTAAGAACACCCTAGTTCTACTCAAATATGATTTATATAAAGCAATACACTTTGAGCAAAGCTAGGGTGTGATGTGCTCACTAAGAGGGGTTGGTGCGCACAACTCTAAAAGTCTATCGGATTGCCTTCAAACGAAAAATTCAAACCGTTGAAATCCATATACTTCATGAGTGATGCATGTACATGCAAAATTTTGAAAGTTTCGAATTCATTTAGTACAAAGGCAAGCAGTCAAAAATGTTGAAAAATGAATACACTTATAAAATATTCATTGTTTTGACCGCTTGACCTTGTACACGCATTAAGTAGATGAATTTCAACGATTGGATTTGTCGTTTGAACGCAATCCGATAGACTTTTAGAGTTATGCTCACCAACCCCTCTTGGTGAGGGTTCAAATGTACCATAATTTTGTGCTCCAATATGCTCCACATTCTTTATTTCCGTTTTCAAAGTTTGAACAGTCTATTTGAACCGCTCAAAATGATCTTCATAAAAAAATATGCTTGGAGACCAAATTTTATATTTTTTTGAATTTTTTTATTATTTTTTTAGATAGGTACAAAATTACTGTTTTAAGGAGATTCTTGACCATCCGAAAAAGTGATATTGTACCTATGTAAGAAAATAGTAAACATAATCTAAAAAATATAAAATTTGATCTCCAAGAATATTTTATTATAAAGATCATGGTGAGCAGTTTGGATGTTCGGACTTTGAAAACGGAATAAATGATGTGAAGTATATTGAAACACAAAATTATGGTGCATTTGAACCCTCCTCTTAATCTAAATACACTTTGAATTCGTCTTCTTCCATTTTAAACTCACAAACTTCAGTTCTTCCCAGTGTTGTGAAAAACGTCCGTTTAAGCCGATTAATTGACCAATTAGTCGTTGGTGGTGATCAAATTGTTAAGAATTTTTACGACTAATCAGTCATTTATTTTCAATTATAACTTAATTATTCTTTATTATTTCCAATTAATCGTGTATCAATCTGTACAACGAGCGCATAGCACGGAGCGAACGAGTCTTACAAATTTTGTGGTAATCTCGGAATACTGTGTTGTAAATTTCGACATTGCGAAAGGTGTTTATAAATCCTATTAAATGAGAAGTAAATTTGATTACTATCTGGTTGGTGCTGAGCTGGCGTCCAATAAGTGGGCCCCTTCTGTCAACCTTTGACAGCTCCGCTGACAACTTCAACGGTGGACTGGGGGCATTTTGGGAATGATTCCTTATGGCACATTTAGGACCGACCTTAATTTGGTTTGAAGCGGAAACCATACATACTCCTCTGATCCTATCTCCGTTTGATTTACAAATTACAATGCAAAAATGAAATCTCCAGTACGTCCGATTTTTAATTTTGTAATAAATACAAATTCAAACTAAATTCGTAAAAAGTTGACTAACAATTTCGTAATTTAGAAAGATCGGGCCGAGAGGCCCTTTCAAAGATAAAAATTTAAAAGTCTATTTCACCCTTAGGAAATTTTTTTTTCTTTCTCGTTCGTATTAGAAAAAAATGATTAAAGCATAATTTTTTTTATTTTAATCTTCCTAAATTTCTAAATTCATTAAATATTTTTCTAATACTTCTATTTACAATTTATTCATAAAATTATACAACAACACGCAGTGTGGCACTGACAGAGATATTATGTTTGGAACTGGAGAGGATGAATTAGGAATTCACATTCTCCCCGGTACCGTAATAGAGAATATTATACAATTATTGGATCTGGACCGTTCTTTTTAACTTGGCACGAATAGCCCGAATCTTAAAGCCACTGAGAGTTAATTTCAAACCGTAAAGTGAAGGGTATCTTTTACAGTAATGGAGAGGATACTTATTGGTAATGGAGAGGATACTTGTTCATAAATTAGGTAGTGATCCAAGTCGAAAAGTAGACCCGTGCTTGAAACTGGGAGTCAAGTCAACGCTAACTATCATATCTGACCTTGTAAAGTTATGTTATCTCAAGTCTTTTCTAGGATAATTGGATAAAGAGTAAACTGTGTAGATAGAAAATTATAGTCGCTCCGCCTCAGTTTATCTGCGGGGTATAAATGATAAATATTTATTGTAATGAAAAAAATTATATTGTTACATGTACATACATATATGATCATATTTAATTTTATATTTGTGCATTATCTTATAGGATAATCTTGTCAGTATTTTTTTTTTAAAAAAAAAAGGCAGAAGCCCGCCCCATTAGCATGAAACCATAATTACAGAATCCTTGTTCAACAAAAATAGGCACTTTGTGCCAATTAGCCCTAAGAACATATCTCAATAATCTTGTCAGTATTCTTACTCGATAAGCAATTGATATTTTTTTTATCCATATTCTTACTCATTATGCTAATAAAAAAATATATTACCCATATCTATTCACACGTATATGATAAATGGGTAAAATTGTCTCATAAAGATGCCTAGGGTTACAATTTTTTAATATGTCCAAGAGAGTGAACCTAAATATGTACATAATCTATCCTTTCTGATGCATTTAAATTCGTTCATATAGATTTACTAAATGTATCAAAATTTGCTCCAACGTTCAACAACATTAAGCGATAATTAACAAACCTCTAAATTTTATATTGATACACCTACTAAATTCCACCAATGTCCACCAAACTAGAAAAGGAATTTTTTCTTCTATATCATAGTTTATTTCATCTGCCAAAAAAAGGTGCATTTGTAATATATTATTTTAAATTTAAACTAGTTTGATATAGCGTATCTTCATCGACATTTATACCTTCTCTTCGTTTTTGTGTGATTTTTGTATTGTTATTTCTGATTTCTGCGCTGTTTGCATCTCCCTAAGCATGTAATATATATAACAGTCCCAACAAAAGAGATAATAATAAAGGAGGGCCTGCCTACTTAAGCTGTCCCTTATTTTAAACAAAAAAAATAGACCTAGCCAACTTTGTTGGAAACTCTTCTAATTTATCCGTTGGAAGATTCCTGTTTTTTTTTTAAATACAGAATATAAATAAAGACTGCACCTCTTTATTTAAAGAGGGTTAAGGATCTGTTAATGATAATCATAACAATTCCGACAATTGGGGAGGATTTGAGTTGAACGTTCGGATTCAAAATTTTGAGTCAAGTCTATTTAAAATACGTAATACGTATGAAAAATAAAATTATATTAATGTCATTAAGATCATCACAATTTGGCTATTAAACTTTGATTTGTCCTCGTGAATGTCAGAACCGCAGAAATTTCTCATATGTTTAATCAAAATTAGATGTGCTAGCAAAATAGTAGTATGCATCATATAAAAGTCTACGTGAACAAAAATTACTAGCATTAATAAAAATTTCATATAAGATTCAGTTTTTAGTATAGTGGCTAATGGCAACGTATGAATTCGAAACATAAATGACCGGATTAGTGTATTGAAAATACCCGGCCGGTCCAGGACCGGACCGGCGGAACCGTGGACCGGACCTGGACCGGCCCGTCCCGTGCACCGGACCCGTCCCGGACCGGGGTTAGATACGGTCCGGTCCAGGGACGGGCCGGTTTGGTTTTCTTCCCACAGGACCGGACCGACCCCCCTGTATTCGACCCGTGTACCCGACCCGTTCCGGACCGGACTAAACCCGGACCCGCCTAACCCGGACTCTTACCCGCCTTACCTGGACCCGGACCCGCCTAACCCGCCTTACCCGAACCCGAACCCGCCTAACCCGCCTTACCCGGACCCGCCTAACCCGGACCCCTACCCTCCAGACCCGCCCCTTTACCCGCCTTACCCGGACCCGGACCTAGACCCGCTGGACCCGCCGGCCCCCCCCTGATTTGACTGATTACTGTAGCAATTCGAAAAAGTTTGAATCCAACGGCTCCAATTACTGCAGCAATCCGAATCCCCCCCCCCCCCCCCAAAATTTTTCTATAAATTTACACCCCATCCTTCTCTCATTTTCACACCAAACTCTCATTATTCTCAATCTAATACTCTCAATCTCATATTCTCAATTTCTCTCATTTCATACTCTCATTATTTTTATTGTTCCCAAATTAATTTAATTATTAGGAAAAAAATATAGTTGCAAATTTATTTTATTCCGCAAAGGCGCGAGATCGAGCAAGTTTATTTCATCCCGCAAATGCGCAAGATACGGTTGAGCAAGTTTATTTCATCCCGCAAAGGTTAGATTAATTTTTAAACTAGCTTAAGTAAGTTAGATTTATTGTTAATTTTATTATAAATAGGTTAGATTAATTTGTAAATAGCTTAAATATGTTAGATTTATTGTTAGTTTTATTATAAATAGATTAATTTTTAAAGTAGCTTAAATATGTTAGATTTATTGTTAGTTTTATTATAAATAGGTTAGATTAATTTTTAAAGTAGCTTAAATAGGTTAGATTTATTGTTAATATTGTAAGAATTGGTTTGATTTATTTTAAATAGATTAGATTTATTTTTGAATAGGTTAGATTTATTTTTGAAATAGGTTAGATTTATTTTTAAAATAGGCTAAATATGTTAAATTCGGTTTTTTGAATAGGTTATATTTATTTTAAAATTGGTTACATTTATTTTTAAATTCGGATATTTATTTTAAATAAGTTATATTTATTTTTAGAATAGGTTAGATTTATTTAAAAATATGTTAGATTTATTTTTGAATAGGGTAGATTTATTTTTAAAATATGTTAGATTTATTTATAATTGGTTGTATTTATTTTAAAATTGGTTAGATTTATTTTAAAATTAGTTAGATTTATTTTTGAAATATGTGAGATTTATTTATAAATAGGTTAGATTTATTTTCAAAATAGCTTAAATAGGTTAGATTTAATTTTTAATTCGGTTTTTATTTTTAAGTAAGTTAGATTTAATTTTAAATAGGTTTTATTTATTTTAAAATTGGTTAGATTTATTTTTGAAATATGTGAGATTTTATTTGTAAGAAAGTTAGATTTAATTTTAAATAAGTTATATTTATTTTTAGAATAGGTTAGATTTATTTTAAAATATGTTAGATTTAATTTAAATAGGTTTTATTTATTCTAAATAGGTTATATTTATTTTAAAATTGGTTAGATTTATTTTTGAAATATGTTAATATGTGAATAGGTTATATTAATTTTAAATAGGTTATATTAATTATAAATAGGTTATTTTATTTATAAATAGGTTATATTAATTTTGGTTTTTAATAAATAGGTTTTGAATTCTAAATAGGTTTTCAATAAATAGGTTTTTAATTATAAATAGGTTTTGAATAGGTTAGATTTATTATTTATTTTCGGTTTTAACTTTTAAATAGGTTATATTATTTATGAATAGGTTATATTAATTCGGTTTTGAATTTTTAATTTGGTTTAGAATATTTGATTTTGGTTTTGAATATTTGATTTCGGTTTTGAATATTTGAATTCGGTTTTGAATATTTGATTTCGGTTTTGAATATTTGATTTCGGTTTTGAATATTTGATTTCGGTTTTGAATATTTGAAACCAAGAAATTCGGTTTTGAATTTATTGAATTCGGTTTTGAATATTTCAATTTGGTTTTGAATAGTTAAATTTGTTAGAGTTGTTTTTTTGAATAAGTTAAATTTGAATTAGAGTTATATTTTTTTAAATATATTTTTTAAAATTAGAGTTATATTTTTTTTTCAAATTCGGATCCCTCTGTGGCTTGCTGCCTTGCGCCTCTGTGGCTTGCTGCCTTGTGAATTTTTTTTTATTTACTTTAATTTAGATTTAATTTAGATTTAGATTTAGATTTAAATTATATTTAATTTAGATTTAGATTTAATTTATATTGAATTTAGATTTATATTTAAATAGGTTAGATAATTTCAGATTTATTTTGAATATTGTTAATTTTAATATGTAGAACAAATGGCACATAATGAACAAAGGCGCGAAGAATCGATGGACGAAATGGCACAAAGACTTTCCGTCGATTTATTCGACGGCCCAATGCCATCATCGTACCAACAAAATATGTCTCAAATAGAAAGTAGGCTTCCACAAGAATCACCGTATCAAACTCAAGACCTTTACTATTTTCCGCAAAATCCTCCTCCACCGTATCAGCAAAATCAACCACCGTATCCGCAAAATCCTCTTCCACCATTTTATCATCCACAAAATCCTAACCTTGCATATAGTGGACCGGGAGCTTCTTCTTCCAACGCATCGAGTCAGTGGACCGGGGGATCATCTCATTATACCCCTTCTCTACCACCGGTAGCACCGCATCCTGAGATCACAAGCGTCCCGCTTCCACAGCGTCTCTTGTGACAAGTGTCCCGCCGTCACCACCAATTGATGCAAAGCCGATTGTAGAAAAGAGGAAGATGAAACAAACACCCAATTACTCGGCTAGTTGGTGGTGATTTTATGCGATGACCAAATATGCTGATGGTGTCCTTATCTCCGCAAGATGTAAGGTTAGAACATGCAGAAAATCCTTCAATTATGTTAAGTCCAATGGTATATCCGCATTTAAAAAACACGCCGAAACCCACATGAAAAGCAGTGAGGAACCACAAGAAAATCCTACACCGGGGATGGTCCAAACTCTTATGAACCCGGACGGTACTAGAACACACCAAAAATATGATGAAAAGCGGATGCTTAGTGAATTTGCCCGGTACATTGCCCATAAAGAACAACCAATAAGTATGGGTAATTGTCTGAGTTTTGCCCGGTTAATTATTCGGGGGTGTGGTGAACCATTATACAAGAGGTTCCACCATAGAAAAATGGTAAAAGAGTTGAAACGCCAGTATTTAGAGCGTAAAAATGACCTACTAGCCATATTTGCAGTTGCAAACTATAAGGTCTCAATTACAAGCGATATTTGGACGGCCGGTAAACATGGTCTTGGGTACTCATGTATTACCGCGCATTATATTGATGAAACTTGGGCATTACAAAAAATGGTCTTAAGCTTTCGGGTGTTAGAGTCTCCGCATACTGCACAAATCATTTACCAATCAATTATTGATGTTTTGCACGAGTACAACTTAAAAAGGGATTTGGAGAACAAGATTTTTTCTATTTCTTTCAATAATGCTAGCAACAACATCAAATTCATTGATTATTTCACCCGGTCACTAACCCCGATCATGAATGGTGAAATGTTTCACCAAAAATGTGTTTGTCATGTACTAAACCATACTGTAAAGGCGGGCTTAAAAATAGATGTTGTTAACGAATTAATTATTAAATTTAAGCAAGCTATTGCCTTTATTTTCTCAAACGTGGTACGAAAACAACGTTTTGTCGAATTGTGTCAAAGGTTGGGACTGGGTCACTTGAGAGTACCTTGGGATATAGATACCCGTTGGAACTCTACTTACATGATGCTCCACCGATGCCTTCCATACAAGGATGCTATAAACGAGTCCTTGAGGAACTCAACCGATAACGATGCATTGATACTTACCGAGGTAGACTGGCAACAAATAACAAACCTAAAAATATTCCTTGGAGTATTTTGCACTGCAACCGTAAAACTATCATACTCGTACACACCTACGGCACATGAGTTGCTTCATCATCTCTACTATATTTCCAAGGTATATAGTCAGTTTGAAGAACTACCAAACATGGATGAAGCCCTCGAACCGATCGTATTTTTCATAAAAGAGAAGTTCCTGAAATATTGGGAAGAAGTACCCCTCCTGACCATTATCGCAAATTGCCTCCATCCGGCGTTCAAGAAGAGGTTAACGGTAAAAATGCTTGAAAGGTACAAGCGCAATCTAAATCTAGACGCATCACAAGAGGAGACACGCGTGACCAAGGCATTTGATGAGATGCTCAACATATACAACGCAAGAAGAAATGTCGATCGACCGTCTACGACCCGTCGCGGTGCTAGGTATGAATATAAATATACATATGCTTTTAATCTCTATTATTTATAAATTAAATGTTATTTGACCACTATTTTTTTAATAATGACAGGAGCAGCAGCAGTAGTGGATTGCTAATGGATTTGCAGGATAACGAAGACCCGCAATTGTCCCACAGTAGCACCAACGAATTAATAAGCTATTGTTTGGCGATGACCGAACATGAATCCGTTGACGTCCTAGAGTTCTGGAAGAATAATGCAAGTGCCTATCCGACGCTGGCGATGATGGCCCGCGACGTATTTGCCGTGCCCGTGTCAACCGTCCCTTCCGAATCATATTTTAGTTCGGCGAACAGGATCCTCACCGATAAACGAAGTAAGTTGGGTGCACATGTTTTCGAGAGACTTGTGTGCTTGAAATATTGGATTGATGCGGAAGAACGCACACAACATGGTGGAGTAGAAGAAGCATCCGGTGTCGAAACTCCTCCACGCGGCGAGCTAAACGAGGATTCAGACGGTGAGCAGGAGAGCGATCTATGGTATATGCACCACAACTTATAGATAGGTAGTGTCGGTATAATTTTCTAAACTCTTTTCAATCTTTATTATTATTGTTCTAAAATTAAAAATTTTAAACATTTCAATTATATTTTTAAATTATTCATTATTAAAAAAATTACTAACAAAAAAAAAGTTAGAACTCCGCCTATGTTATTTTATATAGCCGGTTCCAAGCCCGGAATAAAGGAGGAGGGTAACTTTTGTTTTTAAATCAATTGTTTTAAAATAATTCGGTTTTTAAGAACAAATAATTCGTTTTTTTTCCTAAAGCAATTGATTTAATGAATTTTTGTAATATCAAAACCGAATTTTTGTAATATAAATTGTTCGTCTTATATAACAAAAATTGTTCGGTTCAAAACAAACTTATTGAATTGGAAGAAAAAAAAACAGCCAAAAAAAACAGGAAAAAAAAAAAACCGGTGGACCGGACAGGACCGTGACCCCCAAGACCATGGAACCGCCGGACCCGTGGTTTGATCACGGGCCGGAGTCGGCCTCTGAAAACCGGACCCGTGGACCCGTCCAACCTGCTGGACCCGTGGACCAGGCGGGTTTGGACCGAACCGACCCGCCCCGTTTTCAATTCACTAGACCGGATGAGAGTTATTTAAAAACATTAAAATATGTGGGACTTGCTTTCCATACTTATCTTAAGAATTAATTAGATGACAATGTGAGAGAGGTCGCAGATTCAAAACGTAAATGACCCGATGAGAGTTATTTAAGAACATTAAAACATGTTGAGCTTGCTTTCCATACTTATCTTAAAAATTAATTGGATGACAATGTACGAATTTATATTTCAAAGATGAAAATTCGACATACAACTTTTCTCAAAAGAAGAATACATCCTACAAACTCCCAATTCATCGTTCATTTACTGTATTGTCAGTTTTATCTCTTGTGAAAGTATAACAAAGCCGCATAACAAGAACTACTATAAAAACTCAATGACTTATTAAATTTGTGAGCATAGCATATTTCAATGAATGTAGAGATCATCATCTCATGAAAAAAAACAATACATATTCTATTATTCATTTGAACAATTCTAAATTTTTTGTAATCTAAACTAATCAGTATAAGATGTATATGATGGCTGCATTATCAAATGATATATAAAACTCCATGGATAAGCTTATCTGATTGCCAAGTGACCATATTCATCAGTAAATAAAATAATGTCTATATGGCATGCAACATATTTATCCTTAATAATTTACCTATGGAAAATATAATTATCACCATCTAACAACATAGTAAAAGTACTTTGATTTTCCTAAGAACAAAATTGGTCCCAAATCTTCTGAACTATCTCCGTCTAAAGAACTTGTTGAACCGTAAGATGTAATTATAGAACTTGTTGTTCTTATATCATACCATAAAATTTTATGATTTATTTCATCAACTTATTCACGTTACCTTAAAATTAATTTCCCGCATGAAATTGAATCTGCTGATTGCTTTTAAATGTTTGTATGATAGATGCTCAACGTAAAATTTTATTTTAAGTAAATTACTCGAGCAAGTTGAATAATTGAATTTCCAAACTTCCAATAAATGGACAACGGTCAAAATAATAATCTTGAATCAAACAAAAATATATTTAGGATGTTAATAAAATTCATTTATTTGATTATCTGACCCGCGCTATATATAATAAAACATATAACAATACATTTTTTTGTTAGCTTATCAAATTATCAAATAAAATATGGATAAAGAAAATTTCATTAGCTTACAGATAAGAATATTCCATACAATTCATTAAGGCAAAATCATATATAATAGTTTTTTTTAATTATTTTTAATAACGCAACATTTATAATTAGTCATTCAATAATATAAAATCATATCTTAATTTCTGTAACATTTTTTTTGTAATATTATTTAATTACAAATTTATATTTTTCTAAACAATGCGATTACAAACGTACAATTTTATTATATTTTATATATCATGTATATGTTGCAATTTAAAACAGTATATCCATTTATTTGCTGTTTATTTAGATTGAATTATTTAAATTATTATTTTATTCATTTTTATTTGTTTTTTGTTTCTAGTTCTGTCATAGGTAAAGATAAAATACGGATAAACCAAATGATTAACAATATAGATAGAACATAAACAAAGCTAATCATTATGAATAATTGAATACTCCGGATATAAAATATCCAATTAATGCGGTAGCTGTCTAGTTTGACCACATATGGCCATATGGGCTAATATTGACATGATAACACCGTATGGGTCAATGTTTAATATTGTAAATAAATAATGTTCAAGGTTAAATAATTTTCACACTTTACAGGGATGTATATACAAGTTTACCTAGGGAGAAATAAACAGACAAATCCAGCTATTCTTCTCCTTTTCGTATACGGCCAAGTCCCAACGCGCGATTCCTCTCCTCTCCTCTCTACCTCCACCTCTATCTCTCTCTCTATCTCTCTGTATCTCCTCCTCCTCTCTCCCTCTCTCCGCTGCGCCGCCTTAAAAGACGCCGGATCAGCTCGTCTGGGAAAGGTTGGAGTTTTTCTCGATTTCTTTTGTTGTTCATTTATAATTTTTTAGTTTGCAAACTTTCTCGGGAGCACGTGCTAAATGGGTTGGTGTGGTCGATCGAGAAGCACAGATCCTGATCTCAATTTTAAGTGATCTTCTTAGGGATGTCAATTTTTTGTTTGATATCGAGTAGAAAACAAAACAGAAAAATAAAAATAGAGGAATTATAGCAGAAGATGTAATTATTTCCTATGGTTCCACATTTTCGCTAGGAAAGCTATTGTTTCTAAAGAGAGATCCTCTCATTTCAATAACATTTCTGTAATCCTTTTAGGAAGAAATGCTTTTCGCATGAGATCTGTAGTAGAACTAAAACCAGGGCTGTATGCAGAAAGTGACATAATAAATTCTTATACAGGAGCAATTTCTGATAAACACCCATAAAGCACAAATAGCTCAAAATGTTCTTGTAAAACCATCCCAATTTTCATGCCAAACATGCAAAATGCCCAGTTAAACTGGAGAACTATCAGGAGCCTTTGCTAAGATGCACCAAGGACCAGCTCAGCACATCGATTATTTTGGGAAGACTGAGAAATTACTTTATTTCATTCCTATTTTAATTTTTGTTTGTAGGCGTAAGGAGAGAGGATTATGGGTTGCTTTTCTTCAAAGGAGCAATACAATGGTACCATCACTGTTAACCTTCTTCTAAATATTTGTAATACTTGGCTGTCACTGCATGTTTTCAAACTTTTAGGTTCCGTTCCAGTTCAGATGGTATTGCATCAGTTAGATTATGCCAGGCTGCTCAGTTCAGGCAGTTGCACTCTAACCAATTCTGTTACCCAGTACTAGATGCAAGCAGTGCAGTTCTAGATGATACCAGAATTGCATCTGTTGATATGGTATGGTCGCATTAAAACTCAAAACCATCTGAAAATACAGAACATGATCAGCAGCATATGCACCAGTACTCCACCTACTGTAGTACTGGAAGTAAAGCGTTAAAATCAGCACAATATTACTAAAGCACCCAGAATTGATTGGTATATTTGTGTCGGCATTCCAACTGGTTATAGCATCTACAGGTACTGTTTCATATTAATTCTGTGTTCATTCAATATTTATGTATTCGGATGTTTGTGCCGCAGATGATGCACAGAGAGTGAAGAGACCTGAGCCGATTCCAGACCGTCACACCGGTAATTTATGTTGTTTTGCACAATTGCGTACATACAGCAAGAACCAAAAGAAAAATAAAAAGAACTGTGTAAAAAAGAGAGTGAAGTAAACAATAATTAGGCCTAGTATGCCGAGAGAAAAAAAAAACATTGAAGAGTTGTTGTTGAAAAGGCTGGGATAAAATTGTGACTCATTGTTTCATGTGTACCCTGTAGCATGAAAGAAACAACTAAATTGAAAGACCACTTTTAAAATGATAAAATAATAAAAAAATCCCAAATTGTAACAAATACGAAAGAATAAAGATATTCATTATGAATTTACTTGGAAGATGCACAGAGAAGACCTATTTTTGGTTAGTATCTAACTACATCTCTGAAGTGATATTTATGTTTACTCCTTCCTTACATTTTGGAATATGACTCAGGATATAACGGTGGTCCGAATCGCCCATCAGGTGGACATGCAGGTGGCCCACCAGCTCGGATGCAGCCAATAGCGGTACCGTCTTTGTCTCTAGATGAGATAAGAGAGGTGACGCGAAATTACAGCAATGAGAGTTTGATTGGAGAGGGGTCGTATGCAAGGGTGTATTATGGTGCTTTGAGAAATGGCAGAAAAGCTGCCATAAAGAAACTCGATACGAGTAAACAGCCTGATCAGGAATTTCTTGCTCAGGTTAATCATTTGTTTATTTATTTTTCTTGTTCAATGTTTATCCTCAGGGTATGAAATTTGAGAGAGTTAGTTTAGGTACTTTTGGGAACAATGAATGGAGATGAGGGTTTCTTTGGGAAAAAGTTTATGGGTGCATTTGGCATGGAACATGGCGTATGCTGAAAAACGTGACAAGACATTGCGATTAAGTTGGAACTCCAAAGTAAAGGCAAATAGTTTTTGGTGACAAAGGGCTTAGCCTAATAAGTTGTAATGTTCAGTTTTATACCAAACGAGACCAAGCCTTAAGCCGGTTCGAGGGACTAAGATATGGCTGCCTGAACTCTGACCAAGACTAACTTGAAATAATTTACATGACTAAGCTGTGGTGTGTCTGTAAGGCTTGGTCCCTCAAGCTGAGAGTAAATCAGATTTAGGCTAATGCCAAATGCACCCTCTAATATTTGAGCATCATATCATGGCTATGATAAGTGAGAGATCACATTTGCTTCTGGATCTCCCCCCACCCCCTACAGTGATGCTTGCTATATTTTATTTTATTTTATTGTTTTGCTTTACATGTGAAATAGGTATCGATGGTATCAAGGTTGAAACATGAAAATGTGGTAGAGCTTCTTGGATATTATGTAGATGGAAACCAACGGGTGCTTGCTTATGAGTTTGCTACAATGGGTTCCCTTCATGACATTCTTCATGGTACTCTTACTGTCATATCTAATTTAGTTTTACTTTTTGAAGAATGATTGAATTCATAAGCTTTATCATAGTTCTGGCATGGATGTTATAGATTTTCATTTGCATTGCATGAGTTTTACCGAGCAATAAGCATTGATTTCCACATTACCTTTTTACAGTTTTTTATTTGTTCTGTACAAAACCTTAAAGTGTCATTTATACTTGTGCAAAACAAGAACTGTGCAATATGCTATGCACTGATAAAGCATGGTAAAATCACCTACAGCTCTTACTTATCTCCTAATTTCTGTGAACAATTTTGTAGTTCCCTTTCTCATTATCTGTACAAATAAAAATGATTTGGAGAAGGTTTTTGGACGAAATTGCAAAAGAGTATAGATGAAAATAGTATCATTTCTATGCTTAAAAAGGTCATACATGACACATTTCTTGTCTTGAATGGGTCGGCATGATAATTTCTGGTTTGGTTAGGGTGGACTCTGATATTTGAGGTTTTGCATGGGTACACATGACATAATTCCAGAATGAATTTAAAAAGGGCTAGTAGCCTAATAAGCAGCAGCAAAAACTAAGCACCTTAAAAGGTTGTTGGAGCTTTATAAGCAAGTATGCTACCGAGAAAAATTTATATTTGACGTATATCAGTCGGAAGAACTATTGGGAAGATATAATAATTAACAGATATGTATATCAGTGACTCAAAAAAGGAATTATATTACAAAATAGGCGTGCTTAAATTAAAATAAATTGTACATCATATTAAAGAAGTTTTTATGGGTTAGTCTTGGTAAAGCTACTCTTACTCTCTTATTATTTTTTATCTAAATCAGGTAGGAAAGGTGTAAAGGGAGCGCAACCAGGCCCGCTTTTGTCGTGGATTCAACGGGTCAAAATTGCTGTGGGGGCTGCTCGGGGACTCGAGTACTTGCATGAGAAGGCACAACCACATGTAATACACAGAGATATAAAGTCGAGCAATATATTACTTTTTGAGGACGACGTTGCTAAGATCGCCGACTTTGACTTGTCGAACCAGGCTCCTGACATGGCCGCTCGCCTCCACTCTACCCGTGTCCTTGGCACATTTGGTTATCATGCCCCTGAGTATGCTTCTTAACAGTTTCTTTATCTTTGTAACTGTGGTTCAAGTTAACGGAAGTTTGCCATATGATTATGCCAACACTTCTCGAGTTTAGCCTTTATTAGTTGAGGCTTTCAAGCAAAGAAAATTAAATGAAAGCAAAGACTACATGAAATTTGAATAAAATGATTTTAGAAATTAGTTATGCTTATACAATAATCTTGTATGTAATTGCCTGAATTGGGAATTGTAGGTATGCAATGACTGGGCAGCTCAGTCCAAAGAGTGATGTGTATAGTTTCGGGGTTGTACTTTTGGAGCTATTAACAGGCCGCAAACCTGTGGACCACACATTGCCACGTGGCCAGCAAAGCCTTGTCACCTGGGTATGCTGTTTCTATATTATTGTTGTTATTATCAAATAATAGTAATAATAATTATTTTTATTATGTACATTAATAATCAACATCATTATCTATTAACGTGGTTATGTATACTGGTTTGTACTGAGTCAACTTAATATTTTATTGGTTCATTGTTTTTGGTTCCTAATACAGAGCTAGTGATACTTTATAACTGCACAAGCTAACTGATAATCCTTTTTGTGGCCAGTCTGACCACTCTTTTTCCAATATATAGTTTTTCTGGTCTATTTTTTTTCTCCAGGAGAAAAATGACAAATGACAACTCTTTTTTGTGACATGTCAGTAAAACACCTTTTTTTTGCATCAGTAACTCAATTTTCAAATTTCAAGTGACAAGACCCAAATTGTTGATGTTGTTCTACGTTGCAAATATACTTGGCTCACCAAAACTTAATTCCAATGTACAGTTCATTTTCCCACTTGATCTTGTACTAAATGCAGTCTAAAATTGTAAATGTTGATGGCATATGCATTGCTTGTGACTTCAAACGCAGTTTCCTACGTAATGTTGTTGCAAATAAGAACTGCTAGCTCCTAAAAGACTGAGCAGTCCAGACTTTAATAATGGATGCAACAAATAGTGTTACTTTGTTGTATCACTGAAAAGCTTTTCCAATATAACTAACCTCATTCTGTTTATTGATTTCTTACCACAAAGCATTTCTTATTTCACTTTTGAACCAACAACAACAACCAAGTCTTTAGTCCCAAACAAGTTGGGGTTATTTCGCTTTTGAACCAAATTAGACTTTTTATTGCACATCCCTTTTTCCTGTGTGCTACATCTACATTCAAGTTGTACATTTCTCCAAGCACCTAGTTTCTTATGAACTCTATTTTCCGCAATACTTGAGTTCCCAATTGGACAGAAACTGCAGTGCAAGAGGCATTTTATCTTGGAAATAGTTACCTGTCTGTAGTTTTTAAAAGGAACCAATATTGGTTAAAGGGAATAATTGTATGGTGTTGGTTTCAAATAGGCTACACCAAGGCTTAGTGAAGATAAGGTAAGGCAATGTGTTGATCAAAGGCTCGGAGGCGAATATCCTCCCAAATCTGTTGCAAAGGTACTTATTTTATTTTATTTTTTACTTTAGCTCTATATATTCAATTTACATAGCCTTGCAAAAGTGCAATTTGTTGTATTACTTTGGAAGCCCGTCCAAATGAACTATCATGACTTTATTATTGCAAATCAATATGTTTGTTCAATGGATTCCAATCTGCTGCCATAGTTGGCAAAGGCACCGGATGCCATTGAGGCACTGACACACGGCCCCTGCTATGTGGTGTTTTGGGCTCATCCATCATGGACCCAACAGAGACCCAATGGCACCCGGTGACATTACCATCTATTGCATGGGATATGAATCCTTTGTTCAATTGAGTTTGCAATGTGCATATAATTGTTGGAAATTTTGGTTCCATTTTGATCACTCTCAGACCATGAATCCTGTGTTTGCTGTTGCGGATTCTGTGCAAGCCCCTCTTACAAATCACTGGTGGAAGGTTCTTACCAGTATCCAAAGGAGGCTATCCATAAGAAAAAGCTGGTGGGGCCTTCCCAAAGTGACTTGTATCAGACTCTGTTCTTGGAAGAATTCTCTGAGTTTTGAGATCTTACAAACAATGTGGATCTTTTTCCATTATACTATGTTTCTTTAATATCTCAAACTTGCGAACAGTTTGCAGCAGTTGCGGCATTGTGTGTGCAATATGAAGCCGATTTTCGTCCCAACATGAGCATTGTTGTGAAGGCACTACAGCCTTTACTGAACCCAAGAGGAGCCCCACGTGGTGGTGAGGCATCCGGGCTTTAAAAAAGATGAAAATATTGTTTAAATAACATATAACCTATTTGTTGATTTGTGAGCTGAGTTACCCGCATGCAAAATTAGTTTCAAATGAAATTTACCTGGTTGGGCTGGTTTTTCTCGCAGCTTGTCATTTTCTTGGTCAGTACTAAATTGTAAAATTACTTCCGGTTGTTATATTGGCTGGCTGTGGTTTCTGTATCATGGTGAAATGGTATATTATGGCGCCTGTGTATTTATATCCCTTTGTATATTGTTTTATTTCTGCTGCTTTCTTTTCAATTCTGGCATGACGATTGTTGGGAAAAAAATTATATTTATACGTTGATATTGATATATCGGAGGATCCTCTAAGATTTGTCAAAATTCTTACGCAATAACACTGGTAGTTTGCATGTCTCTTTCTGTGTCGAAATTATGTACATGTGAAGATACTTCGCTTATCTTATTCTGCATTTTTTTTAATGTGTGATAATCGTGGTAAATAGAAACGAGAAAAGCTACTTTTAAGCTATTAAAAGGGATTGACATAGTAGTGCTTGAAAACATGGAGACTTTTGGAGGTGGGATAGATAAATCAAACGGACTTGATAATCAACTCTCATTAACTCATCCCTCAACATTTCTCATTTAATTTTGTATGCACTTCAGAAATGTATATTCATTCGTATATCACGTGACTTATATTTACATATTTTAGTATGGAGGGTTTGGACAACTATTACGTGATTTTAAAAAAATAATCAGAATACAATATGACAGTTATTTTAAGAATTAGTCTTTTTGGTCTAGTGGCAAAAGCACATGATTTTCACGTGAGAGGTCATAGATTCGAAATTCAGATGAAAAAAATTCTTTGTAATAATAACAAAGATATGAAATTTGAAGACCAGACCTTCATCTTTCTTTTAAAAAAAATATGACAGTTATTTTAATCTCTCGACACATCTCATTCAATTCTCCATGCACCTTAAATTGTATATTTGAATATTATATAACGCACATCTATATATTTATGCATGAAATAATTGTTGATAACTATCACGTGTTTTTTATCAATTCAAAATATATTATAAACAGTTTTTTTTTTTTTTTTCATTTTTCGTATAATATACATTTAGCTATTGCATGATGTACAATGCGCACAATGTACACTTAATGAGTGAGCCTATGGTGCTATGCACAGCAATGATGGCTAGTGTACTACGGCTCAATATGGTACTTTTTAAAATCCTAACGGTCGATCCAACCGTTCAATGTGATAACCATATGAATATGTACTTGCAAACTAAATTTTATATTTTTTCGAATTTTTTTACTATTTTTTTAGATAGATAGAATTTTAATGGTCCAGAATTTTCAGAAAACACTGATTTTTCTACCTATCTAAAAAAATAGTAAAAAAATTCGAAAAAATATAAAATTTAGTTTGCAAGTACATATTCATATGGTTATCACATTGAACGGTTGGATCGACCGTTAGGATTTTAAAAAGTACCATATTGAGCCGTAGTACACTAGCCATCCTTGCTATGCATAGCACCATAGGCTCACTCACACTTAATTATAAGTGCATACTAGTTTAGTTTTCTTAGACTGTGCTCCAGAAGGACCAGAACCATGTCTATATAAAGAAAAGGAAAAATAAAGTAAAATCAGAAAGTTTATATCGAGACTTCACCACTTCCCTTCTCCCCCCTCTCAAATTTTCCGATTCTAGAGCAAGTAAACTCATTGTTCAGGTTTGAACATGGCGCCACTCCCCTTTTCTTGAATCACATAGTTTCAGAGCACATTCTTAAAATGGAGGTGTTTTGACGGTGAGAATAGGCGAGTTCTTTTCCGAAAAGTTTGTCAAATACAGTCGGGAGGTGTTTAAAGGGTAGATTTAGGAGGTAAATATAAGATTTCTAAATCAGATATTTCTATTTTTATCATGCTGGCATAGTAAAAGGTTTTCATTTACGTCCACAGAGAAGTTTGATCTACAATTGACACCAGTAACCGAATTCTGCCAATGGCGAATGGTTGGTTCTATGCGTCTTGTTCAACATCCATATAGAACTTTGTAATATTTGGGTTTCCTTTTGCTGAAAGATCAATGTATAGGTTCGCTACGATAAATAACAATAAAAATTTGATCTAGAAAAGTTTGGACACCTTCACAATAAATGTATTGAGAAAAATTAAAGCTTGGACACCTTCACAATAAATGTATTTTTATTTATAATTATTAACTTGAATACACAAACAATGAAACAAGTTCCCACATATTCCATAGCTTTACAAGTCCTAATACTATACACACACTTAACAAGCAAGAATAAATGAAATCCTAGGCATTTAAAAAAGGAAGAGATAAAATGATTAAAAAAGGGAGACTGGCAATTTGTTGTAAACGTCAATGAAAAAAATTATAAACAAATAAAGATGTTAAATTAATGCAAATTTCGTAGGAAGTCGGCCACCTCAGTTTCTCTGTTGACTGGTTGGGGGTTTCGAATCAGGATTATCGCTCTTGTCAGTGTCTGAACCCTCTCTCTGAGAGTCGAATTCATTGCTCCCTTCCCTATTGTGATGGCGCCTCCGATCCTATCAAATGTTTAAACAGAAATTGAAAAAAGATATAAAGAATTAAGAGTGAGGCTATGGTACTTTGCAATGTGCGGATCGTTCTGTGCATTGGATTCATATCTCCATTTTCAAAGTCCAAATAGTCCATCTGAACCACTCAACATTATTATCATATGAAAATATACTTGGAGACCAAATTTTATATTTTTTGGAATTTTTTTACTATTTTTTGAGACAATTAGAAAATCACTTATCTAAACCTATAAAAAAAAAATAGTAAAAAAATTCCAAAAAATATAAAATTTGGTCTCCAAGTATATTTTCATATGATAATAATGTTGAGCGGTTTGGATCGACTATTTGGACTTTGAAGACGGAGATATGAATCCAATGCACGAAACGATCCGCGCATTGCAAAGTACCATAGCCTCACTCAAGAATTAATACACAATACATAATCTTTTTCTACTACTGAAAAAAAGGAAATGTAATCTTGTGAAGGGAGGTTGGTCTAAAGGCCGTACTAAAAGCAAAACGGGAATTATTGTCCTGTTTTTATGCAGACTCTCTTTCTAATTTACAACTTCATTTTACATCTGCCCTTACAAAACACTAAAATATGAAATATAACCCCCTGCAGAGAAATACCACACATTCTTGAAAACCATAGAAAAGATAACCTGGTTCTTAGCATACTCTAGCTCTCTAATTATGTTAGCACAGGAGGATAGTATGTTTATCTTTTGAAAAAAAAAAAATAAGGAATCCAAGCCCCAAGGTCATGGAAAACATGATTGTAGAATATCTTCCATATGATAAATTGATGATTCTCAATTTGCAGCAGTACTTGTGAAATTCTAAGTTTTGGAGGGTTACATAGTAGCTTCTTCCTGTGTGAATGAATTTTCATTTTGTGAATTCCTGAAAATTTGTGCTGAAATTGAAAAATAATTCATGCTTTGCTTTGTTTTTTTACTTTTTAGCACCTTAAACTATTAGGAGATTCACACAAATATCTCATAAGCTAGACACATACAAAAACAGTGGGTTGGCTTACATATATTCTTGATAGTGTAGGCCATTTTGCAAACCGATCTAAAATAAAATTCATCAGAAATTACTGATAGCATAGTTCCATGTACAGGAACAGATCACAATCCGAAGCTCTGCCAGCACAGCAAATCTAATCTTGATTAATTGATACCCAAACAGGACAAAAGAAAAGAAAAGCAGAGGAAAGTAGCTAGTAGGCTGGGATGAATTAAATGTTTTGAACTGAGCCAGGTTGATTAACAGGAAAAAAGAAAAGAACAAAATCATTATGTGCATAAATGGAACGTACCGAATGACGGATAGGTTCATCAGCGTCAAGCATGCGTACCACCTGACCCATTTTTGGTCTCTTGTCGGAATCTGGGTCAACACATCTCAAAGCAGTCAAAAGTGCCCTTTTGAGTGCCCTAGTAGATGGTTTCGTTTCTATGGTGGAGTCCACCACCTCGTCCGACCGCCTACTCGCTACCATCACCTTTAACCAATCCACCAAATTTACCTATATCACCCGCCAGGAAAAAGAATCAAAGAACATAAAAACATCAGTGAAAAAGAAAACATTTAATTAATTCCACCACCATCAGCACCTGGTCAGGCAAAGTCTGACTTGATCAATATCAAGCAGGTATGGGAAACAATTTTGAGTTTTAGAAAACAACATGCAGTGAGAAGAACAGCAAGAACTAAGAAGGTACACCTCATTTTCAGGACGGCCATAATCAACAGGATCGCGGCCCGTGATAGCTTCCAGAAGAACAACACCAAAACTGTATACATCACTCTTTTCATTTAATAGCCCTGTATTTGCATACTCTGGGGCTACATATCTACCATTGTTTTCAAGAAAATAAAATAAAATAGCATAAGCCAGCAGATCATGTAAGAAACAGCCAAAAGTTGAGTTCATTTGGAGATAAATTATCGACACCCCCCCCCCCCGTGCCCAACCAAAAAGTAAAAAAAGTTCTTGCTAAACAATGATGCATATTTAGGTGTTTAACATGATTTATAATAACTACTGTATACATGGCATTAGAATTAATATGTTAATATGTTCAGCCCCCAACGAAATATATTGATAGCGACTGGAACATACTGCAACAGTAAAAGGAAAGTCACTGACCCAAATGTGCCCATAACACGAGTGGTGATGTGGCTTTTACCAGCACCTAGTAGCTTGGCCAGACCAAAATCTGATATTTTCGCATTAAATTCTTCATCTAGCAAAATATTACTTGATTTGATGTCTCGGTGTACCACTTTTGGCTCTATAGCCTCATGCAGATACGCAAGTCTAGAAATCAAAAAGGAAAATAACATGTCAAGGCCCTGTTACCTGGATGCAATAAGATGGGTACTTGCAAGGCCTGATTAGCAATGGTGGGATAATAAAGTCACAGGTCAATGGGGTCAAGTGCAAGTGCAGGGGCGGAGCCAGACTTTCAAGTTATGGGGGTCAAACGTGAATGGGGGTCAATCATATAATTTTTTTTTTGCTGCGAATGGGGGTCATTTTACACTACCCATAACATTTTATTATATATTATATACAAAATAAACCACAAATAATTTTTTTTGAAAAGACCCCCATTCTTATACTGTGCCTCCGCCACTGGTCAAGTGTACACCGGATAAGAGAGGTTTACAACTTTTAATTAAAATATTATACAGACACCATGAAGTTACTCCTCTCCACCTCTCTCCGTACTGCAGTATAACAAACTTATACAGGTGCACACCAGCTGATGCTCAGAAACATTGAGTTAAGGGTGCAAAAGCAAACATTTCATGTACGCAAAATGAAAGAAGTCTCTAAGTACAGAATAAATGATGCTTACGCCCTTGCGGTGCCAAGAAGGATTTTGATCCGTGCTTCCCAAGTAAGAGCTCCGTGGTGCCTCATTGCACCATGTAGCCATTGCTCAAGGTTTCCATTATTTACATACTCGTAGACCAGAATTCTGAATTTTTTTGTTTTGAAAAGATGTTAAAGAAACAAGATTTCAGAGAGATAAGCAATGATAACAAACTAAAATTTTGTTGTCGTGGATATTTAACCGGGGACCACAGCAATACATTTAGGATTACTCTTTAATAAAAACAAAGAAGAGTGACCTTTGAGTACCCTCAACACAGTAACCAAGTAGGCGCACTAGATTCTTGTGGCGAACATGGCCTATTGCCTCCACCTCTACTCTGAACTCTTTTTCAGCTTGTCCCCTATGATAACACAATTTCACATCTCATATAAGTTTACCATGCTTTTGCATATTGCACCACATATATTACCTAATCTGCAGACAACACCCGAGATATTTCATGGTCACTACTGATGCCCTTAACTTTTTTAGGCTACTTTATTTGCCAAATAAAATCTATGCTTTGAAAGCCAAGTTAAGCCAAGCAAAGTGACTAGCCCTATTTTCTTCAAAGTGTCTTGACCATATCTATGATAAAAGTTCTTGGGACCCCGTTTACATTCATTATTCATGATTGTAGTTCAATATGTGTTTTGCGAAAAGAACTACTACTGAGTTTGTGAAAGAATTGCGACCATCAAGGTAAAAGAATACTTGGCCTTAGTTGAAAAATGAGAAATGATTGGTACTATTTGAAAATATATTAACATTTTTTTAGCTTCCATTGCCCGTAGGCTGAATATACTAACATCGTTGGTGCAGCTTTTTGGATCCATGTATAAGTGCCAGATTGACTGATACAACAGAGTAATCTTAGAATGAAACCTTGAAAAAGTTACTTACAAGTTATTTAGAAGCTTCTTGATAGCAACTTGCGTACCATTTATGAGTTGGCCCCGGTACACAACCCCATACCCGCCTTCTCCAAGCACATTCTCCTTTGAAAACTGGTTTGTTGCCACCTCTAAATCTCTTAATGTGAACCAGTGGCCCCATCCAAGATATGACATCTCGGGCAACCCAGTAAGAGGAGATTGTACCGGCATCTGGTACGCATGACCCTTCTCACCTTCCTTTCCGTTGGACCTAAATGAGCCCGAGTGAGACTCTGTATCAGTACCTCCTTCTACATCAAAGTTCAAGTCCTTTTCTTTCACGTTTGAGCTGTTCGGTGCTACTGGATGCGGTATCAGCACTGGCGCGTTGAAATCAACCCGTACCTCTTTTATTTCCTTTGAGATGGGAGGGATTTGTATGAGGTGGCTCAAAGAGGCACTCCTTCTGACGCGTCTCTTGGGACGGAAATTGATGCATACAACTACAATTAGAAATGATGCTAAAATGAAGATACCAACTAAAATTGTGATTAAGACCCATAATTTGAGGCCGATAAATGTTGATTCAGACAGGTGATCTTTCAGAGATGACATTTCTTTGTTCTTTTTTTCTTTCCAATACTTGAAATCCTGCATGTCAAACAATAAATGAATTACCAAATTAGAAAGTGAATTACTTTTTGTACACTATATATTTTTGCGAGCGATGTTCAGATTTTCCACATTTTATGAGAGAAAATTCAATATTTAATTTGGATCATTAAATCTATTAAGAGTGAGTATGGAATGTTTGCTTTGCTTTTAAGCCTAGTCCCTGATTTTTAGTAAGAAAATATTCACTAATAAACTTCGATTATAACAAACTTACCTATTTTTCATTGTCATGTGATTTAGCAGACCTCAATAACATTAACATAACATAAACATCCAATCAAATAAATACGAACCATAAAAAAAATTGTAATGGGGAATTCTTCTATTTTTGCCCCTACAGTACCTCAGAAAATTTTATAATACTTGCTATATTAGGTGCGGTGCGAAATGTTTGAACTGTTCTTGTTTGCTGAAGGCAGAATTAATGCCCATATGAATCGTGCTCAGATAAAATGACAATTTTAAAATGCTGGAGTGAACGGTACACCAAATTCACCTTTCACTAAAAACTTATAAATCAATATATATTGCTCGTCAATTTAACATGCTGGACTGAACAGCACACTTAATTCGCTTAAGTTTTAGACCATATAAATCAATTAATGAAGCAATTAAGAGGTTGTATTATCAAGCGACAGGCATAACAAAACCGACTTGATTCTCACTGAATTGCATGAATAAATCCATCACTATTCACCTGAAATGAACGAGATCTCAATTGGTGAAGAACGGAAGCGCGTGGCGTGAGCTTCAAATGTGGGTCCCCGGGTGGGGAGTAAATCCTAACGGGGCATGTCAGAGAGAAGTAGAGAGAGAGAGAGAGCGAAGCGGTAGGTGGCGCTTCGGAAAGAGAGAAGATGGTAACTTGTTTGAGTAGTGAAAGAAACAGAAAACGAGAAAAAGGAGAGTGGTACATGTGATGTGAGATGAGATCAGTGAGAAGAAAGACAAATTCTAGAACTATTTCAGAAAAGCCCCTTAAAAATTCACTATTACTTAAACTTTTACCACCGGAAATGGGCTCTTATTTTTTTTTCTTATGGCATGCTCATTCTCTAATCACATAATGTCCGTCTTTTCCACAACAAGTGCAACTTAAGCAATTATTTCTTAAAAAAATCTCAAATTTTATATCCTTACATTAATTATTTTTTAATATTTGCCATTATCTTTATTAATTTTACATTTCGAGAACTTTATTTATGCTAAATTAATAAGACAAATAAAAATATTATGCTAACAAAATCTGTTGTGCATATGTGCATCGTGTTGTGCGCACGTATTCCTATATATGATCTGTGTTTATATTCTAAAATCATGCAGATAATTTCTTGCGTTTTATAATTTACATGCTTGTTGATTTTATGTGTGCAGAATTATAAGGATTTGTCGTAAAGATTTGTTGGAATGCATTTACAAGCAAATGTTTAAATAGCGTTTATCGCGTCATAGCGGAACGGCTGAAAAAACGATGCTATGGCCATATAGCGCGAAATAGCGCGCTATAGCGGCATTATATGGCCATAGCGTCATAGCTTTTTTGGTCCGAAAACGTTATAACGCGCTATTTAGAACATTATTTACAAGTATGTTGCATATCTTTATTTTTTTTTAATCAATTTGAATCCCAAGTTTGATTCTAAATTAGCCATAAACGACGGGTACTAAGGTCATGTCGTCAACTACTAAGTCATAAGTTTGTATTGATTCTAAAGGATAGTATCTACCGTGCGTTACAACGGATACATATTATAAAATAAAATAAAATCTCTTACCAAATAATATATTTTCATAAAAAAAATTAACTAAATGATAAATAATATTTCTTAAATAATATATTAAATGACATCTACACGTAAATAACATATATATTTTTATTGACATATTTTTAGAAAAAAATTCAAACAAATTGACATATTAAATGACAAATAACATTCCTTAAATGATATAAAAAATAGAAAGCAACCAAAATATGACCAATCAATAATCAATCAATTCAAAAGTTCCTTAAATAACATTTAAAAATAGAAATAAATCAGGACCAATAAAAAGAATAATACAATTTGTATGTAACGAGGATGTATCTAAAGAAATTTAGACTTCTATACATAAAAAAATATCAAATAGATGCATTGAATCAAAATATTTGATCAGAGATTCAATTCGAAATTTCATCTTTTAGTCAAAATTGTTAGCCGACGAGAACATGCTTAATAACAACAAATTTTGACCACGTTGAAAATCATAAGTTACCAAAACTTGCACACACACACACACACACACACATATATATATATAGAGTATGGCTAATGTGCTTCCTCTAGAACTTCGGCCTCGTGCTTCCGGGGGCATATCTTAGTGTTTGATGTTCAAACAACAAATTCAAATCGTTAGATGTTCAATCTATATTAAAATGTACTTGGAGACCAAATTTTACATTTTTTGGAATTTTTTTACTATTTATCAAGCCACTTTGAAAATTCCAGATCAAATGGTCCAGACTGTTTTTACTGTTCACCCGGATCTGGAATTTTCAAAGTGGCTTAATAAATAGTAAAAAAATTCCAAAAAATGTAAAATTTGGTCTCCAAGTACATTTTAATATAGATTGAACATCTAACGGTTTGAATTTGTTGTTTGAACATCAAACACTAAGATATGCCCCCGGAAGCACGAGGCCGAAGTTCTAGAGGAAGCACATTAGCCATACTCTATATATATATATAGAGGAGGGATCCACTTACAACAAATTTGAGTTACAACAAAGTTACAACATTCATTTTTTTCATTTTCAAAGTCCAAATCGTCGATCCAAACCGTTCAACATGATTATCTAAATAAAATGTACTTGCAGATCAAATTTTATATTTTTTTGAATTTTTTTACTATTTATTAAGATGGGTACAAAATTCAATGGTCTAAGTATGGCTATTTTTTGTAAAATACTTAATAAATAGTAAAAAAATTCAAAAAAATGTAAAATTTGATCTGCAAGCACATTTTATTGTGGAGATCATGTTGAACGGTTTGGATCGACGATTTGGACTTTGAAAATGAAAAAAATGAATGTTGTAACTTTGTTGTAAGTGGATCCCTCCTCCATATATATATATATATATATAGAGCAAGACTAGGGTGTGCTAGGCTCACCAAGAGGGATTGGTGAGCGCACCTCCCAAAAGCGCATTTTCAAAGTTCAAATAGTTGATTCGAACCTTCCAACGTGTTCTTCATATTAAAATGTGCTTGGAGACCAAATTTTACATTTTTTGGAAATTTTTTACTATTTTTTCAGAATTTTTGAAAAAACTAAACAATAATTTGAAATTTCAAAAACAAATGATTTTCAAAAATTCTGAAAAAATAGTAAAAAATGTAAAATTTGGTCTCCAAGCACATTTTAATTTGAAGAACACGTTGGAAGGTTCGAATCGACTATTTGAACTTTGAAAATGCGCTTTTGGGAGGTGCGCTCACCAATCCCTCTTGGTGAGCCTAGCACACCCTAGTCTTGCTCTATATATATATATATATATATATGAGTGAGGCTATGGTGCTATGCATAGCACGGATGGCTAGTGTACTACGGCTCAATATGGTACTTTTTAAAATCCTAACGGTCGATCCGAACCGTTCAATGTGATAACCATATGAATATGTACTTGCAAACTAAATTTTATATTTTTTCGAATTTTTTTACTATTTTTTTAGATAGGTAGAATTTTGATGGTCCAGAATTTTCAGAAAACACTGATTTTTCTACCTATCTAAAAAAATAGTAAAAAAATTCAAAAAAATATAAAATTTAGTTTGCAAGTACATATTCATATGGATATCACATTGAACGGTTCAGATCGACCGTTAGGATTTTAAAAAGTACCATATTGAGCCGTAGTACACTAGCCATCCGTGCTATGCATAGCACCATAGCCTCACTCTATATATATATACAGATGAGCTATGGTGAGACGTGGAGTAAAACAAGTTTGTACTCCACGCCATATTTACATTTTGAAAACCCAAACAACCGATCTGAACAGCTCAACATGTTCTCTATATTGAAATGTGCTTGGAGACTAAATTTTACATTTTTTGGAATTTGTTTACTATTTATTAAGCCAATTTGAAAATCGCTGATCCACTATGAACAATAAAAAACAGTAAAATTTTCTGGACCACCGGATCAGCGATTTTCAAAGTGGCTTAATAAATAGTAAATAAATTCCAAAAAAAATGTAAATTTGGTCTCCAAGCACATTTCAATATAGAGAACATGTTGAGCGGTCCGGATCAGTTGTTTGGATTTTCAAAATGGAAATATAGTGCCATGGAGTAAAAATTGGTTTTACTCCACGTCTCACCATAGCTCATCTCTCTCTCTCTCTCTCTATATATATATATATATATATATATATATATATATGAGTGAGGATACGGTGCTATGCATAGCACCAATTGGGTCCGTACTACGACTCAAAATTTGACTTTTCAAAATCCTAACGGTCGATCCAAACCGTTCAACATGATTATAAAATGAATATGTACTTGCAAATCAAATTTTACATTTTTTCGAACTTTTTTACTATTTTTTCGAAAATCACTTGATCTGAACATTCTGGACCATCCAAAAACAGCCTATCTAAAAAAATAGTAAAAAAATTAGAAAAAATGTAAAATTTGGTTTGCAAGTACATATTCACTTTATAATCATGTTGAACGGTTCGGATTGACCGTTAGGATTTTGAAAAGTCAAATTTTGAGCCGTAGCACGGACCCAATCCGTGCTATGCATAGCACCGTAGCCTCACTCTATATATATATATATAGAGTAGAACTAGGGTGCTCCTAAGCTCACCAAGCCCTTCCGTGAGCGCGACTCTAAAACCTATCAAATTGACTTCAAACGACATTTCCAAACCGTTAGATGTTCAATCTATATTAAAATGTGCTTGGAGACCAAATTT
Source organism: Carex littledalei (assembly GCA_011114355.1). NCBI lineage: Eukaryota > Viridiplantae > Streptophyta > Magnoliopsida > Poales > Cyperaceae > Carex > Carex littledalei. The sequence continues at coordinate 6,744,688 of CM022087.1, forward strand.
TACATTTTTTGGAATTTTTGTACTATTTATTAAGATGGTTTGAAAATCGCTGTTTTCCAATGGTGCAGAATTTTAATAAAAACAGCGATTTTCAAACCATCTTAATAAATAGTAAAAAAATTCCAAAAAATGTAAAATTTGGTCTCCAAGCACATTTTAATATAGATTGAACATCTAACGGTTTGGAAATGTCGTTTGAAGTCAATTTGATAGGTTTTAGAGTCGCGCTCACGAAGGGCTTGGTGAGCTTAGGAGCACCCTAGTTCTACTCTATATATATATATATATATATATATAGATGGGCTATGGTGAGTTGCGAAGTAATCTTGTTTATATCTCCGTTTTCAAAGACCAACACAGTCGATCCGAACCTCTCAACAAGATATCCATATTGAAATGTGCTTGGAGACCAGATTTTACATTTTTTAGATAGGTAGAAAACCGCTATTTTTGAATGGTTAAGGACCATAAAAAACAATGATTTTGAAATATTTTAAAAAAATAGTAAAAAATTCCAAAAATATAAAATTTGGTCTCAAACACATTTCAATATGGATATCTTATTGAGCGGTTCGGATCGACTGTTTGGTCTTTAAAACTGGAGATATGAACGTAAAGTAAAACAAGATCCTTACTACGCAATTCACCATAGCCCATCTATATATATTATCTCGATGTTATCATTTACATGTATCGACTTTATTTGTGCTAAATTCCCCCTAATCGTTAGGATGAGTAGAACTAGGGTGTTTCCAAGTTCACTAAGTTTCTATGTGAACTCAACTTTAAAATCTGTTGGACTGATTTTAAATGACGAATCCGAACTGTTGCTCATCTACCTTACGAGTAACAAAGTGATGCGTTTACATACAAAAAAATTTAAACTTTCAAATTAATTTAGTATAAAGTCAAGCGGTCAAAATTAGAAGCTTTATAAATTAATTTTAATGTATTCATTTTTTGAATGTTTTTTTACCACTTGACTCTATACAAAATTAATTTAAATTTTTTAATCTTTTGTATATAGACGCATCACTCACAAGATAGATGGGTTTCAACAGTTCGAATTCATCATTTGAAGTCTATCCGATAGATTTTAGAATTAAGTTCACAAAGAGACTTGGTGAAGTTAAAAACACCTTAGTTTTACTCAAGATGAGATATATAAATTATCATAAAACAAAAATATACTGTGATTTACGCGACAATACGTACGTGTATTTATATTATTAAACAATTTGCATGTACACCATTTTGGTTTCTAAAATCATCATAACTAACATATAACCTCTCTATTTTATTTCCGCGCGTGCATACATTTGTTTGGTGCAAAATCAATATCAAGTTATCAAGCATAAAAGATATGTGAAAATGCATATATCATACGTTGCGTTTTTATATTAATTTTTTTAATCAATGTTGGCCTCAATTTTGATCTCTGAATCGTTAAGTAATATCATGACTACTTGGCCATATTTATTTATGTATATGCCAGTTTTAAAATATACATCAGCTTTGCACAAACATATAATAGGATTTGCAACACGTTGTCATGTGTCTATTCATAAAATTAACAATTTTCGATCATATACGAGGTCATAAAACTATCAAAGTTAACAGATCATTTTATAACACATTGCGGGCATGTGGTCCAATTTTTAATTAGGAATATAAATTTGTGCCGTAAATGTGAGTAAGTAGATCGGGAAATTTTTTATTGGTAGTAATTAATAGAAAAAAAGAGAGATAAATGGTAATATTACAGTAATATTTATATTGGTAGTAAGATCGGTAGAATTTCTACCGATCTTAACTCTTTTTTTTAATCTGATGTATAGATGGAGATAATTCTTATATTTGATTTCTAGTAAAATATGAAAAGTTTTTAAAAAAAATAAATAAAATGTTTTTGATATATCTAAATTTTAAGATACTTTATCTATTTTTATAAAAAAAAAAATTATTAGAAAAAAATAAAAATAAAATAAAACAAATTGGTTTACATCTGTAGAAATTCTACCGATCTTACTACCAATATAAATATTACTGTAATCTTACCATTTGTCTCTCTTCTTTTCTATTAATTACTACCAATAAAAAATTGCAGTAGATCGTACTATACTATATACTCTAATATGCCAAATTCAAAGTGATACAAAAATATATCAATTTGACCCCAGGGAGAAATCTCGTGTTCTTCCTTTTATACCAGCTACAGTCAGTATGGATGTTTCCCACTTGATTGAGTGCGAACAGTTGGGATGGATGGTACTTATTGACCCAAGGAGAGGGGTTTTCAACAACCCAGTGAACGATCGAGCGTAAGAAGAAATTGATAGACCCAGAGAAGAAGGTTTTTATGGAAACCTGAGTTGCAGTTAGCAAGGGATGCATGCGCAGACTTATTACTTTAGCCGGCAGAATCAGGGATGTTTTTAGAAAGACTCATAATTTGGATCACATGTTATGCTATAATCACATCAAATTTGTGTCGTGACTATTATTATAGGGAATGGTTACAATCTATGTTGCATAGATACGGGTACGGGTATCGTATCGGATACGGCAATACGGCAATTTTCAAACATCTAAGATACGATACGTCTATTATATATATTATTTTTATTATGATATTAATCATAATCACAACTTAAACTAAATTTGTATAAAAAAAATTAAATGTTTAAGCCAAGTATATATTAAATACAATAATTACTAACATATAATGCAAAGGATTGTCTAGTGCAGTGGTTAAGTGTTTTGGCCCTCAACTAAGAAGCCGTGGGTTCGATTCACAAAAGCAACCAAATTCAATTATTACCAAAGGGAATCTGGAGCAAGGGTATAATTATTGTGGTCCGTGGGGCAATTGAGAGGTGTATCGGCAGTCCAGGAACAAAAACAAAGTAAACTCCAGATAAAATAATTGACGTATCCCGCCGTATCCCATACAGACAGCCGTATCACAGTAATAATCCCGTATCGGAGACTGTATCTGGAGTCAACGGATACACCACGTAAGCCGATACGCCAGCTGGCATATCGGATACGTACCGGGAGCGTATCGAAGGCGTATCAGTATCCGATACGTGTCTTACGGATACGATGCCTTATATGGAGTATCCGGGTAACATAGGTTACAATACATTAGTCGCGTCGTGACTAAATTTGACGTGGTTGGTCACATTTGATCACATGTGACTATTTTTTTTTTCAAACTTTAAGCTAGTTAAAAAAAATTAGAAAAAAAAAGTAAACAAATATTAAATTTTTTTGTAAATAATTGCAAAATAAAGAATAATGTTGTAAAGAAATTGGATATAAAACAATAATTTTTTTAATTTGAATTGTTATTCGAGATAAATAACGACATAAATTTTAAAATTGAATTTTTAAAATTTAAAAAAATTTAGTCATGTTCCATGTCATATGTCGTGTTTCGTGTTGTGATTAAACCGGTTTATATGTCGTGCCGTGTCATCTTTTTTAAGGATAATCACAGTACGCCACACGCAAGTCACATCACATAACCAACACACGTGCCATGACGTATCATGATGTATCCGGCCACGGCGTGACTGTTTCAATCCCTATTTTTAATCACTGTGCGCAAGGGCTGAAAACGGATACGGATTATCCGTAGATAATCTGCTTCAAATCCGAGCAAGATCTGTATTCAAATTAAACGGGTCAGATAATTTCCGGATCCGGATTCGGATAATTTTCCGATACAGAGAACAGGGTCCGGATTCAGATACAAATTATAATTCATAAACGGATAGGATATCCGATACTATCCGGATTGAAACGGAGCGGGTTTCTGAAGTTAACCAATTACCTAGGTCCACTTCTCCAAATGGCCACCTTTTAACTTTTTTGAATCCAACTAGCTCTTCACATAGGGGTGTCAATGGGTATTGTACGGATCGGGTGGAGGTATTTTTATACCCACACTCATTAAAATTGATCTTACCCATACCCTACCCTTACCCATTAAGAATTAATCTTACCTTACCCTACCCTTATCCGTTAATATTACCGGGTAACGAAATGGTAGCGGATGAATAACGAATAATACTAATATAATAATTAGTTTTATTATATTTTATGTAACGAGACAACCATTTAAATTGCTTTTTCACTCATTACAATTTTTTATTGCAAAATTTGAAATTTGAAAACAAAATTGAGTCACAGCCACCGTGAAAATTGAAGTGGAAATGTGAATAGGTAAGCCAGATTCTTACAGAATTTAATATCAAAGATACAGACTTAGTGTGCTGGAATAGAAAGACGCAGTTTAGGGCACTGAAATGGAAGAGTAAATCTAGATGCACTGAAAATTGAATTTAATATATATAATTTTAGATTTTATAATTACCCTATAGGGTAACGGGTACGAAATAGTCATTACCCATACCCTTACCCATTTAGTTAACGAAAAATAATTTTTACCCATACCCAATAAGCTAACGAACAAAAAATCTTACTCATACCCGCCTTATCGAATACGATAGGGTCGGGTAAACGGCTAAAAAGGTACCATTGAAGTTACATTGTGTATATATATTGTACAAAGTTTAATATTTAGGCGTTCGATCATATGAAGTTACACATTAAATATTAATATCTTATTTTTCAAGTATTTATACATATGCATTGAAGTATTTATTCCTATGAGGGTAACTATTTTTGTTAGATGAAGGTTGACGCGGAGACGATTGGGAAAAGTTGATGCGGGGATACGGAGTCCGTACTACTTCAGTAGAGGAAGGTTGACACGGGACCATTGAGGAATTGGAAAATGGATGGTCATAATAAGTTACACATCAAAGTATTATTAATATCTTATATTCAAAGTATTTATACCTATGAAGATTGACGCGGTGACAAGTGCAGGACTGAAAAAAGAGGACCATATAATTAGTGAGGATCATAGTACAACATTCCTTTAATGTTGCTTCAGAAGAGGAACTAGAGTGAAGGGATACATATAATTATTCTATTACTATAACCCCACTCATCATATCGCATCCCAAATAAATATATATATATAGAGAAAGAGAGAGATGGGCTATGGTGAGTTGCGAAATAAGAAACTTGTTTTACCTCATGCTTATATCTCCGTTTTCAAAGTCCAAACAACCGATCCAAACCGCTCAACATGATCTCCATATTGAAATGTGCTTGGAGACCAAATTTTACATTTTTGGGAATTTTTTACTATTTTTTTTGGATGGGTAGAAAACGCTGTTTTTGGATGATGGAATCTGGACCATCCAAAAACAGTGATTTTTAATTTTTTTTAAGAAATACTAAACAATTTTCAAAAACTGTAAAATTTAGTCTTCTAGCATATTTCAATATGTAAATCATATTGAGTAGTTCGGATCGGTTGTTTGAACTTTCAAAATATAAAAAATATGAATATGAAGTAAAACAAACCTCTTACTCCACAAAATAGTCCTAACGGATGTAAAAAAAATAGTCTTATTCGTTTAGTTAATGCATATTTTGGTATTTAGTAGTACCTGATACGTTAATAAAAAAAATTATCTATATTTTTCGTATCAAATTAATAAGTTAATACGATATTATCCAGGGTTCTAAATAGCTAGCTATAGCGGTTTTTGACCTAAAAAGCTAAGCTACGGGGTAAAACTTCGCTAATCGAGCTACGGCCGCTATAGCGGTAATAGCGGTCCGCTATAGCGCGTAGCGCGTAGCGGAATAGCGGTCAGCTATGCTACATGGGCTTATTATTATTTATTTATTTTGCAATTTAAATGGGCTTTAAGGTCCAAAACGAAATTAAATTAGATGGGCTATAATATCAATAAACTTGAACAATGTGCGTTGGCCTATATCAATTAAATTATTTGTATCATGGGCTGTGCGTTGGGCTCTCCAGAAACTAAAACAAAATCTAGTTATTTTTGTTACTTATGAGAATTTAGATATGTTTATTATTAGTAGAAATATAAAATAAAATTTTTAAAAATGAAAAAACGCTATGTAGGATAGCTTTCGCTATTGCTACGCTATTCGCGATAGCTTTTTTTTTTGTCTCCCCGCTATGCCGCTATAATCGCTATTTATAACCTTGATATTATCAGATAACCGGATAAAAAAAAAAACTACTTGACAATTGACATCCCTAATCCGTGGCAGCTTCTGCCAAGGTCTCAAAAAGACAATTGACATCCCTAATGAGAGAGAGTAGTGTGCGGGAGTGTAAAAGTAAGGCGTTTGGGTAATTTCGCAAATGGATTTTCATCCTTTTCAGTTATTTGTTTCCTGTTAATTTTCGGAATTGCTGAACGGCTTTACCGAGCCGGGCCCTAAGCTCCTAAGTCCTAACCCAAAACCCTAGACCGCGAACTGAATCTCTCTCAGGTCTTTATCCCGCTCGTCTTCGCAAAACTCGTCGGAGAAGACAACACGTAACCAAGCCGTTACCATGTCCACTCTAGAAATCGAAGCTCGCGAGTAAGCCCAGTGCCCACCTTCCTCTCTCTCTCTCTCTCTCTCTCCCCCCATGCAAATGTGTATATTTCTCTTTAATCAACTCTTTTATGCTGCAGTACATCTGTGAATTTGAGATATTAGGAGTTGAATACAATAAGTGGCGAATTAGAAATCCATTTTAGCTTGTTTGTTCCTGTGCATGAATTTCTCTATATTTTGCCAGTGGTGATACTAAGGACATTTATTAATCCTCTATTGTAGTGTGATAAAGATAGTTCTTCAGTTCTGCAAAGAGAACTCCTTGCACCAAACCTTTCAAACCCTACAAAGCGAGTGTCAAGTCTCTCTGAACACAGTCGACAGCATCGAGACGTTTATAGCTGACATAAATAGTGGCAGATGGGATGCCATTCTCCCCCAAGTTGCTCAATTGAAGTTGCCCCGAAAGAAGTTGGAGGATCTTTATGAACAGGTTGCATTTTTTTTTCCCCTTTGTTTGTAACTTTGGGCAAAAATGATGTTCCAGCATGAATTCGGTTCCCAAATAAGTCCCATAAAGCCTTAATCAAGCAACAACATTTAAGTTCAGCATTGCACAGAGATAGGACTGAAATCTGGTAAATGTCATTCCTCAAGTCAGGAATTATGGAACCAGTTTCCCAGTACCACTAATCAAAAAGTTCTTTTTTTTTTTTTAAGTATTTGAGTACTAACTTGAGTTCCCAAGCAATTTGATTTGAGCAGTTGCACTGAAATTCTGTGTAGAAAAGACAAGTGCTAAATCTTGTTCACTTTTTCCCTTAAATAAATGTTTTGGTACCAACTGGCGCTGATGATACCAGTATACCACATTGCAAGTATCTTTAACCTGTTGCCATGCATAGAAGACCTGATTCAACATTCAACTACTTATTTTCTGTACCTTTATGTGAATTTGGTCAGATAGTATTGGAAATGATAGAGCTCCGCGAAATGGACACAGCTCGTGCTATTTTAAGACAAACACAGGTTATGGGAGTTATGAAACAGGAGCAACCAGAGAGGTACTTAAGGCTTGAGCATCTATTAGTCCGGACTTACTTTGACCCTAACGAGGTATGTCCTTTTTTTATTGGTGTAAGCTCCATGGCCGTTTCTGTTAAGCAATATGAATAGTTCTTCTGTGTTAATTGCCATTGTATTAAAGAACTCAGTAAACCTGATAACTAACTGACAACATAGCTGAAGAAAAAGAGAAAGGAGTGGAATAAATTTGCAAATATGGTTAGTTACAGTGTTGAGATCCAGTAATGTGTGTTTGTTTTGAATGTACCAAGTAGGTTATCTTTTTTTGTTCCTTTTCAGTTCGTGGTCATTTTAATAATTTACCCTAAAGTCCTAAACAATGTTTTTCCTATTGGAATTTTCAGGCATACCAAGATTCTACAAAGGAAAAGAGACGAGCTCAAATTGCTCAAGGTTTTCTTTTAACAAATTTTTTATTTCTTTATATACTATTAATTTAAATACACAATAATCTATTTCCTTCTCTTTTTTTTAAATATAATAAACAGCAATAGCTGCGGAGGTGTCAGTAGTACCACCGTCTCGGTTAATGGCATTAATCGGTCAGGCCTTAAAATGGCAGCAGCACCAAGGTTTCTCTTTTCTTCTCTTCTCTTCTTTTTATTTTTACAATTGAGTATTATATTTTTAATTGTAGCCACATTATCTTAACATCTCTTTGTCTTTTTAGGATTATTGCCGCCTGGCACACAGTTTGATTTATTTAGAGGTACAGCAGCAATGAAACAAGATGAAGAAGAAACTTATCCTAATACGTTATCTCACCAAATCAGGGTATGAGACTATTTTATTACTGCTGCTTCTGATTTGTTTTTCACATTTAGTTTTCATTTATTTTGTGTTGAAATACCTAATTTTTTAAAATGCTACGCAATAAGCTTTTTTTTATCCCCTTCGAGTCCAGAAAGATGACTAGTTTACAACTGCAATATGATACCAGTCTACCTGTGCCATCTTAGTACCAGATATCATGTCCTTTCATTTTTAATTAGCTTTCTGAGTGAATGTTACCAGTTTTATTTTATTAATAATTCTAAGTGTATTGTGCATAATTTTAAATTTAATTCTTCAACATTGTTTATACAGTTTGGAAAGAAAAGCAACCCTGAATGTGCTCGGTTTTCACCAGATGGACAGTACCTTGTTTCATCCTCCGTGGATGGCATTATTGAGGTAATTTCTTGTTTTTTGTTGTTTTGTACAATATTTTCGCACCTTAAAAAGAGTAACTTTCCAGTAAAATAACAATTTTCTCCATTAACTTGCTTCTATCTTGGTGTCATCCTCAATAGGTTTGGGATTACATAAGCGGAAAGCTCAAAAAGGATCTCCAGTACCAAGCTGATGTGGGTACCCTTCATATTTTCAAATTAATCCCTAGTTTTCTTTTGTACTCATATTTGTATAATTAAAATGTACTATTACAGGAGAATTTCATGGTACATGATGAGGCGGTATTGTGTGTTGACTTCAGTAGAGATTCTGAGATGCTTGTTTCTGGCTCACAAGACGGCAAGATCAAGGTTATATATCTGTTTGGCTTAATTTTGTTTCTTCCATATTCTAACATATGCTGTCTGGTATGTTTGAGCAAATTATGAAGGTAAGTAGCGAGTTTAGTTACTGTTTAAGCATCGATGATATGGCCAAATATCTCCAGGTAGTAAAAAAGTAAAAGTAAACATCAGTAAGGTTCTGGTACTGTACCAAAAGATCAATCAAGGCTATTCTAGAGTTCGCAAGGGCTTAACTTTTGGGATTGATCATTCTTTACAAAGTAATATGACGAGCTTAAACTTACTCCAGTTATATCAGCTTTTTGATGATTTCTGGTTTAATTTAATAATAGGTATGGAGAATAAGAACTGGGCAGTGCTTGCGGAGGCTAGAGCGTGCTCACGCCAAAGGGGTCACCAGCGTTACCTTCTCTCGGGATGGCACCCAAATTCTTAGCACCTCCTTCGATACTACTGCTAGGTGCTTTTTCTTTACAGAGGTTAATTATTGCTATTGATTGGTTACAGCAGTACATCACATGTATGCAACACCCACTGCTCGTCTTATTTGTGAGTGTGAGATTTGTTGGGTTAAGCTACAAGTTTTGAGAGAAACTGGGCTTTGTGTGTATTTACACTAAGTTGTTGGTTGAACTTCTCCATGTTAGCTCATTTAAGCCAAGTTTTGCGTTGAAGCCCCATTCTAGCCCAATTGTCCTCGATTAACCTCCCAATTTCGAGCTGTGCCAAAAAAATAGATCAACTAAGGCAATTTAGTTTGTTCATATTGTTGCCTCAGTAAAGGTGGATTTGTGTTTTGACATTAAATTTGATGTTATTGGTTGTAGAATTCATGGTTTGAAATCTGGAAAGATGTTGAAAGAATTTAGAGGACACACTTCATATGTAAACTATGCCATATTCACAAATGACGGTGGCCGTGTCATCACTGCCTCAAGTGATTGTACTGTCAAGGTCTCCTCATCTTTTCAAAATTTGTTTTTATCCTTCTATTAATTTTTTTATTTTTTTCCAATTGCAAGTTTTATTTTCTTTCTAATTAGTTTTAATTTTATGAAGTAAATTGTGTTAATTTTGCTGCCAATGTAAAGGTGTGGGACATGAAAACTACAGATTGCATTCAAACTTTCAAGCCTCCACCTCCATTGAGGGTACTTCTTTGTACTACAGATTTTATTATTTCGGTTCGTCTATATCTTTGGTTACATCCTTTTATTGTTGTTTTCATTTTTTTTTTTTTCAACTCTCAGGGAGGAGATGCTTCCATAAACTCGGTGCATATATTCCCAAAGAATCCTGAACATATTGTTGTATGTAATAAAACTTCTTCAATTTACATCATGACTCTCCAAGGCCAGGTAAAATTGTCTTGAGAAAATAAGATGGCTCTTTTGTTGATTAAAAAAATATTAATCATTGGTAAATGCTTTAACAGGTGGTGAAAAGCTTTTCATCTGGTAAAAGGGAAGGAGGAGATTTTGTGGCTGCATCTGTTTCGCCTAAAGGCGATTGGATATACTGTATTGGTGAAGACATGTATGAATTTTCTTTAGATATTCTATTCTTGTTACAAATTGCAACTTGCAAAATATTTACTGGTACTCATCGTCCCTTTACCCATTTCCCCAACTTTGTTTTTTTCTTTGTTGCAAGTAAGCTCGGTTTTATCCAATACAACAATTTGGAAAATAATAAAAAAGGTTGTTACCCAATAATTAATGTTCTCGTAGACAGCTGATACTTACGTAAAAGCTCTCTTTTATTTTAAAAAAAATTATTGTTAGATGGAATTTTATTTACGTACTTCTTTAAAAAAAATTCAGGAATATATATTGTTTTAGTCATCAATCAGGCAAGCTGGAGCATTTGATGAAGGTTTGTTCATTATTTTTTCTTTCCTTTTCCTTTTTTTGTAATTGCAGCTTTTTATTTAGTACCCCCAAAAATCAAAAATACCGGTGTACCCCCACTTCATTAACTTTTACAAAATGCAGCAACATTTTTATTTCAATATGAACAAGTTCTATTGGTGTAAGATTGTTCTTGTAAAGTGTTGTTATGAATGAAGTTTTGGGGGTTTTCAGGGTGGCCACAAGTCTTATATCTTGTTTTGATAGGACTGAAATGCATATACCATCTTTCATTTTTTCATATATATCATCTGAACCATTTGAAAAAGAACCAAATATAAACATACCAAGCTGATAAACAAATGAGGATGAAAAAGGGATATTTTCTTTTCTTTTTTTTGGAAAATAATGTTGAAGAAAACTGGGTATATGCAACATTCCAAATGTTTCTCTAGGGGCTTTGAGATGTTATGTTGCAGGCGTCCATTAATTTGAGGTTCTGCAGGGGCACAGACAAATATTTCCTTAATTTATTGTTATTATATGTCGGCTTAGTCTTTTTTTTGGCATATCAAATTTTTAGGTGCACGAGAAAGATGCAATTGGGATAACTCACCACCCACATAGGAATCTGGTGGTAACCTACGGCGAGGATTGCATTATGAAAATTTGGAAGCCTTAGATAATAATTCTTTTATGTACTAAAACTATTTTTCTTGCAATTTTCTTCTCTTTTTCTGATGATGTAATTTCCTTTTGCATATTAGCTAACTATTTATGAAAAGCGAAAAAGGATTTGTAGTATTGACAGAAAATGTTACTTAAAACTATTTTTCAAGTGACAGAGCTAAACCACTCTGCAATTTTAAATCTATGTAATATCAATTAGCGATCCTACGACATCAATTCAGTTACAGTATTTGTAGAAAAGAAGTAACATTGAAATTCATCTCAAAATCTAAGCATTAAGAAACAAGTTACATTTTCACATATGAAACATCTACAAATAGCATTAGCTTCTCTTATACATGATATCTGAGAATATCAGCAACTCCTGTCATCTACCAACGTCAAGCAAAGCTTATTTCTCCAAGCATCCTACTATAAATGAATGAATAAACAAATAAATAAAAATTCATGAATGCTTTTTTGATAGCACTGAACTGGATTGCTGACTAATACTTCCTTTTCTGTGTAAACTATAACTAAGTTTTTAGCTTATTTGCCAATATAAAACCGAAATTTTCATTTTTGCAACTGATTGCAACCTTTTTGTAATTTTTTAAAATAACATGGTCAGAATTTAATTAAGACGAACTAAAGAAAAGTAGAGTGCAAAATATACCTCTGCTCTTGATCCTGCCGATGGCAGGAACTTACATCTGAGATCTCCAGATCATGCTTGTGATCAATCAAGGAGCAAGATTCAATGAAATTCAAATCTTCTAATAACATTTCAAAATGCTTTTGCACCTCTTCTGCAGTCTTCTTATTTCCAATCATGAAAGCAACCCATTCCCATCTCTTGGGGCATTTTTCATCTATGATTGCCAAAGCAACTTCAAATAATTTGTTCTCTTCTTGGCTCCATTTTGAGTTATAATTTGAACAATCTTTCTCACAGTCCCTCATTCCCTTGGAGTTTTCTATCCTTTTGTCCCTTTTTAGGAGGTAGTGTTTTGAGAATGCTTCCTAGAGGGACACCTAAGTACTTATAGTCAAGACTTGGAGAGTATGAGATACTCTATTATTGATTATGTTATTATTTTCTGGATGTGGGTTATTACACAATTACACCACCTATCACCAATATATACATTCTTGTGTCATATATATGTAATAATGTGAAGGTGTTTGATCAAGAGAGGAAAGATCAAAGGCGACCGATGTGGAAACAGATAAGCTGATAAGTATGTATAAAAAATAAAGGGACAAACATCAGGATAGATGTTGCTTGCAAGTACCCAGTACATCATCCCATATTAAACAATCATATCATATCTATTCGAGATAGAAGGATATTATTTTTTAAGTACTAAAGATACAATATTTGTCAAGTGTTTTGCTAATGCACCCCTTTAAGTTTATTATTTGCATCAATCCACTGTTGTGAAAACATGTATAGATTATTTATTTTATTTGTTAAAAACTTATTGTTGTTATTTCTTATAGTTAATGGGTTGAAGATACTTACAGAAAAAAAAAAAATTCTTGAGAAATAATGCAAAAGGAAAAAAGAAAAAATATGGCTCTTGATGAAGAAGAATTAAAGAAAAGAAAGCAACAAGTAGATGTTGTTTAAAGGAAGTCAAGACTAAGAATCCAATCTTGACAGATGATAAATTAAAAGAATCACCTGCACTGACGTGGAGAGAATAGAACACTGCTAATTCTTTTCCAAAGGTTTTGGAGACATTTATTAATTTATTGGTTAAATAAAAAGTTGGTAACAAGGAACTGTTCGTACCTAATGACTTTCATGGTTTAGTTCTTTAATATTCATTCAATTATTACATTTTGAAATTTATCTCTTTGTAGTGATAATTTAAGAACAATAATCTTTCTTTTACTTTCAACATAATACTATCTAATTATAATTAATCTCTTCCTTTCTGCCATCCAAAGTAAGGTGGTCATATTGACACCATAATTTTGTTACCAACACAACATTCCAAGTTCTTAAATATTTTGAAAAGATTTGCTCCTAATTTGAGTGTTTTTACCATTAGAATTAATTCAAAATTTTCTTTTAGAGAACTTTTATCAAATACTTGACTATTTTAGCATTTTTTTCTCATAGAATTATTATATGAGTAATTGATGATGCTAAGAAGATAAGCAAAAAAAAGTTATTTCTTATTTATGGTCAAATTTTTTTTTTCGGAGAATAACAGCAACAAATTAGGAAATTTGAGTAATTAAGAAATAGTCATTAAGAGACTTGTTATTAAAGAAGAAAAACGAAAGCATGTGTAGCAGTGTAGAAGATAATTGAGGGACAGCGTTGTTCACAAAATTAAGAATCTATTTTTTTAAGGTTCGCAAAATTAAGAATTTTGAAATGTATTGTTCCGGTAACAAGTTTTGTTGTGTGAATATCAACCTCCTCCAAATTATTGTTGAAAATCAAAGCGATTTTTGAAAAAGTGATTAATAACTAAAAAAAAGTTCATGTGCTAATAAAAATCTAACTAAGGTCAATAGTCAGAATGAGATATTTTTTCATGCTCAAAGAGATTGAGAAAAAATAAAAAAATGGCCGTCCCATGACGTGAGAATCTTTGTTGCTTCAAGTTCACTTCAATATCATATATTATCCTACTGAGAGAGTAGGCATAACCAAACAAGGATATTAAATAATTGAACTATTTTGTGTGTTATATTCCTAATACCAATTAATTTTGGTGACATGCTTAATGTCTCCAAACTAATCCGGATTAAGGTTTTGACTAGCTAGTACTGTTGACAGTGTTAAATCTTAAAGGAAAGGTGCAGTACTGCAGAGTAAGTATGAATTTATTTATCATAAGTTCATAACACACACCTAAATAAATTTATTAAAGGATGGTGGAGAATGTGGTGCTGTGAACCAACCGTCCAACAGTGACAACCTTCAAGGCTGCATGGAGTCATGGAGAGTTGGAGACCACAGCTATCAAATATTTTTATTATTATTTCGTAGAGAAGAAGATCTTGTTTGCTTGCGGTTCAATGCTGTGCCAAAGCAAAATAATTCATTATTATCTTTTCTCCCTTTTTACATTAAAACCATAAGTGGCAAAACAGGATTATTAATTCAAATCTGACAAGAATATTAGTTCGATCAACTTTGCCATCAAAAAGAGGAGGCAGATGTGAAGTCAAATTTCTTTTATGTATTGCTTAGATTTAGATTGTTATTAAGAAATATAAATATCCGTTGATAATCTTCATAATGAAATGAAAATTCCAATTATAGTATTTTGCACATGACTAATGAGGTGACATGCATCAGGCATATAAAAAAAAGGGAGAATTTCATATATACCACTCAAAAACTGTAAAATTACGTATTTACCATCCAAATTTCTATAATTACATATTTACCATCTAAAAATCTAATAACTCACATATTTACCCAATTAATTAAAACCTGAGATTAATTAGAAATTAATTAAGTTTAATATTATAAACAATATAAATAATAATTGGATTAGCCCCTTCCCCTTCTACGATCAGAATTCCTCTCTCATTTTGGCGCTAAAACCTAGCGTACTCCCGCCTCCTCCTCTCCTGCCCCGCTACCCCGCTAAAACTTTCTCCCCATCAAGCAAACTCAAAACCTAGAAAGAACAGTTAGAGAAGATGGAATACGAAGAGAAAGAAACACTCGCGCCAGAGGAGATAGATAGACCTAGATGGGAGCTCGGAGTAGAATCACCTCCAATCGAGTAAACTCTTTAATTTCCATATTTTCCCACACAAGTACTCTTTAAACTCTTTGGTATTTGGAATACGACGTTGTCGCTGCCGCTAATTTCAATAGCAATTTATCTTTTCGCTGAAATGAAGAAACAAAACTTTTGCTAGTTTATCTTGAAAATTAGAGATTTGATGCATATGCAACAGTACCTACATGCATAATCAAATGATGCTGGCACATCTTTTAAAAGATTTTATTTTTTGGTGGTTGTGATTAAAATTATGTTTTCAAATGATTATGACACATCTTTTGTATAGGAAATTCATTATTTCATTGTTTTTTTTAAACTGGAACAATGAATTCATTAATTGTTGAAAGCACACTTTGCTCTACTTATAATGTATTTTTCTTGTTAGATTCTAGATTTTGTTATGTTTCTTTTGAACACATTTCTTTGGAAGCGAGCAATAAGAAAAAATATAGAATTTCTTGTCTCAGCTCATTGATTATTGCTCCCATTCAAGCATAAATTAGGGTTCTTTCATTTGATATTCTTCCTAGTTTACCAGAAAAATAGATTTCTGCTGCTAAAATAAGCATCATAACCATCATCAAAATTATCATCATAATCATCATCATTATTATTACTTTCATCATGATCATGATCATGATCATCAATATTCTTGATTCATAGTACAGACCAATTTGTGCTATACATAGTACCATAGCCTCACTCTATTAATTTACTTGCCCAATTATTTTATACCGTTGATTACATAAATTGTGCAGTGACAAATTTAGTGGTACAAAATTCCTGTTGACATGAGATTATTATCAAGTTTAACCTTTTGTTTGTCTTCTTTTGAATCTTATCAGTAAAAATTTGGGGGAAATTTGATATGGCATTTGCAATGTTAATTGAAAAATTTGGAGAAAAAAAAAACAAAAAAAACAGTTAATGTATTCAATAACTATGATATTTGATGTCTAGCTATTTTGTCCATATTCCGATCGTACTTTGTATGAAAACCTGTGCCTAAAACTCTAAAGTCGTGTCTATTTCATTGAATATCTGTAGGATGTGGTACTGCTGCGCTTTTATTTCTTATTTTGCAGGAAACAGGCGAAACAGAGGAAGAATCTGGATTCTGAAGGTTTACACACGGACCGTGCACCATCTGTATGCGGTCCGTACACCCTCTGCCCGGTCACAAACTAACCACAGACGACCAGACACAGACATGTATATGATGCTGGAATTTCTGCACCTGAACTTAAATGACTCGTAACTCTGTTTTGAGTGTATGACCATTTTTCGGAAAGCTTGCGAGAAGATCTATAATCTGACCAAAGGACACAGGCACACGGTCCGTGCACCCTTGCATACGGACCGTGCATGGCATTTCTGGAAACAGAATCCAAAGATGGAAATTGGTGCCAGCTGGGGAAGGTCACGAATTGGGCCATTAAAGCGCCTCTCTGTCCAACAGAGAGGTCATTCTGGATCTGAGAAGAGATAGCTAGGCTTGGAGAAGAAGAAGAGAGGCGAAAATCAAGAGATTTGCGACGGATCTTCTTACTACTTCGAATTCTGTCATGAGCACTATCTTTATCATCTCTTTTATTTGTTTTAGAACTATGTTTGAGTAGACTTTTCAGTTTCTAGGGTTAAGATGTAGTCGGATGCTTTGTTTTACTTGCTAGTTTATTAGAATTTGTGTTGGATCTTGTGATTGCTTGTTGTGTATTGTTTTATTGCTTAGCTGAACTTGTTTGAATTGATTGGTTTATCGTTAGATGCATGGCCACATCTAGATGGTATTTTAAGACCTTGATATTCACTCAACCAAACTAGGTATTTGAGGTAGGTTTATGAGCCGAGAGGTGAAACCAAGTTGTAGCCGAAAGGTGAAGCTTTTCTCGTATCGAGAGATCGAGGTTATATTTAGTAAACCAACAAGTAACTTAGGTTAATTAAGCCAACAAGCGAAAGTTGAGGTTTAAGAACCCTAAGAGGGAGGAAATTGAGGTTTAGGAACATCAGGTACGGTCAATAGAACCCTACACGAAGAAACAACACAGAAACCAGTAGCTGCTGTATCAACTCGAGGGCCACACGGACCGGGCATGAAAGTGCACGGACCGGGCATGAAAGTGCACGGACCGGGCACCAAGAGGCTAAGCTGAGATGAAGTCAGAAACCCTAGGAACCCCTTTTTATTCATTCTAAAACACCTTTACTGTTTTAAACATTGTCATTAATCTGTTTAGGAATTTAAACAACCAAAACCAACATTTTGCAGACTTCTAGAGTTTTTATATAATCTAAGTAGAGTCCAATCTATTTTCATCCGTCCTGTGGATCGATACCTGATTATACTGCTCGACAGGATTGTACACTTGCAATCCGACTCGAAAGCCAACTAGAAGAAGATGAAAGACAACCAGTAGAACATGCAAGACAACTAGTAGAACATGAAAGACAAACTAGTAGAATATGAAAGACAACCTGTACAAGATGAAAAATAACTATAAAAAGAAAAGAAACAACCAATAAAACATGAAAGACAACCGAACAAAATGAAAGACAAATAAAAGATGGTGAAAAACAACTAGAAGAGTATGAAATACAACTAGAAAAAGATGAAATACAACTAGAAAAAGATGAAAGAAACTAGAAGAACATGAAACACAACTAGAAGAACATGTAACATAACCAGTACTGTTGGGATTTCACGTGTATGCCTATGTGGTGAGAATTTAAAATTTTCCTATCACCACTTGGCTCAATACACAAATGATCTTATTTTACGACAAAAAGCGAACAAGATTTTCTTCAACAAACTAATGTGTACTAAATTAAGATAAATTATCTCATCTAATTTATTGCAAGAGAAAAAGGATAAAACCTTTACCTAAAGAGATTGTCAAATCTCTTGATGGAGAGAAGCCGGTTTCCCTTCTAGATCTCGTGTTCTTCTCGAAAACGCCTCTTAGTTCACCTTGAACCTAAACAACGAACTTACACACTTCTTAGATAGATGGATGTGAAGTTCAAGGCTTAGATCCAACCACCTAATGATCTTCAAATCAACAAGCTATTTGATTTCTTGGTGGCTAAACCTAACAAGAAGAGATGAGAGAAAAATGTGTAATTTTCGGCCAAGTAAGGAAGCACCTTCTTAGTATTTTGGCCTTGAGAAAAAGTGGGCTGCTCAAGAGGAATTTCGGCCAAGGAAGAAGAGCAGAATTTTTCTCACATATTTCCTTAATTACACCCCTTAAAATAGGCAAGGGGTTAGGGCTATCATTTGTGTAAAGTTTGAACTATTTACACAATTGCCACTAGCCTTATTTAGCCATTTTATCATCTCTAATCTCATCTTGTGATTGGTTTAATAAATTAATTTATGAACAAATAATATTAATAATATTATTCAATTATGCAATATTCTTATTATTCTTATAATGCATTCAAACATTATACCAAATAATATTTGCATAACTTCACAAATTTATTTATGATCTAAGCATGTCATATTATGCCATTTTATTTTAGTATTTCATCTCATGTATTTTATCTAATACATCATTATGAAATATAAAATACTTGTTGTTTCTCTTCAGTTGGTGTGACCGTACAGAGGATCTATGTCATCTTGGCAATAATATAAAACTTTATATTATTGACTATAAGAGGTTCTATCATTACATTATAGTTATCCAAACGACATAGTAATCATTTACTCAATCCACTAATTTTGTGTCTATCCTTGTCACATGATATTATGAATAATATGCAAAATAGGATCGTGTCATTCTTGCATTATATTCTTTTCTTGGTCTCTCAAGTGAATTATAATTATAACTACATCAGTTATATTGCATGCGATATAATTTCACTTTACCAAGGGGCCCAGTAATATCATAACTCAAATTGAGGGACAATGATAATATTAACATATAGATTTCTCCCGCACAAGTTGTACACAACGAACTACTATTTTATTTCTATCATAAGATATAATTTAAATAGCAATCACATTATATACTTCTCATGTGAAAAACCTACATATCTCATATCTAAGATTCCAAAGACACAATGGAAACATTAATGACACAAAACACAATCCATATAATGTTCCATTCATTTAGGTCATGTTCAATATATAAAATACACATTTATATATTCATGTTATTAAATGATAATGCTTTATCAACATTTATAGAACTTCAATGTACTTTAATCGACATGACAATCTTCCTCGGTAATTAA
Organism: Carex littledalei; assembly: GCA_011114355.1. NCBI lineage: Eukaryota > Viridiplantae > Streptophyta > Magnoliopsida > Poales > Cyperaceae > Carex > Carex littledalei. The sequence continues at coordinate 6,764,266 of CM022087.1, forward strand.
TATTCCTCCTTAATTACCACGATTGTGAACATATTTAGTGATTAAATGTTTCTCATCTTTGGAGTTCTATGGTTCAAGACTAAGAGCATCTTCTTGAACACTTCCAAAGATATAACATACAAATCTCAAGGAACATGAATAATAACATTCGTAATAAAATCATGAACAACATATAAATTATTATTAAAAATATAACTTTCAAAACACACATCCTTCAGTCTCCCACTTGTTTTTAAAGTTTCTCATATACATAATAAATGCATAAACTCTAAAACTATAATTCCCTTTTAGTCTTCATGCCACTCTCCATGATCTTGTAGACCCATGGACTCGAAATGAATTTCGTTTTTGGCTTGTGATAAGGGCTTAGTGAAGGGATCAGCTGTGTTGCTGTTGGTGTCAACCCATAACAATGAAATTTTGCCTTCTTCGATAAATCACGAGTTACAAAGTACTTTCTGTCCATGTACTTTGTCTTGTGATATGACTTCGGCTACTTAATTTGCGAAATAGATGCACTGTTATCGCAAAATAGCTCCAAGGGACCATCACTGGATGAAACAATGCCAAGTTCCTCAAGAAACTTCTTTATCCAGACTCCCTCTTTGCTTGCCTCTGCGGCCGCCATGACTTCTGCTGCGGTGGTTGAGTCAGCTGTAGTTGATTGCTTCCAACTACGCCAACTCACAGCTCCACCATTCAGAAGAAAGACGTATCCAGATTGAAATCTTCTGTCATCCGGGTCTGTCATAAAACTAGCATCAGTGTAACCTTTTACAATGAGCTCTCTTTGACCACCATAGACAAGAAACTTGTTCTTGGTCCTTTTCAAGTACCTAAGAATATTCTTGACCGCAGTCCAATGATCAGGACCAGGTGAAGCTTGATGACGACTTGTCATGCTCAGAGCATACGCGACATCAGGTCTTGTGCTAGTCATAGCATACATGATGGAACCTATAGCTGAAGCATAGGGAACATTCTTCATGTATTCAATGTCTTTGCGTGTTGTGGCACACTGCGACTTGCTAAGATGCACAGACATACTCATTGGTACATTTCCTTTCTTGGACTTTTCCATATGGAACCTTTCCAAGATTTTGTCAATATATACATTTTGACTTAAACCAATGAGCTTACGAGACCTATCTCTATATATCTTAATCCCTAAGATATATTGAGCCTCGCCCATGTCTTTCATTGAAAAAATCATTTTCAATGAGTTCTTTGTTTGCTCCATCAAAGATTTTTAATTACCTATCAGCAATATGTCATCAACATATAAGACCAAGAACATAATAATGTGGCTCCCACTAACCTTCTTGTATACACAAGGTTCTTCCTTACTTTGAATGAATCCAAGGGTTTTAACCTCTTCATCAAAGTGCTTGTTCCAACTCCTTGATGCTTGCTTCAAGCCATAAATGGCTCTCTGAAGTTTGCACACTTTGCTACTATTTTTCGGATCTTCAAAACCTTGAGGTTGTACCGTGTACACTTCCTCATCTAATTTTCCATTTAGGAAATCTGTTTTGACATCCAACTGCCATATTTCATAATCATGAAATGCAGCAATAGCTAGCATTATCCGAATAGATTTAAACATGGCAACTGGTGAAAAAGTTTCATCATAGTCAATTTCTTGAATTTGAGTAAAACCTTTTGCTACAAGTCTTGCCTTGTACGTTGTCAAGTTACCATTCATGTCCATCTTCCTTTTGAAAATCCATTTGTTTCGAATGGCTTTCGATCCTTCAGGAAGATCTACCAAGTTCCATACTTGGTTGTCATACATGGATTGTATTTCGGATCCCATGGCTTCTTGCCATGCTTTGGAGTCTTTTCTTTCCATTGCTTCTTCGTAGGTCAAAGGGTCGTCGGTATCCATTACCAAGACTTCATGAAGACCCATATATAATTCGGGTCTTCTTCTTTCCCTTGTTGACCTTCTAAGCTCTCTATGTTCTTGTGACTCATCTTGAGTTAAACGAACACTCAGTGGGGAAGTCTGAGTACTCCCACTGATTAAAGGAGCTTCGTGTGGTATTTCATGATCATCTTGAATGTCTTCATTCATCTCATGATCATTCACTAGTAGATCCTCTTGAGTTTCCTCAAGTGTCACCCTACTACCACTGCTTTTGATTCTTTCGAGAAACTCCTTCTCTAAGAATGTTGCACCCTTTTTAACGAATATAGTATTCGTTGACTTGTGCCAAAAGCTATACCCTTTTGTTTCTCTTGGGTATCCAATGAAGAAGCACTTATCCACTTTGGGTTCAAGTTTTGTTGACATCATACGTTTTACGTATGCCTCACAACCCCAAACTTTGAGAAAATATATATTGGGTGGTTTGCCCATCTATAACTCATGTGGTATTTTCTCAATGGATTTTGATGGAACAATGTTTAGTGTGTGAGCCACAGTTTGGAGTGCATGACCCCAAAAATATAAAGGTAGCTCCCTTTGACACATCATTGAACGAACCATATCAAGTAAGGTTCAATTTCTCCTCTCGGAAACACCATTCCACTGTGGTGTCCCGGGTGGAGTGAGTTGTGGTATGATGCCACACTCTTTCAAGTATGTGTTAAACTCATTACTCAAGTATTCTCCTCCACGATCAGTTCGTAGAGCTTTGATTCTCTTGTCAAGTTGGTTCTCTACTTCATTCTTATATTCTTTGAATTTCTCAAAGGTTTCACTCTTGTTCTTCATAAGATACACATAGCCATATCGACTGTGATCATCTATGAAGGTAATGAAGTACCTATAACCATCTCTTGCACTAGTACTCATTGGACCACATACATCAGAATGTATTAATTCCAATAAGCCACTTGATCTCTCACCTTTCTTCTTGAATGGTGATTTAGTCATCTTTCCAGTTAAACAAGATTCACATGTTCCAATTGCTTCACCATTAAGCAAATCTAGAAGATTTGCTTGTTGCAATTTCTTTATGCGTTTCTCATTTATGTGACCAAGGCGATAGTGCCACAAGAGTGTCTCATTCGTTTGAGACATCTTGAGTCTCTTGTTACTGATATTCAACATTTATTTATCTTCATTTAAATCAAGCAAATATAATCCATTTGAAATGAAAGCATTTGCATAAAATAAACCGTTCTTCTCAATAACCATACAAGAGTTATTTATTACAAAACAAAAGCCTTCTGCATCCAAGCATGATACAGATATAATGTTTCGAAATACTGATAAACATCATTTAAACTTAAACAAAAACTACTAGATAAATGAAGATCAAGGGTGCCCACAGTGATTGCAGAAACACTTGCACCATTGTCGACCTTCAATACTACCTCTCCTTTCGAGAGAGGTCTCCTATCCCTTAGTGCTTGCACATTAGAAACTAAGTGAGCACATGATCCGGTATCCATTACCCAATCTTGGATAGTTGTGGCTAAATTTAAATTTAGTTCAATAACAAGTATACCTTTAGGGCACTTGTGTTCAACCTTGCCTTCATCCAAGTCACGCTTGTACTTGGGGCAATTCATTTTGAAATGTCCTTTCTCATGGCAATGGAAGCACTCCGTGTTGGAGTTAGGACCATTTCCTTTCTTGCTTCCCTTGGAGGTGCTCGCATGAGCCCCTCCACTCTTGCCCTTGAGTGAGGAATGCGCCTTACTTGTCTTGCCTTTATTCTTGGCAATCTTCTTGCTATTTGACACGATGGACAAGACAGATTTCTCCTTTGTCTTTCCCATGTCAACCTCAGTTGTCTTGAGGGCATTAGCAAGGGGGTGTTTTTCGACCATAGAACGCAGAAAATTAGGAAGTGAAGACATAACTACAAAAATTCATTTTAGGGTATATTTTAGTGTTCATGAATTTATAAAATTTGTACTAACAAAAATTAAGATTTGTCCGTTTTGTCAGTCACACAAGACCCTTTTTCAAATAAATAGACTCATCTAAAATATTTGTCCAAGGTAAGTATCATTTACTAATCATAACCTTTAAGTAAAACTTAACTTTATGACTCTTGTCGTTTACATTAAGAAAGAATGATCCAATTTCTTAATAAAACTCTCTTTCCCAAAACCCAAGCCTAGATCTTGGTGATTTGTTATAAGAAAACTCATTTTATTGGTCAACAAGTATGAACAAGTCATTCCCACATAATGAGCGAGAAGATGTGCCTCACACAACTCCCACTCACTTATGGCCTAATAACAAATTCATGCGAGTTCCACGATTTCTAGTAATTTAGATCACACTCATGCTTATTCCTAATTACTAGCTTAAAGTGGATAAAATGAGAAGGAAAGATATTCTTAAATTTTTCATGGACATATCAAATATATGATAACTTTAATAATTTTGGTAGGTCATGTATTCATACAACAATACCTATCTTAACCATTTAAGCAATCTCATATATTCATAAGCTTCGTGGGTTGTATGGCTCCCGCTTGCATTCTTGTAGCTCTATCAATCACCTTTATGAAAGATATAATTCTAAACTACAAGCACCCACCCAATTCTCATTCTATTTTTAGAGCTATTCTAAAATAAAATAAAACGAAAATTACATTTAGAATTTCCCAATCCTAAATCCTATGTGGCATGCAAGCCATGAATGAATAAATACATAAATGGCAACTTAACAACTTTGCCATAATTTAATTACTCTAATTAATTTTCAATGGCACCTTAGGTCACATTACAAACATTCATTCACATCATTTACAACACACAAGGCATTGATAATCTTGAGCCATACTAACCCACAATCCTCCTGCAAAGCAAAATTAGTACACATGTGCAATCTTGTCGCACTATTTAATCTTATTTAGTTAATCCTATATCTCTCAATTTCTAAATTCATCTAAATCATTTTAAATCCTAAAAATGATTTTAGTTGAATAAACATTTATTTATTAAATGTCATTCATTGTCAATTAAATGTCATTAATGTCATTTATTGTCAATTAATTATCATTAATGTCATTAATTCATTCTTAATTGCCATTATGGCTAATTAAGACATTTAATGTCATTAATTCATAATTAATGTCATTTATTGTCAATTAATTATCATTAATGTCATTAATTCATTCTTAATTGCCATTATGGCTAATTAAGACCTTTAATGTCATTAATGTCATTAATTCATAATTAACTATTCCTTAATATGTCCTAAATTTGAATGAGATCTAATATTACAGATTTTTCAAATAACCCTTGTGAAAAATTAATATTTCAAGATGATGAGACCGAAAATCATAAAATTTCCAGTTTCGGTCTGCTGTGCACCTGTTAGTATTTTCTATGCTAAAAATTATATTTTTCGAATTAAAATTCAAGCCATATATTTCTGAAAACTAGACTTAAGAACCTTTCTGGAAATATAAGGAATACAAAAAATTATTTATTAGTTTGTGAGAAAATTACATTTCAATCTCGGATTCCTATTCTGGAAAACAGATTGTAGTTGTCTCTGTAATTTATTAATTTCAGAAAAATCCGTAATATTTTTGTATTTCACAATTTAGTTTTCTGGAAACTATACTTCATTATCTTTCCTATGATAATTTGTATACAAAAATCTATTCATCCAAACTCTAGATATTCAATTTTGAATCTTAACAAAAACAGAAAACTGGAAACAGAAAAATCCAGCGCTGTACCCGTTTTGTTATTTTTGTTTACCTTAATAAAACAATCTAAACTTTCTGTTTTATTTTAGAATCTTCATCCTTACATCATAAAATAATGTAGGAATTTTTAGATTCACAAAAATCGTGATCCAAAATTACCAAAATGATTTAATGCCTTAAAAATCAAAATTTGACAGATTTATGAACTAGAAACTTGAGAGATAGTTAACTAAATATTTGTGCACTTAACTTAGCACTAATTAAATATTCTAATTGTCACAAAATCAAGCCTTAGCTCTGATACCACTGTTGGGATTTCACGTGTATGCCTATGTGGTGAGAATTTAAAATTTTTCTATCACCACTTGGCTCAATACACAAATGATCTTATTTTACGACAAAAAGCGAACAAGATTTTCTTCAACAAACTAATGTGTACTAAATTAAGATAAATTATCTCATCTAATTTATTGCAAGAGAAAAAGGATAAAACCTTTACCTAAAGAGATTGTCAAATCTCTTGATGGAGAGAAGCCGGTTTCCCTTCTAGATCTCGTGTTCTTCTCGAAAACGCCTCTTAGTTCACCTTGAACCTAAACAACGAACTTACACACCTCTTAGATAGATGGATGTGAAGTTCAAGGCTTAGATCCAACCACCTAATGATCTTCAAATCAACAAGCTATTTGATTTCTTGGTGGCTAAACCTAACAAGAAGAGATGAGAGAAAAATGTGTAATTTTCGGCCAAGTAAGGAAGCACCTTCTTAGTATTTTGGCCTTGAGAAAAAGTGGGCTGCTCAAGAGGAATTTCGGCCAAGGAAGAAGAGCAGAATTTTTCTCTCCCATTTCCTTAATTACACCCCTTAAAATAGGCAAGGGGTTAGGGCTATCATTTGTGTAAAGTTTGAACTATTTACACAATTGCCACTAGCCTTATTTAGCCATTTTATCATCTCTAATCTCATCTTGTGATTGGTTTAATAAATTAATTTATGAACAAATAATATTAATAATATTATTCAATTATGCAATATTCTTATTATTCTTATAATGCATTCAAACATTATACCAAATAATATTTGCATAACTTCACAAATTTATTTATGATCTAAGCATGTCATATTATGACATTTTATTTTAGTATTTCATCTCATGTATTTTATCTAATACATCATTATGAAATATAAAATACTTGTTGTTTCTCTTCAGTTGGTGTGACCGTACAGAGGATCTATGTCATCTTGGCAATAATATAAAACTTTATATTATTGACTATAAGAGGTTCTATCATTACATTATAGTTATCCAAACGACATAGTAATCATTTACTCAATCCACTAATTTTGTGTCTATCCTTGTCACATGATATTATGAATAATATGCAAAATAGGATCGTGTCATTCTTGCATTATATTCTTTTCTTGGTCTCTCAAGTGAATTATAATTATAACTACATCAGTTATATTGCATGCGATATAATTTCACTTTACCAAGGGGCCCAGTAATATCATAACTCAAATTGAGGGACAATGATAATATTAACATATAGATTTCTCCCGCACAAGTTGTACACAACGAACTACTATTTTATTTCTATCATAAGATATAATTTAAATAGCAATCACATTATATACTTCTCATGTGAAAAACCTACATATCTCATATCTAAGATTCCAAAGACACAATGGAAACATTAATGACACAAAACACAATCCATATAATGTTCCATTCATTTAGGTCATGTTCAATATATAAAATACACATTTATATATTCATGTTATTAAATGATAATGCTTTATCAACATTTATAGAACTTCAATGTACTTTAATCGACATGACAATCTTCTTCGGTAATTAATGTTCCTCCTTAATTACCACGATTGTGAACATATTTAGTGATTAAATATTTCTCATCTTTAGAGTTCTATAGTTCAAGACCAAGAGCATCTTCTTGAACACTTCCAAAGATATAACATATAAATCTCAAGGAACATGAATAATAACATTCGTAATAAAATCATGAACAACATATAAATTATTATTAAAAACATAACTTTCAAAACACACATCCTTCAAGTACATGATGAAAGACAATTAGTAGAAGACAAAATACAACCAGAAGAAGATGAAAGACAACCAGTAGAACAATGAAAGATCACTAGTAGAACATTAAAGACAATGATAACAAGATGAAATACAAGAAGAAGAAGAAGAAGATGAAATACAACCAATTGTAGATGAAAAACAACATGTAGTAGACTAAAAAACCAGTATAGCATCATAGGAAACTAGTACAACAAGAATGACAACCAGTACAAGATGAAAGACAGTTTGAAAAAGATGAAAAACAATTAGAAAATGATGAAAGACCACTAGAGGAAGATGAAAAACAACTAGAGGAAGATGAAAGACAACTAGAAGAAGATGAAAGACAACTAGTAGAACATGAAAGACAAACCAGTAGAATAAGAAAGACAACCAGTACATGATGAAAAACAACTATAAAAAGATAACAAACAACCAATAGAACATGAAAGACAACTGAACAAAATGAAAGAAAAATAAAAGAAGGTGAAAAATAACTAGAAGAGTATGAAATATAACTAGAAAAAGATGAAAGACAACAGAAGAACATGAAACACAACTAGAAGAACATGTAACATAACCAGTACATGATGAAAGACAATTAGTAGAAGACAAAATACAACTAGAAAAAGATGAAAGACAACCAGTAGAACAATGAAAGACCACTAGTAGAACATTAAAGACAACGATAACAAGATGAAATACAAGAAGAAGAAGAAGATGAAATACAACCAATTGTAGATGAAAAACAACATGTAGTAGACATAAAAAACCAATATAGCATTATAGGAAACTAGTACAACAAGAATGACAACCATGACAAGATGAAAGACAGTTTGAAAAAGATGAAAAACAACTAGAAAATGATGAAAGACCACTAGAAGAAGATGAAAGACAATTAGTAGAAGACAAAATACAACTAGAAAAAGATGAAAGACAACCAGTAGAACAATGAAAGACCACTAGTAGAACATTAAAGACAACGATAACAAGATGAAATACAAGAAGAAGAAGAAGATGAAATACAACCAATTGTAGATGAAAAACAACATGTAGTAGACATAAAAAACCAATATAGCATTATAGGAAACTAGTACAACAAGAATGACAACCATGACAAGATGAAAGACAGTTTGAAAAAGAAGAAAAACAACTAGAAAATGATGAAAGACCACTAGAAGAAGATGAAGAACAACTAGTCGAAGATGAAAGACAACTAGAAGAAGATGAATGACAACCATTAAAACAAGAAAGACAACCAGTAAAAGACGAAATACAACTAGAAGAAGATGAAAGATAACTAGAAGAATTTGATATACAACTTGAAAAAGATGAAAAACAACTAGAGGCATGAAACCCAACTAGAAGAACATGAAAGACAACTAGTAGAAGATGAAAGCCAACTAGAAGAAGATGAAAGACAACCAGCAGAACATGCAAGACAACTAGTAGAACATGAAAGACAAACCCGTAGAATATGAAAGACAACCTGTACAAGATGAAAAACAACTATAAAAAGATAAGAAACAACCAATAGAACATGAAAGACAACCGAACAAAATGAAAGACAAATAAAAGAAGGTGAAAAACAACTAGAAGAGTATGAAATACAACTAGAAAAAGATGAAAGACAACTAGAAGAACATGAAACACAACTAGAAGAACATGTAACATAACCAGTACATGATGAAAGACAATTAGTAGAAGACAAAATACAACTAGAAGAAGATGAAAGACAACCAGTAGAACAATGAAAGACCACTAGTAGAACATTAAAGACAACGAATGTTCGTGTTTTTCTATAGCTAATTATGAACCCAAATACACCTAATTTGATTGCAAGCATACAATCTTGCCAAGTAGTATTTCGGGTGTCGAATCCACAGGGACAGCTCGTAAAGTACTGGTTCTCACCAATTCATTAAGCTAGACAGACAAAGCTTGAGTTGGTTTCTAAATCTAATTAAATCAAAGGAAACAAATAATAAATGTCTTGGGTCTGATTCAAGTGTTGGAGTTCCAGGGGCTTCGGCATTCCTATCCACTAGGGTCTCAATCTACTCGATTCGTGTTCCTAAAGCATACGTGGGTGTTCTGTCTAAAGTGATAATAGCGTGCACTTCACGGTTAAGTACCTCGTGGGCTAATATCGTACTTTTAGGTTACCTCGGACTTCTCGGTTAAGTACTTCGTCCTAATAACCTATTCTTTACTCTTTTTGTTCGGGGAGTTAACGCAAGTGATTTTTAGTCATTGAATAAATCCCTAAATCCATGTATTGGAGGAGTAAGGTTAAACCACACAATCCATGCATAAATCAAGTATTAAAAGAGTAAATCACTAATAGTCAATAAAAACCACAAATCGAGTAAGATAGAGTGCACTTAGTTTCGAGTTTTACATGCCATCGCCCTTAGAGAGGAGATTAGCCTCTCATAAGGGCGTGAATAGTTACAAATGGGATAAATAGTTTGTTACCAAAGTATAGAGGAAGGAAAATAGAGTAGAGAATGCAAATCCAAACACAAATCTCTTCTCCTTTGAGTTTCTCCTTCTCCAAATCACCCTAGATCTGAAACCCTAGCTCTTGCGGTCGTTCCCAGCTGAAAAGGAAGTGTGTAATGTGAACCCCCCTCTTTGGGGAAGGAGGTTCGGGCTATAAGCACGAGTCTGGACCTGTAGCAGCCCAAAATTCGAAAACAATGAAGAATTTGCGGGTCACAATTAATGGTAATTGCGGGTCGCAATAATGGTGCAAAATTGTGGCAGTGAGCTGTCTTGTAGAAGTTCTGTTATTGCGGGCTGTAATAATGGTAATTGCAGCTCGCAATTTTCCTCTGATTCTTGCCTCTACGTGCCGTCTAGGTTCCGATCGTGTCCGGACTTGCTCCAAATTCTTCCCATTTACTTCTAGTACCTGAAAATACATGAAAACATAGCAGTATCTCGAACTTGGTGCAATATCTAAACTAAATGACTTTAAGCCAATAAAAAGGGGATAGTGATGTCTCATTATTTGACCTATAAATCCGACCAATTTCTGTACCAAAATCTGTGTTTTAAACCACCAAATCGTGTCTTTTACATTGAATATCTATAGAATGTGGTACTGCTGCGTTTTCATTCTTACTTTGCAGAAAATGAGCGAAATCAGGGAAAATTGTGAGTTATGGAGCCCTACACGCGGGTAGCGTCAGATCCCACGCGGGTAGCATCAGATCCCACGCGGGTAGCGTCAAACCCTGAAATTTCAGCACCCGAACTTAAAACAGTCATAACTTTTGACTCGTAACTCCGTTTTGAGCGTATGACCACTTTTCGGAAAGCTTGCAAGAAGATCTACAATCTGAGCCAAAGGCATACGGGCCGCGTCAGATCCCACACGGGTCGCGTCAGACTTTTCCAGAAACAGAGGCTAATTGAAGAAAGGTCGGCCAGAAAAGCTATAAGAGGGGATTTCTTGCACCTGAGAGGGCATTCTGTATCTGAGGGACAATTCCTAGGGTTAGGAGAGACGGCTGGCTGGGAGACGAAGAAGAGAGGAGCCGAACGAGAGTTTTGCGACGAATCTTCATCGTTCTTCTAGTTTTTCTATGAACTCCTTATCTTTATTTGTGTTATTTGTTCTTTGACTATGCTTGAGTAGTTTTCTTTGTTTCTAGGGTTATGATGTAGTTTGATACTTTGTTTTGTATGCATGTTGTTTGAATCTGTGTTGAATGTTAGTGTTTAATTGTTTGAGTAGTATTTTAATTGCTTTGTTGAAGTTGATTGAATAATTCTTGATTGTCTACTGTTAGATGTCTATAGCATCTTTCTTGTAATTTGGCCCTGATGTGTCTCTCAACCAAACTTAGTATTTGAGGTAGGTTTACGAGCCGCGAGGCGAGACCAAAAAGTAACCGAGAGGTGAACTTTTCCACTTATCGAGAGGTAGTGGTTACCTTTAGTAAACCAGACAATTAACTTAGATTAAAAACCTAAGAAGGTGAAATTGCAATTCCGATACCAAGTTTATTAAGCCAACAAACGAGAGTTGAGGTTTAGGAACATTAGGTTCTGTCAATGAATCCTTACACTAAAGAACAACGCAGAAACAGACAACTGCTACATTTACTCGAGGTCCACGCAGACCGCGTACGAGAGTACGCGGGTCGCGTGTTCCATGCGGGTCGCGTATGAAAGTACGCGGGTCGTGTGGGTACCGAGAGGCAAGGTTGACAATGAAATCGAAAACCCTAGAAACGCTTTTCTTTATTTGATAAAAACCAAACTTTATCTTCTGTTATTTTAATTACTTCTGTTATTGAATTTAGGATATTAAACAAACCAAAACAACATTTTCCAACTTCTAGTACCTAATTGATTTAAGTAGAATTCCAGATTTGATTTTGAACCGTCCTGTGGATCGATACCTGACTAGACTATACGACAGGATTGTGCACTTGCAATCTTAGTCGAAAGTTAAATCAAGGTTAAAAGCTACAGCTTGCTGTAGTGAAACTTTGTGATACACTTTTGTGCGAACAAGTTTTTGGCGCCGTTGCCGGGGACGGCATCATTTATCTTTTCTGGATTTTTGCTTATTTTAATTAATCTAGATTTTAATCTGTATCTTTTCTTTCAATTTTTTTTCTGTCTTTCAGGAACACGCGTTGCTTTCAATCTCAAGGGCGAGTACCATCTGAGGAGCTCAAGACACCATGGATCTAATGTACAACATGGCGACAGACCAACAGTGGTTTGGCCGCGATAGTTCTCGAGCTGGAGGAGGCGGCCGATCCAAAGCTGATCAGATCACAGCTCTATTTACTAGAGCTGCCGAGCTGGAGGAGGCCATGCAGAAGTATTTTATCAAAATGAGCGTGAAGGCAGTCAATAACCATCAACCACAGCCATGTGTCATGTGTGGGGACAGGAGGCACTCTTACGAGTATTGCCCACTGGCGGAATGGGATGAGGAACCCGAGCAGGACAGCTATCTCAGCAACAACAATTGCAATTTCTACAACATTGCACTATTCAATAACTCGAACAATCACGCATTTCAATCCGATCCACCCGAGCCGTACATTGATCCCGCTGTGAGCGACTTCATGTATGAGCAAGGGAAGATGAACAATTGAGTCAATCAATGAATGAAATCAATGAATGCTCAACTGACTGCTCAGAACAAGATGTTGAAGGAACAATTGAGTCACCGGGCCACCTCTAGCCAACCACCACATGAAAAGCTGCCCAGCCAGCCAGAGCTTAACCCGAGAGAGGAGGTCAAAGCGGTCACATTGAGAAGCGGGACTCAATATCAAGAACCATCCCAGCCAACAGACCAGACCGCACTGCACGCGGGCTGCATCAATGACACGCGCCCCGCGTCACCAACCGAACAAAATGAAAGACAAATAAAAGAAGGTGAAAAATAACCAGAAGAGTGTGAAATACAATTAGAAAAAGAAGAAATACAACTAGAAAAAGATGAAAGACATAGAAGAACATGAAACACAACTAGAAGAACATGTAACATAACCAGTACATGATGAAAGACAATTAGTAGAAGACAAAATACAACTAGAAGAAGATGAAAGACAACCAGTAGAACAATGAAAGACCACCAGTAGAACATTAAAGACAACGATAACAAGATGAAATACAAGAAGAAGAAGAAGAAGAAGAAGAAGAAGAAGAAGAAGATGAAATACAGCCAACAGTAGAAGAAAAACAACATGTAGTAGACGTAAAAAACCAGTATAGCATTATAGGAAACTAGTACAACAAGAATGACAACCATGACAAGATGAAAGACAGTTTGAAAGAGATGAAAAACAACTAGAAAATGATGAAAGACCACTAGAAGAAGATGAAGAACAACTAGTCGAAGATGAATGATCACCATTAAAACAAGAAAGACAACCAGTACAAGATGAAGGACAACTAGAAGAAGATGAAAGATAACCAGTAAATGATGAAAGATAACTATAAGAATATGATATACAACTTGAAAAAGATGAAAAACAACTAGAGGCATGAAACCCAACTAGAAGAACGTGAAAGGCAACTAGTAGAAGATGAAAGCCAACTAGAAGAAGATCAAAGACAACCAGTAGAACATGCAAGACAACCAGTAGAACATGAAAGACAAACCAGTAGAATAAGAAAGACAACCTGTACAAGATGAAAAACAACTATAAAAAAATAAGAAACAACCAATAGAACATGAAAGACAACCGAACAAAATGAAAGACAGATAAAATAAGGTGAAAAACAACTAGAAGAGTATGAAATACAACTTAGAAAAAGATGAAATACAACGAGAAAAAGATGAAATACAACTAGAAGAACATCGAACACAACTAGAAGAACATGTAACATTAGCAGTACAAGATGAAATACAATTAGTAGAAGACAAAATACAACTAGAAGAAGATGAAGGACAACCAGCAGAACAATGAAAGACCACTAGTAGAACATTAAAGACAACGATAACAAGATGAAATACAAGAAGAAGAAGATGAAATACAACCAACAATAGAAGAAAAACAACATGTAGTAGACGTAAAAATCCAGTATAGCATTATAGGAAACTAGTACAACAAGAATGACAACCAGTACAAGATCAAAGACCGTTTAAAAAAGATGAAAAACAACTAGAAAATGATGAAAGACCACTAGAAGAAGATGAAGAACAACTAGTCGAAGATGAAAGACAACTAGAAGAAGATGAATGACAACCATTAAAACAAGAAAGACAACTAGTAAATAACGAAAGACTACTAGAGGAAGATGAAAGACAACCAGTAAATGATGAAAGATAACTAGAAGAATATGATATACAACTTGAAAAAGTTGAAACACAACTAGAGGCATGAAACCCATCTAGAAGAACATGAAAGGCAACTAGTAGAAGATGAAAGCCAACTAGAAGAAGATGAAAGACAACCAGTAGAACATGCAAGACAACTAGTTGAACATGAAAGACAAATCAGTAGAATATGAAAGACAACTCGTACAAGATGAAAAACAACTATAAAAAGATAAGAAACAACCAATAGAACATGAAATACAACCGAACATAATGAAAGACAAATAAAAGAAGGTGAAAAACAACTAGAAGAGTATGAAATACCACTAGAAAAAGATGAAATACAACAAGAAAAAGATGAAAAGACAACTAGAAGAACATGAAACACAACTAGAAGAACATGAAGCACAACAAGAAGAACATGTAACATAACCAGTACATGATGAAAGACAATTAGTAGAAGACAAAATACAACTAGAAGAAGATGAAAGACAACCAGAAGAACAATGAAAGACCACTAGTAGAACATTAAAGACAACGATAACAAAATGAAATACAAGAAGAAGAAGAAGAAGAAGATGAAATATAACCAACATTAGAAGAAAAACAACATGTAGTAGACGTAAAAAACCAGTATAGCATTATAGGAAACTAGTACAACAGGAATGACAACCAGTACAAGATGAAAGACAGTTTAAAACAGATGAAAAACAAGTAGAAAATGATGAAAGACCACTAGAAGAAGATGAAGAACAACTAGTCGAAGATGAAAGACAACTAGAAGAAGATGAATGACAATCATTAAAACAATAAAGACAACCAGTAAATGACGAAAGACAACTAGAAGAAGATGAAAGACAACCAGTAAATGATGAAAGATAACTAGAAGTATATGATATACAACTGGAAAAAGATGAAAAACAACTGGAGGCAAGAAACCCAACTAGAAGAACATGAAATGCAACTAGTAGAAGATGAAAGCCAACAAGAAGAAGATGAAGGACAACCAGTAGAACATGCAAGACAACTAGTAGGACAAGAAAGACAAACCAGTAGAATATAAAAGACAAAATGTACAAGATGAAAACCAACTATAAAAAGATAAGAAACAACCAATAGAACATGAAAGACAACCGAACAAAAATGAAAGACAAATAAAAGAAGGTGAAAAATAACTAGAAGAGTGTGAAATACAATTAGAAAAAGAAGAAATACAACTAGAAAAACATGAAAGACAACTATAAGAACATGAAACACAACTAGAAGAACATGGAACATAACCAGTACGTGATGAAAGACAATTAGTAGAAGACAAAATACAACTAGAAGAAGATGAAAGACAACCAGTAGAACAATGAAAGACCACCAGTAGAACATTAAAGACAACGATAACAAGATGAAATACAAGAAGAAGAAGAAGAAGAAGAAGATGAAATACATCCAATAGTATATGAAAAACAACATGTAGTAGACGTAAAAAACCAGTATAACATTATAGGAAACCAGTACAACAATAATGACAACCAGTACAAGATGAAAGACAGTTTGAAAAAGATGAAAAACAACTAGAAAATAATGAAAGACCACTAGAAGAAGATGAAAAAGAACTAGTCGAAGATGAATGACAACCATTAAAAAAAGAAAGACAACCAGTACAAGATGAAGGACAATTAGAAGAAGATGAAAGATAACAAATAATTGATGAAAGATAACTAGAAGAATATGATATACAACTTGAAAAAGATGAAAAACAACTAGAGGCATGAAACCCAACTAGAAGAACATGAAAGGCAACTAGTGGAAGATGAAAGCCAACTAGAAGAAGATGAAAGACAACCAGTAGAACATGCACGACAACTAGTAGAACATGAAAGACAAACCAGTAGAACATGCACGACAACCTGTACAAGATGAAAAACAACTATTAAAAGATAAGAAACAACCAATAGAACATGAAAGACAACCGAACAAAATGAAAGACAAATAAAAGAAGGTGAAAAACAACTAGAAGAGTATGAAATACAACTTAGAAAAAGATGAATACAACTAGAAGAACCTCAAACACAACTAGAAGAACATATAACATTAGCAGTACAAGGTGAAAGACAATTAGTAGAAGACAAAATACAACTAGAAGAAGATGAAGGACAACCAGTAGAACAATGAAAGACCACTAGTAGAACATTAAAGACAACGATAACAAGATAAAATACAAGAAGAAGAAGATGAAATACAACCAAGAGTAGAAGAAAAACAACATGTAGTAGACGTAAAAATCCAGTATAGCATTATAGGAAACTAGTACAACAAGAATGACAACCATGACAAGATGAAAGACAGTTTAAAAAAGATGAAAAACAACTAGAAAATGATGAAAGACCACTAGAAGAAGATGAATAACAACTAGTCGAAGATGAAAGACAACTAGAAGAAGATGAATGACAATCATTAAAACAAGAAAGACAACCAGTAAAGACGAAAGACAACTAGAAGATGATGAAAGATAACCAGTAAATCAAGAAAGATAACTAGAAGAATATGATATATAACTTGAAAAAGATGAAAAACAACTAGAGGCATGAAACCCAACTAGAAGAACATGAAAGGCAACTAGTAGAAGATGAAAGCCAACTAGAAGAAGATGATAGACAACCAGTAGAACATGCAAGACAACCAGTAGAACATGCAAGACAACTAGTTGAACATGAAAGACAAACTAGTAGAATAAGAAAGACAACCCGTACAAGATCAAAAACAACTATAAAAAGATAAGAAACAACCAATAGAACATGAAAGACAACCGAACAAAATGAAAGACAAATAAAAGATTGTGAAAAACAACTAGAAGAGTATGAAATACAACTAGAAAAAGATAAAATACAACTAGAAAAAGATGAAAGACAACTAGAAGAACATGAAACACAACTAGAAGAACATGTAACATAACCAGTACATGATGAAAGACAATTAGTAGAAGACAAAATACAACTAAAAGAAGATGAAAGACAACCAATAGATCAATGAAAGACCACTAGTAGAACATTAAAGACAACGATAACAAGATGAAATACAAGAAGAAGAAGAAGATGTAATACAACCAATTGTAGATGAAAAACAACATGTAGTAGACGTAAAAAACCAGTATAGCATTATAGGAAACTAGTACAACAAGAATGACAACCAGTACAAGTTGAAAGACAGTTTGAAAAAGATGAAAAACAACTAGAAAATAATGAAAGACCACTAGAAGAAGATGAATAACAACTAGTCGAAGATGAAAGACAACTAGACGAAGATGAATGACAACCATTAAAAAAATAAAGACAACCAGTACAAGATGAAGGACAACTAGAAGAAGATGATAGACAACCAGTAGAACATGCAAGACAACTAGTAGAACATGAAAGACAACCAGTAGAATATAAAGACAACCTGTACAAGATGAAAAACAACTATAAAAAGATAAGAGACAACCAATAGAACATGAAAGACAAATAAAAGAAGGTAAAAAACAACTAGAAGAGTATGAAATACAACAAGAAAAAAATGAAATACAATTAGAAAAAGATGAAATACAACTACAAAAAGATGAAACACAACTAGAAGAACATGAAACACAACTAGAAGAACATGAAGCACAACTAGAAGAACATGTAACATAACCAGTACATGATGAAAAACAATTAGTAGAAGACAAAATACAACTAAAAGAAGATGAAAGACAACCAGTAGATCAATGAAAGACCACTAGTAGAACATTAAAGACAACGATAACAAGATGAAATACAAGAAGAAGAAGAAGATGTAATACAACCAATTGTAGATGAAAAACAACATGTAGTAGACGTAAAAAACCAGTATAGCATTATAGGAAACTAGTACAACAAGAATGACAACCAGTACAAGATGAAAGACAGTTTGAAAAAGATGAAAAACAACTAGAAAATAATGAAAGACCATTAGAAGAAGATGAAGAACAACTAGTCGAAGATGAAGACAACTAGAAGAAGATGAATGACAACCATTGAAAAAAGAAAGACAACCAGTACAAGATGAAGGACAACTAGAAGAAGATGATAGACAACCAGTAGAACATGCAAGACAACTAGTAGAACATGAAAGACAACCAGTAGAATATAAAAGACAACCTGTACAAGATGAAAAACAACTATAAAAAGATAAGAGACAACCAATAGAACATGAAAGACAACCGAACAAAATGAAAGACAAATAAAAGAAGGTGAAAAACAACTAGAAGAGTATGAAATACAACAAGAAAAAAATGAAATACAATTGGAAAAAGATGAAATACAACTACAAAAAGATGAAACACAACTAGAAGAACATGAAGCACAACTAGAAGAACATGTAACATAACCAGTACATGATGAAAGACAATTAGTAGAAGACAAAATACAACTAGAAGAAAATGAAAGACAACCAGTAGAACAATGAAAGACCACTAGTAGAGCATTAAAGACAACAATAACAAGATGAAATACACGAAGAGGAAGATGAAATACAACCAATTGTAAATGAAAAACAACATGTAATTGACGTAAAAAACCATTATTGCATTGTAGGAAACTAGTACATCAAGAATGACAACCAGTACAAGATGAAAGACAGTTTGAAAAAGATGAAAAACAACTGGAAAATGATGAAAGACAACTAGAAGAAGATGAATGACAACCATTAAAACAAGAAAGACAACCAGTAAAGACGAAAGATAACTAGAAGAAGATGAAAGACAACCAGTAGATGATGAAAGATAACTAGAAGGATATGATATACAACTTGAAAAAGATGAAAAACAACTAGAGGCATGAAACCCAACTAGAAGAACATGAAAGGCAACTAGAAGAACATGAAAGGCAACTAGTAGAAGATGAAAGCCAACTAGAAGAACATGCAAGACAACTAGTTGAACATGAAAGACAAACTAGTAGAATAAGAAAGACAACCCGTACAAGATGAAAAACAAGTATAAAAAGATAAGAAACAACCAATAGAACATGAAAGAGAACCGAACAAAATGAAAGACAAATAAAAGAAGGTGAAAAACAACTAGAAGAGTATGAAATACAACTAGAAAAAGATAAAACACAACTAGAAAAAGATGAAAGACAACTAGAAAAACATGAAACACAACTAGAAGAACATGTAACATAACCAGTACATGATGAAAGACAATTAGTAGAAGACCAAATACAACTAGAAGAAGATGAAAGACAACCAGTAGAACAATGAAAGACCACTAGTAGAACATCAAAGACAACGATAACAAGATGAAATACAAGAAGAAGAAGAAGATGAAATACAACCAATTGTAGATGAAAAACAACATGTAGTAGACGTAAAAAACCAGTATAGCATTATAGGAAACTAGTACAACAAGAATGACAACCATGACAAGATGAAAGACAGTTTGAAAAAGATGAAAAACAACTAGAAAATGATGAAAGACCACTAGAAGAAGATGAAGAACAACTAGTCGAAGATGAAAGATAACTAGAAGAAGATGAATGACAACAATTAAAACAAGAAAGACAACCAGTAAAATACGAAAGACAACTAGAAGAAGATGAAAGACAACCAGTAAATGATGAAAGATAACTAGAAGAATATGATATACAACTTGAAAAAGATGAAAAACAACTAGAGGCATAAAACCAACTAGAAGAACATGAAAGGCCACTAGTAGAAGATGAATGCCAACAAGAAGAAGATGAAAGACAACCAGTAGAACATGCAAGACAACTTGTAGAACACGAAAGGACAAACAAGTAGAATATGAAAGACAACCTGTACAAGATGAAAAATAACTATAAAAAGATAAGAAACAACCAATAGAACATGAAAGACAACCGAACAAAATGAAAGACAAAAAAAGAAGGTGAAAAACAACTAGAAGAGTATGAAATACAACTAGAAAAAGAAGAAATACAACTAGAAAGAGATGAAAGACAACTAGAAGAACATGAAACACAACTAGAAGAACATGTAACATAACTGATCACTCAAAAGAGAGCAATGTTTCTTTTAATATTTATAAACTCAAAAATGCTATCGGTTCGGACTGCAATCGCACAATCCTATCGAGTAGTATATTCGAGGTCGATCCACAGGGAATATTGGTTCAATGCTTTGAGCGATCGAATCACAATCTTTCGAAAGGCTAGACGAAATCTGAAAATTGAGAGATGTTGTTTTGATCAATGTAAATTAGGAAGCAATTAAAAGTAATTAAAATAAAGATAGATATGAGAATTCCTAGGGTTTCGGCACACCATTGTCACTCAATCCGCCTTGACAATATATCCTGTTGCGTCTGATTTCCTGTTTTGTGTTTAATGAAAGACACCACATAGGTCACTGCGATTTATGTTACGCGAGAATGACAGATCTTTCACCGAGATTCTACATAGGACACTGCGATTTACCTTACGCAAATGTCAGATCTCTCAAATACCCCAAATTACTACATAGATCACTGCGATTTTCTTTACGCAAGTGATGGAATTTGGTACGCATTTTGTTGGTCTGGTTTATGGTTTCCCCGCTAAGGTTTTCTTCACATAAACCTAATAGATCTCAACGAGGCTAATTCATACAAATAGTTTCTCTTGCCATTAAAGTACTGTCACTACCCTAACGGACTCAAACTAGATCATTGAAGTTAGATGAAGAGATAGTAAATCACAAAAGCATTTTGTTTCAACAACAAGGAATCATAATCAACAGAAATATATATATCAAAACATCAAGAGTAACAAGGTTTACTGCCTAGCCCTAAGAAAAGGAACTTAGCCGCGGAACGGCATCGTTACAAGCACTCCTCTCTTCTCTCTTTAATCAAATCTAACCCTAATTACAAAGATAACTATTCTTTCTGCCCAGGGGCTTTATATAGGAGTGGAGGGACGTCTGGAGGTTGAGTAGGGGCTAAGAAATTGATCTGGAAACAGCTGTCGGCAGTTATTCCCCAAGAGACGCCTTCGGATACGGACCGTATTGGGCAATACGGTCCGTATTAGGACCTTGACGGTTAAGGTTTAATGCTCCCAGCGCTATCTTCTGGTCTGTGCTAGGCCTGGTCCGTATTAGGCAATACGGACCGTAACAGAGACTTAGTCGATAAGCGTCGCTGATCCGATTGACCCGATTCTAGCTCCATTTGGTGTAAAATAGTCCCAAAACCTGTTTTCTGCAATAAAACATAAAGAAGGGTGACAGTAGCCTTTTTCTCTAATTAATTAAACATAAGTGTGAGAAAATATGCAAAACCTAAGCCAAAACCCTACGTAAATCATCATTATTTTGACTCTGATCAATAACCAGTATACGATGAAAGACAATTAGTAGAAGACAAAATACAACTAGAAGAAGATGAAAGACAACCAGGAGAACAATGAAAGACCACTAGTAGAACATTAAAAACAACGATAACAAGATGAAATACAAGAAGAAGAAGATGAAATACAACCAACAGTAGAAGAAAAACAACCTGTAGTAGACGTAAAAAACCAGTATAGCATTATAGGAAACTAGTACAACAAGAATGACAACCAGTACAAGATGAAAGACAGTTTGAAAAAGATGAAAAATAACTAGAAAATGATGAAAGACCACTAGAAGATGATGAAGAACAACTAGTCGAAGATGAAAGACAACTAGAAGAAGATGAATGACAACCATTAAAACAAGAAAGACAACCAGTAAAAGACGAAAGACAACTAGAAGAAGATGAAAGACACAGTAAATGATGAAAGATAACAAGAAGAATATGATATACAACTTGAAAAAGATGAAAAACAACTAGAGGCATGAAACCCAACTAGAAGAACATGAAAGGCAACTAGTAGAAAATGAAAGCCAACTAGAAGAAGATGAAAGACAACCAGTAGAACATGGAAGACAACTAGTAGAACACGAAAGACAAACAAGTAGAATATGAAAGACAACCTGTACAAGATGAAAAACAACTATAAAAAGATAAGAAACAACAAATAGAACATGAAAGACAACCGAACAAAATGAAAGACAAATAAAAGAAGGTGAAAAACAACAAGAAGAGTATGAAATACAACTATAAAAAGAAGAAATACGATAAGAAAAAGAAGAAAGACAACTAGAAGAACATGAAACACAACTAGAAGAACATGTAACATAACCAGTACATGATGAAAGACAATTAGTAGAAGACAAAATACAATTAGAAGAAGATGAAGGACAACCTGTAGAACAATGAAAGACCACTAGTAGAACATTAAAGACAACGATAACAAGATAAAATACAGGAAGAAGAAGATGAAATACAACCAACAGTAGAAGAAAAACAACCTGTAGTAGACGTAAAAAACCAGTATAGCATTATAGGAAACTAGTACAACAAGAATGATAACCAGTACAAGATGAAAGACAGTTTGAAAAAGATGAAAAACAACTAGAAAATGATGAAAGACCACTAGAAGATGATGAAGAACAACTAGTCGAAGATGAATGACAACCATTAAAACAAGAAAGACAACCAGTAAAAGACGAAAGACAACTAGAAGAAGATGAAAGACAACCAGTAAATGATGAAAGATAACTAGAAGAATAGGATATACAACTTGAAAAAGATGAAAAACAACTAGAGGCATGAAACCCAACTAGAAAAACATGAAAGCCAACTAGTAGAAGATCAAAGCCAACTAGAAGAAGATGAAAGACAACCAGAAGAACATGCAAAACAACTAGTAGAACATGAAAGAAAAACCAGTAGAATAAGAAAGACAACCTGTACTAGATGAAATATAACTATAAAAAGATAAGAAACACCCAATAGAGCATGAAAGACAACCGAACAAAATGAAAGACAAATAAAAGAAGGTGAAAAACAACTAGAAGAGTATGAAATACAATTAGAAAAAGATGAAATACAACTAGAAAAATATGAAAGACAACTAGAAGAACATGAAACACAACTAGAAGAACATGTAACATAACCTGTACATGATGAAAGATGATTGCTACAATAAAAGAACGCAAGAATCTTTTTGCTATGATTCGGACTTCCCTTGGTCAATTGTGATTCACCTCACAAATTGATTAATAAAACCTCAAACTCTAAATGTTTCAAGTCTTGCAAAGTTGATTACTCGAATTTATCGATTTATCATTCTTTCACTAAAGTATGCCGTCGTTTGTAGAGATTTTCCCTTTTTGGCACCCCCAAGCTTGAATCAAGCTTAGGTCAGAAAGTTGCGGACTTCGTGTGTTGATATGTTCTTTTATTTCTAATTGGGAGACGAGCTCAAAGGCGCCCATGCAAGGCTTATTGCCAGTACTCTTATGTTCTCCATCTTTTCATCTCTTTTTATTTTCTTTTCTCTTTTGTTTTCTTGTTTTCTTTCTTTCTTCTCTTTTTTTTTTATTTGCACATACCATGAATACACACATCCACTAGCGTTCATTCACACCTACGGATATCCCAACCTTTCTTTATTTGAAATCCCTATTTCCATGTTTGAAAGGCACAATTCAGTTTCTAAATGCTATCTCGACATTCAAGCTTCCAATTTTACAAATCTCGAACCATTTGTTCCTAATTAGTTCTATTTGGTCAATTATGAGGTTATTTCTAATTTCCCAAGGTCATCCAACTCACAAACAAAAGTTTTCAAACAAGTCCCTAATTCTAGCAATCACACAAATTTAACACCTAAAAATGCAAAATCTTGAAAAATAAACATGTCTAAATGCAGATACAATTTTCTTCTATTCCACCCCCCCAAGCTTGAATGAAGCATTGTCCTCAATGCTTGAATTCACACAAGGAAAAAGTAAATAGAAGAAAATATGGAAACTTACTAGATGGTGAGCGAGGGATGAGGCGGGGGCGTCTCACTGGTTGGTGGGAGGTGGATCAGGTGGCACTGGTGGGAGCACCCACTTCTGAGGTACACGGCCCATGCGATCACACTCTTGCATCAGAAGAATCCGCAAGATTCCCATCAAGTTCTTGATCGAGCGCCCGATCGCGCTTTTGTGCGCTTCCAATTTCTCCAAGAGTGTAGCAGTCCGATCGGGTTCAAGATCTGCACTTATGATCACAGGACGACATCTATCTGGGTCTAGAAGCTCATACCTGAGGTGAAGAGGCTTGAGCTCAGGAGTCAGCCGCTCTGTCTGGGTCTTGACGCGGGTCGCATCAGGTGGAATGGCATCGCATGTTGACCAATCCGACTCGCTTCCTTTGGTCTCCAGGTCATCAGAACACGGCATGCGGGTCGCATCGGGTGGCATGCGGGTCGCGTCCATATGCTCTTCAGGTGGAGATGCGGGTCGTGTCTCAATGATGCGGGTCGCGTCAAGTGCGGTCTGGTCTGTTGGCTGGGCTGGTCCTTCGCATTCTGGCTGAGCTGACAGCTTTTCAGGTTGAGATTGGCGTGAGGTGATGATGTGACTCAACTGCTCCAACAGCTTGTTTTGAGCAGCCATTTGATTTTGTTGAGCAGCCATCTGAGTGGACATGTTTTGCAACTGTTCCCACAGCATCTGGTTCACCTTCCCTTGCTCGTGTATGAATTCGATCTCAGCGGGATCAACGTACGGCTCGGGTGGATCGGGTTGGAATACGCAATTGTTTGAGTCATCGAATGGTGCAGGGTCGTAGAAATTGCAATTGTTGTTGCTGATATAGCCATCCTGATCCGGTTCCTCACTCCAATCAGCCAGTGGGCAATACTCATAAGAGTGTCTCCTGTCCCCACACATGGCACATGGCTGTGGTTTCTGGTTTCTGGCTGCCCTCATGCTCATTCTGATTGAATACTCTCCATGGCCTCCTCTAGCTCGGCAGCTCTAGCATATAGAGCTATGATCTGATCAGCTTTGGATCGGCCGCCTCCTCCAGCTTGAAAATTGTCGCGGCCAAACCAATGTTGGTCTGTCGTCATGTTGTACATGAGATCCATGGTGTCTCGAGCTCCTCAGATAGTAATCGCCATAGTGTTCCTGAAAAAGAGAAAATAAATAAATAAAAGAAACAAAATAAAAGAAAATAAAGGATACAAGATAAAGTCTAGATTAACTAAGTAAGGTAAAATCTAACTAGGCAATTGGTTACCGTCCCCGGCAACGGCGCCAAAAACTTGTTCGCTGGTTAGAGCAACGCAAGTTTCGGTACGCTTGAGGGCGTACCTTTTAAAACCGCGTTTACACTCCACGAGTAAGGGATGCAAGTGCACAACCCCTATCGTGTAGTATATTCGGGTATCGATCCACAGGAACGGTTAATTGCGAGGTTAGATTCTATCAAACTCAATCAAAAACTAGAAGTGAAAAAGGTTTGGTTTGGTGTTTAATTTCCTAAAGGGTCAGATCAAACAATGTAATAAAATGCTAGAAGAAATGTAAATTGTGTTTTGATTATGGATAAAAGGCGTTTCCAGGGTTTCAGACTTCATCTCTGATCTGCCTCTAGTGGTACGGCCCGTACCAAGTTGGTACGGCTAGGCCGTACTTCACTTGGTAAGGCAAGGCCGTACCACCCTGGTAAGACCCGTACTGGCTTCCCAGAACAGAACCTACCAGTTCGAGTGAATGCATTTCCTTGCTGGTACCTTGTGCTAAACTCTTTAGAAAGGTTCAATTGACCATACCTAAGGTTCCTAACCCTCAACCATCGTTTGTTGGATCAAGATCTAGGTTGGAATGCAATTGATTGCCTTTTAGGGATTTCTACACCTCAACTCTCGTGTGTTGGTACAGATCTACCCTAGCTGGTTGATTGGAGGTCTAAGGCACCCTCTAATCTGTCGATTAGAGGAGAATTCAACCTCTCGGCTTCAATTCGAACTATTCTACCCTAAGCATTTGATTTGGATGAGAGATTGAGATGATCACATGACCTTGATAGGTTCGATCTAAACCTAGAGGCACATCATACAACAATCACAGCAAGCAAAGCAAAAGATATCAAATTAAATCACAATCAATCAAACTAAAGAGTTCATACAAGATACAAGTCAAAGAAAGTCAAAACAAATCAAGAATCAATCTCTAACCCTAGAAACTAAAAGAACTACTCACAGCACATAATCAGATCTAAAAATACAGTAAGAGGGATAGAGATAGCCATGGATCGAAGGGATCGAGAGGAGGAAGCTAGATCCGTCGAGTTTCGCCTCTTCCTCTTCCTTCCTTCTTGCTCTCAGCTCCTTAGCTCTCTTTCTCTCTCTTACTGTGCTCTCAAATGGATTGGAATGG